>CM053791.1:792972288-793434788 GCA_028749045.1 Cupressus sempervirens
TATGGAGTGAGACTAAAAGCCAAAGGATAATTGTCAAATCTCATTAACTTATGAAATTGCATAGGACACAACACTATGAGAAAGAGTAACTAGAAAAATGAAGAAACATGAAAGCTTTAGGTTGAACAACTATGTCATTACACAATTGCAATAGCCAAGAACGAAAACATTGATCGATGAAAATGTTTTAGATGACAAGAAATCTTCAAACTGAAATTTTGAGAAAATGGGGAAGTGGCAATAGTGAAGATGTTGAATGTTGTGGCCTTATTGAGTTTGGTACCATTGTCATTGGTGACTTCAAGAATATGGTTGCCAAAGCATGTTCATCAAGGAAATTTTATTCTTGCAAGAATTTAAGGGTCCTAGCTAATGGCTTTCTGGAAACAAATGTTTGGGAAACATTTTGTACATCAACAAGGCATAAAATCTCAGGTGGTGTTGTAATGCCTACCTCTACTTAACTTTTCTATTGTAGTGTCAAATTCTTTTAGGTTAGTTTTCTAATTATATTTTATGATTATTGGTGCTTGGTTACCAAATTTGATGAAATGTCATTTTATACTCAATTGATATATATAGAGTTACTTAGTTATTTTAGTTATCTCATGATTGTTCAATGATGATATATATTCATATAGTGACTTTTGGTTATTTAATGATGTTAGTTAACTTAATAACCCCATTCTTGCATGTGTATGGTGTGCATGTATATTTTCTTCATGTATGACGTTCCTGATGTAGTTGAGGAAGGGAGTTGTAGTCACTTGTTAGTCAGTATCTATGCGATAGACCACTTAGTGCCACTACATGTTTAGTTTAGAATATATGTGTTTATACATGAATGGATTTTATGCAGATTGCAAGTACCAAGTATCAACAACCTTGAATTGCCAAGATAAGCATACCCTATCGCAGTATTTCAATGGTATAAGTGGGGAGATAACTCTTGAGTCCAAATCCTAACCTAAGCCAATTGTCCTAGAAAATAGGACAAGTATATGAGGTAGTTGTAAGGAAACTTTCGGTAAAGAATGTAACGTTTTCACATAACCCATAACAAATCTGAAATAAATATGTAATTGAAATCCACATGTGAGAGAATAAACAACATACTCACAAAAATTGTGACACAAGATATACCCTAAGAAACCTTCATTGAGGGAAAAACCCAGCCTCCAAAAGCATCCATTACCGTGTATTATTCAACAAAAAATACCATTGCAATACAACCAAGGAAGCCTTCAAAGCCATAGCCACCACCAAGCAATCCATGTGAATAAGCATGAATCCACACATCCCATGCCATGCTTCCAACCTTCACAAATGCTCCCTTGGCTAACCTATCAAGCCTTGTCCTACTTGACTCTTTACTTTTTCCCATTCTCTCTTCTCCTCTAAACAACAAATACCCTTGTGGCTACTTATATAATAGTAAGTCCCACAAAACCACCAAGCGGTATTACATAAAACATGTGCTAAAATCATTTACTACCTAACCTATTGACCCCACATTTAATATTAAAATTTTAATTCTTTTTTCCAATATTAAATAATTACATAAAATATTATCACAATGTTACAATACAACTCATCAAGTATATCCCATGGGAATCTTTACATGTTGCACATCCATCTTGGTGCAACATTACATAATAAAATAAAATAATACAATATAACAATACTATGCAATGTGCAACACCCATTATCTAAACAATCTCCTACTTCTTCTATATATTGCATAGGGTCAATCTATAGGCACATAAATGAACAATCCCTCCTAGCATATCCACCATTATGGATCAAAGTACACAAAATGCTCCATCTTGGTACCCACAACAAAATCAAATTATCCAACATCTCAAACATGAATGATCTCACCTCCTATTATGTCACTTCCATTGGACATACATAGAAGCCATCCAAAGAGAAAGCCACCCAACCTATCACATTAGAAGATCATAAAATCTTGTACCAACTAAAATGCCAAGCACAAAAAATCTGATCCAAAGGTAATCACATTTATCTGTAGTTGTCAAAATATCTGTAGCTAAAATAACACTCACAACAAGTGCCAAAACCATCCAACTATCCATACCTCCAAAGGTATACCAAGTGAATCTCACATCATCAACATATCTAATCTATAACCTGCAATCACAAGTCTCAAGAGCAATACCTGCCACATATATACCAAGAAGCTCCCACTATAAAAGATAATGTCAAATCTATAAGAATCCACTCACATCTCAAATAAGTGAATCCATAGTCTTAAGGACATCTACAACATAAACCAATAACTTGCAAGAACAAATCTCATAAAAAATCTCCAATCATCTCCCAAGTTCTCGATGACCAACAAAGGAAAGAGATAAAGGAATAACCATGTCATTTGTTACATGACATACATAAACACAAACTAGTGATCATAGTCTCTAACCAACCTCAAATCCAATGTAAGCAAAACCAAACATCCAGAAAGATAACCAAGACCAAAGAGAAACTATGCAAATCATAGCCTATATCATGTCCTTCTACACACACCTCTAGATGTAAATTGTGCAAGTATGATCTCCTCAATAAAACCCCAACAAGAAGTCTCAAAAACACTTAAACCATAAAATATAACTAATCATGGATATAAGCCTATCACAAGAAAATCAAACTCATAAACCATTCCTAAACCAATGAATATGCCCAATATAATACCATCTTCCAAAACTCAACTAGCATAACGACATATACAAATGGAGATAACCAATGCTAAACCATCTCTCAAATGAACCCTCCAAAACAAACTCATGTACCGTACCTCAATATCCATATCCATGAAAAAAAAAGAATAAATAAAATGCGCCTGAGAGAAATAATGGGTGATACCTCTCAAGTAGAAATTTTCTAAGTAGACCAAGAGTGGGGAATGAGAATACACATCAAGATATCTAAGTCTCCAATCAAGACTCATCTAAGAACAATCTCCTCTCAGGTCCATATTAGGTGAATGCCCCTCATACTTCCTACTAAAACCATCAACCATCCCCAAAAATACTTCTCTAATCCAAGATAAATCAACATCACCACCATCTCTAAGTATCCACGAGCACCTATAACCAATCAATCCATGCCAACTCCAAATGAAACATAGCAATATCATGAAGTATTCAACTTATGATCAATGTACTTAATACCAAAAAATTAAACCAAGATCTATGTCAAAGTTCCAACCATGGCCTCAAGAACATAAACATGACAACATGATCTAACCATCTCAATCAAAAAGATAACATGCTCCGTATGAACATACTATAACATTTCACAACTCTAAATGTGTATCAAGAGTATACTATGATATAAAAATGAAACCATCCTAACACCAAGGATAACATGTCAAATGAAAGCGTAAACCACACCTTTACCAAGAACATCTTAGTCCTCAAGATGCAACCATTTCCACAAACCATGAAGAAAACCATCTCCACATACTATGAAGAACCATCTCCACACACCATGAAGATAACCAAGAACCTTATGAGTTTTCAAGATCTAACCATCTTCACGCACCATGAAGATAGCAAGTGCACCATGCAAATGTAAAAGATGCTTCTGCAGTAACAAGATCTAAGACAAATCTCCAATGTCTGTAAACACTCAATAAATATATCAATGCCAACAACTCCCACTCAACCATGGTACCAAGGCTTCATAAAATCCATCTCCTACATAAAGATCCTTTAAGTCTACACTCACACATTCAAAGTATCAGTACCAAGTGAAACCAAGATCTCCAAACCAAGAAGATACAAACCTAACCAAGAATTTATCCTACACTATCACAAGCTCCCACTAAACTATGTATCCAAGCTATCCATGAAATTATAATGAAAAACCATCCTCTAACCATGAGAATCAACCAAGGCATTAAACTATCAAAGAACTCAAAGTTCACATCATGAGGTCCTCAAAAGAAACCAAATAACCATGATCCTTGACCAAGAAGATATACCACCATAATCAAATTAGAAATTCAAACCAATGAACATCAAGGATGTACTTGTATATCCAATCATGTCAAGCCAAAATATTTAGCACCATGATCACATCCATGAACTGAGTAACTAACTCTCAATATGTCCAACCTGTCAGCATAAAATAGTCAACCATAATCCTCCAAAATTACTATACCTGATAGCAACATCTCATCCCTTCTATATGAAGAAAAACTCAAAAAATTGTGTGACTTATGGCATAGGCAATCCAAATCCAAACCACTAATCTGAATATGCATCAATAATGAAAGATCAATGGTCAAAGACAACCCATATCCAAGCTATAAATGCAACCTGTAAGTATAACCACTTACAACATTGCACAACTTGTAGATTGAACAAGTCATCATACATATCCAAAAAAATATATTGATAATCATATCATCATGAAACCAATTTGAGATATGAATTGAATATACAATGACATCAAATCTTAAATCTTCAAACATACAATGTCATAAACTCACAATATTTCCATAGTCAATATATGCCATAAACTATTTAGATTAATATATCACCAAATAAATGATGCCAAACCTACACCAAATCTAAACCAATGTGTAGAGCTCTCCAAGAGCTTTCTGTTGACTATTCAAAGTCTAAAATTTGACTTTGTATGCCCAAGTTATGCCCTAATTTGTGCTTAAAATAATTAATATATAACTTTTAGGCTCATAAAACTTGACAAAATGTCAAAATCATAGAAACAAAACTATACCAAGTTCTAGTGCTCTAAATTAGCTTTCCAATGCCTACAAGAAGTCTAAAATTTGATATCCTAAGAGAAAGTTATGACCATTTTACTAAGATAGTCTTTTTACCATTTTCACTGAGCTTTTTTTAAAAAACAAATTGTGACAAAAATTTCAATGGGATTAAATTTAACAACCATCATGGGCTGAGACTAAAAAATTCTCTCATTTGCTCTTAACATGGCCAAATTAGGGTATATTATATATCAACATTTATGGAAACATCGACCTAGATCCAATGGTGAGGTCTATTTTTACCCAAGAGGTCATTTCTACACATTACCCCCTAAAATCCTCATTTAAATAAAATATCTAAAAAATTGTTTTGTCTAACAATTTCACTTGCCCAAAATCTACTACCATCCCATCACAATAGCAAACCCAAAACTCTTAGATTTACAATAAACAACTCAAATATCTTGTCATTTCTTTTAACCTCTTATGCATTTCCATGGATTCAATCTAGGGTTACAATAATAAAACCATAGCTCTGATACTGCTTGTAAGGAAACTTTCAATAAAGAATATAATCATTTCCACATAACCTATAATAAATCTGAAATAAATATGTAATTGAAGTCCACATGCAAGAGGATAGACAACATACTCACAAAATTTGTGACACAAGATATACCCTAGAAAACTCTCATTAAGAGAAAAACCTAGTCTCCAAAAAGATCCATCACCATGTATTATTCAATAAAAAATATCATTGCAATACAACCATGGAAGCCTTCAAAGCCATAGCCACCACCAAACAATCCATGTGAATAAGAATGAGTCCACACATCCCATGCCATGCTTCCAACCTTCACAAATGCTCCTTTGGCTAACCTGTCAAGCCTTGTCCTACTCAACTCTTTACTTTTTGCCCTTCTCTCTTCTCCTCTACACAACAAGTACCCTTGTGGCTGCTTATATAGTAGTAAGTCATACAAAACCACGAAGTGGTATTACATAAACTATGTGCTAAAACCATGTGCTATCTAACCCATTGACTCCACATTTAATATTGGAATTTTAATTCTTTTCTCCAATATCAAATAATTGCATGAAATATTATCACAATGTTACAATACAACTCATCAAGTATATTCCATGGAAATTTTTACATCTTGCACATCTATCTAGGTGCAACATTACATAATAAAATAAAATAATATAATATAACAATATTATGCAATGTGTGCAACACCCATTATCTCAAAATTAGTTTATCCATCCAAAAGCATCAAGTGACGTGAATTCATGATTTTAACCCTGGTGTTTGATTTAGTTTTATGTTTCGTATGATAGGTTTTTGTATTTAGTCTTGTGGACATGTGGTGATTTTTTAATATAATTAAATCAGATTAAAAGATAATTTAATGATTTAATTTAATAGAAATTTAATAAAGAAATTTGATATTATTTTATTCAATTAATTAAAAAATTAATTAAATAGAAAATTTATTTAAAGATTCTATTAAAGTTCTAATTTAGACATATTTATATTTATTTAATTTAATGATAATTATTTAAGAGTTTAATTTTAATAATAAATTGTAAATAATGTTATTAATTAAGTTAAAAAATATATTATAAAAAATGTCTCATGAATTAATTAAATAAACAAATTAGTTTTAAAGATTTAATTAAAGTTATAATTTAGGCATATTTATATTTATTTTAATAATAAACTCTAAAAATATTATTATTTGAATTAATAAATATATTATTAAAATGTCTCATAATTAATAAGAGGGAGTAAGCAATTATTCAATAAAAATTAATAAAATTGCATACAATGTATGAATAAAATTAAAATATAATAAATTAACTAAAAAGAGAAAGCTAATTATTTAAATAAAGATATTTTATAATTAAATATCTAAAAGAGTGTGCATGAAAATTTGAAAGATAACAAGTAATAAACAATAATTGATCAACAAGTTCCCTTTCGTGATTGCACAATTAGAGCCCTAAATTTAAGAGAGAACTCTTTATTAGAGTTCCATAGCTCATTATACAATTACATAGGTTTTGGAGGAGGAATTTGGAATAAGGAA
Source organism: Cupressus sempervirens (assembly GCA_028749045.1). Classification (NCBI taxonomy): domain Eukaryota; kingdom Viridiplantae; phylum Streptophyta; class Pinopsida; order Cupressales; family Cupressaceae; genus Cupressus; species Cupressus sempervirens. The sequence goes on from CM053791.1 coordinate 792,979,135, forward strand.
GTTTTCAAAGAAAGGGGATTATTTTGAGTGCTTTGTGTGATTGTCATTTTAACGTCAAATCCAAGTAGGATCTGGAGGAGGACTTTGGAAGAAGGAAGTTTTTAGAAAAAGGGGATTGTTTTGTGTGCTTCATGTGATTGTTGTTTTAGCATCAAATCCAAGTAGGATCTTGTGGTTATTTGTATAGTGATTTTTCATCCTTCGAATTCCTATCTTCTTCGTGTCTGGATAAATTTGTTTTCAGAGTTTTTTAATGTGGTTGAAAACCCTTGTGTTGAAATCTTCTCTACCTTGTTCTTAATATGTCTTTAAGCAAAGTAATTTGATTGAAACCCTTATTGCATATTTTAATTGTTCTTCCTTTGATTATCAGTATAGGAGTTTAGAATCTAAAACCATCATTTGATGAAATCGATTTCTATTATTGAAGTTGTCTGTGATTTAAATTTTGAAAACCCTCATTTGATTTCAATTGGGTGATTCGTAATGGATTTGATTAAATTCGAGATAGGGGTTCTTAAAGGAAAACTAGTTTTAAATTACTAAATGTAATTGTTTAAATTTTTTTGCGCTATCAAATCTAGTTTGGAAAGTTTCCATTTTTAGTAAGTTTCTATTTTTAGAAAGTTTCTATTTTTTGAAAGTGTCTATTTTTAATAAGTTTCCATTTTTGAAAAGTTTATATTTTAAGCAAGTTTCCATTTCAAGAGTCTCTATTTTTAGCAAATTTCTACTTTGGAAAAGTTTCTATTTTTAGCAGGTTTCCATTTTAGGAAAGTCTCTATTTTTAGAAAATTTCCATTTTGAGAAAGTTTATATTTTTAGCAAATTTTTATTTTTGGAAAGTTTATGTTTTAGCATGTTTCCATGTTTGGAAAGTTTCCATTTTTAGCAGGTTTCCTTTTTAGGAAGGTTTTTCCAAAATTTAATAAATTTAAAATTATTATGGTAATAATTGATAATTATTATTTTTAATAATTTAAATAAGTATTGTTAAAATTTGAAATTTAATTATTTAAAAATTTGATTTGTTACTTTATTGTTTAAATCTAATTCTAAAGTAAATTAAAAATCAAAGAAATTAATTGGGAGAATTAATGTTTTCTTTTATAAACTTAGATGTGTTTATATGGTTCAAATATATGAAAATGATTTTTAATACTAGGAAAATTTTATTATTCAAAAATCTTTGTAATTATAATACTTTGAGAAAATGAAAATTGAAACCTTAGTTTTGAACATTGAATCTTGTGTTTGTTTTGGTAATGAATTAAACTATCAAACTATGTTTAAGTAACTTTATATGATTTGTTGAATCATCTGGAATTCTAGTGAACTCAAGAAACCTTAGTGAATCTGACAATTAGAGAAATAAAATTAAAACTCGGATTGAGATCAAAAAACATTATGAATGAATACAGTTGATAACGAAACTAAAAACTTGAAAACCTATAAGTGAAAATGGAGCCAGTGTGTTTTCTAAACCTAATATTTTGTGAAAGTTACTTTTGTATGTACTCTTTTTATGACGTGTGGTTTTACTATTTGGTCTTGGGTTGACTTAGTACTTTGACCAAATTAGGATGTTTAATAGAGGCTTGGGAGTTCTATTTTGTGACATCATGATGATGTTTTGATCACAATGTTTATAATGCCCCGCCATGTGACCCAAAAAAAATTAACCTAAAGTTTCACTAAGATTACCAAATAGTTTTTTAAAGATAAAGATACAACAATAGATACAGAATAGCAGAAGCAATTAACATACACTCATACATCAACAACACATAAACAAGTTACAACTCTTAACGGTCCCATGATGTTGAATCACATTTAATTTTAGTTAATACTAAAACCAATATATCCATATTATATAAAGAATATCTAGAAGTAAAAATCCTATTTAAATAATACACAATTATATATGATGCCACTTGATGATAAACAGAATGCACAATCATCCATTGTACAAGTCATAGGGTATGAAAGGCTGAAATAATATACATCATGAAATAGATAACATCATCTCGTAAGATCTATGAAATTAGATATAATACACTAAGTATATCCATCCATCATAGAAATACAACAATAGATATAAAATAAAATCAGCACAAACACATCCAGCAGTGGCATCCGACAGTTGGATCTCAATGGTATAAGAAAAAGCACTACTACCAAACCTCATGGAACCTAAAAAGGTCCACTCCCATTGCACCAAGGAGATAAAATCAAGTCCTAAACATGATAGCAAACAAAAAATTCAAAAAGAACATCTAGTTTGAAGGAATCACCTGAAAGAAAACTATCTCAAAGGGTACAAAGACACAAGTATCAACTAATCCTTAAGGCAACACTAACACATAGGAAATCTATTATGCATGTGGGAAAGTGTCATCACATGAACCAACTCTAAGATTACCTGGCTAGTATTTTAATCCTTTGGCCCCCTAGTGACTCTATGCGGTACTAGTATCCTTTTGTACTGATAAGGTATACTAACGAAGCATGGTCGCAACCAAGCATCTTCTCTACTCTCATCCTAGCCTGTACTAGCACTTGAGGCATGGGCAAGGAAAACAATACTCTTATTAATTCATTTTAAACTTATTTAATGAAATTTTATCACTTATTAGACAACCTACAATGGGTTAACTATTAGCCTCTTTAGGGCCTTGGCCTCCATTGCAAGCCACTTCCCAACACGACATACATAAAACCTACACTAAGCTCAATAAAATCAAAATATCACAAAAGACCACATACCATACATTAGGTCTTAAATAAGCAACTAAAAAGTACCAAAAATCACTAATCATAATGACAGATTCCACCAAAATGATCATCATAATAGGATTGATCCAAGAAAGTAAACATAAACCAATTCCATGTCATAAAATGACATCACCAAGAACAAATCATAAAAACACCTCAGTCCTATACAAGTGACTGAAAAGCAATCCAAAAACAACTAATTGAAGACTTAAAGGTTATTAGATAGGTCACACCATTCACCTCAGTTTCACACAAGAACACTAGAAAGCACTAATAATCAATAGATCAAAACATCTCATAGAACATACAAGACACATTACCATGGTTGAGTATAAAAGATCGTATACAACGCATCATCACGACATCATAAACAAAAATCCCAAGCCTCTAGTAAACATCCTAATTGGTCAAAGCTAAGTCAACCCAACACCCAATAGTAAAATCACACATCATAAAAAAAAAAGTGCATACAAAAGTGAATTTTATAATTCATTAAGTTTTGAAAACCCTAAAGTTCAATATTTACTTAAGATTTTTAGATTAAATCATAAACAATTCTATAATGGAAATCAATTTTCTCAAATAAGGATTTCAACCTAGAGAAATCCTAAAAATAGAATCAGAACAAACATGAAGAAGATATGAATTTCAAAAACAAGTAACTACTATACAAACCCACAAGATCCTACGGGATTTGATGCTTAAATAATGAATGCACAAACACACAAGAATCTTCTTTTTCCTTCGAAAACCCTCTTTTCAAAAATTGGCTCTTCCAAACCTATGTGTCTAGAAATAAGCTCTGATTTCCTTAATAAAGAGTTTGTTTCCCCAAATTAGAGCCTTGATCATGCAATCATGCGAAAACTCTTTGTCTTTAATTATTATATTTTAATTTTCATGCACACACTTTATACAATTTAATTAAAATAAACTTTATTAAATTAAAAATTTCTCCCCTTATTAATTTTTGAAGCATTTTTAATAATATATTTATTAATTTAATTAATAATATTATTTAGAGTTTATTATTAAAATAAAACTCCTAAATAATTATCATTAAATTAAATAAATATAACTACTCCACAATTAGAATCATAACTTTATCTTTAAATTTTCTTTTTTTTATTTAAATAAATCTACAAGATTTTTTTACTAATATATTTATTAATTGAATTAATAACATTATCCGATTTTATTATTAAAATAAAACTCCTCAATAATTTTAATTAAGTTAAATAAATTCAAATACATCAAAAATAGAACTTTAATATAGTCTTTTAAATTTAATTCTTTCATGCACATTTAAAGAACCATTTAATTAAAATATTCTTTTATATTTTCTTTTCCTCCACTTTATTAATTAGTGCAAGCACTATTTAAAGCATAGTTTATTATTTAAATTAATTAAAATATTAAAGCCATTATTTAAATGCAACACTAATTTAATAATTATTAATTAAATAAACATAATAAAACAATATTTAAGCTTTAATCTTTTAATATTTTTATTCTATATTTATTCAACTTCTTAAATTAGACTTTCAAAATAAATATTTAAGCTGAGAGGCTTTCTACAGTGGTAGCAATCTTCAATGTAAATATTTTCCATTTTGAAAAAAAATTGACGTTCATTTACATGTCAGAAAAATAAAATAGAAATAGACTAAATATAGTTATAATTAAAATTGTCAAAATTTCAGAGAGGAAATGGAAGTAAAAATGAGGTAGATCAAGAGTTTCAAATCATTTTCTCATGTCTCTTAGGCTCACATAAATATGCGATGATGAAAATTATAGGATTATGAAAATAAACACCTTGAGAAGGATATCTCTCAGCTTTATATATATATATATAAGCTAGTTTAAACTAAAGTACATATTTAATAATGTAATTAAATAACATCATATTCTAATTTCTCTTTAACCAATTTTCTAAAGTTAGACCTCTAAATTTAGACTTCTAAATGTAGGCTTCTAACTTTAGACCTCTAAATTTAGACCTCAAAATTTTTAGACTCTTATTTCAAACATAAATTTAATTAGTCTTTAATTAATCAAATATTTACATATTTTAATTTTTTTAAATCAAATAATATTTATTACTCAACTAATAATGCTATTTAAGGTTTATTATTAAAATTAAACTTCTAAATAATAATTATTAAATTAAATAAATAAAAATATGTCAAAAATAGAACTTTAATTAAATCTTTTAAATTTAATTCTTTTACTTGATTAATTAATTAATTAATTAATTAAATATAATTAAATATAAAATTTTCTATATAAAAATTTCATTGAATTAAATCATTAAATCATCTTTTAAGTCAATTTAATTATAACAAAGAATCACCACATGCCCACAAGACTAAATACAAAAACTCAACATACAGAACATAAAACTAAATCAAACATCAAGGTCAAAATCATAAATTCACGTCACTTAATGAATTCAGAAAGGTGAAACTAACTTAGATTCTTATCCTATTTTCTAGGACAATTGGCTTAGGTTAGGATTTGGACTCAAGAGTTATCTCCCCACTTATACCATTGAAATACTACGATAGGGTACACTCATACTGATAATTTAAGAAAGTGGATACCCAATACTTGCAATTTGCATAAAATCTATGCATGTACAAACACAATATTCTAAACTAGATAGGCAATGACAGGAAGTGGTTAATTGTGTACATCTCAACTAGCAAGTGACTACGACTCCGTTCCTCAACCACATCAGAAATGTCACACATAAAAAAAATATACATGCACACCATACACATGTAGTATGGGGTAGGTATCCATAGAAACACATACAAATATTTCATCTAACTAACATTATGAAATTACTGAAATCATTGTATGAACATTCATATACATCATCAAAATAATCATGAACCTATGAAATAACTGAATAACTCAAGTAGCTCATTACATAAATCCACTAAGTATAAAATAACATTTAATCAAATCCGATAATCAAGTACTGATAATTATAAAACACAATTAGAAAAGTCAAGTAGGGGTAGGCATTACAATCTTTTATACTCAACCATGGTAATGTGCCTTGTATCCTCTACGAGGTGTTTTGATCTATTGATCGTTATTGCTTTCAAGTGTTCTTGTGTGAAACTAAGGTGAGTGGTGTGACCTATCTGATATAACCTTTTGTTGGTGTAAATAAATATTTACTATTTACACTTTACTTAAGTTTACTTAGATTAATGCATTAACATATTAGTTGTCATAGACACCTAGGAGTTTGCACATTCATATGAGTTGAAATGTAGACAACACAGTAGTCTGCATTCCAATTGAGCACATGTTGTCTACTACATCTCTTTATGAGATACACCTTTACATTCTTATCCTATCATTATTGCATGTACATTCGTGCACAATAAAGGATAATCCACTCTCGGTGGACATGTGTTTAGTTCTAATGCTTATCTCTTTTCTGAATCCTAGACATATCAGTTGCCTTTATATACAAGACACTTCTATAATATATTCATCCAATTATCTAATTAATCCAATCATCTGATATCCATTCTCATTTGATCATCATTTCTCTTTTGTGCTACCTATTGAGCTTCTTGACCTTGATGTTGAATTATTTCCTTAGGCAATTCTTACATGGTATCAAATCCATAGGAGTTTCATTGCATAACCAATAGAAAGATTTTTTTTGTAGGTCAAGATTGGAGCTTGCTGGTGCAAATCAGATATTGGTATCACATTCAAAAGGTTAAAAAAAATCCAAATCAACTTTTGTTTCAACAAAATCAAACATCTAAGGTAAAATTTAGAGTCATTTAATTTTTGAAGGTGCAACGACGGCCATTCAGGAAAATTAATTACAGAGTTGATTTTCAAACAATGGTATCTCCCTCATATGGACTCCTTTTTTCAAGCAATTTTTTTGTTTTAGGATATTTAATTTTGTGATCTACACATTAGTGCATGATGTTTGTGATCTCTGTTCATGAATTTTTCTGAAAATTGCCAATCCTAATTTTTACAACTTTAGAGACTTTGTTTGGGCTCATATGGACACATATTTAGGTGCTACTTTTTTTTAAATGCATAACTTTTTGTCTACTTTTCAAATTTGGTATTAGTTTGGAATAGTTTTGAGTAGACCTAGTACTTTTAGCATTTGTTTATTTTGGCCTTTTTTGGCACTTGTACTTAATTAGATACTTGAGAGAAATTGTGTCTTATCTTTATGAGTCATATATAGCTTCATATTTGTTATTACAACTATCAAAACTAGAAGTCCACTTTGGTTCATTTTGACAAGTGAAAATTGTACACACACTAAATATAAAGTGCCAAAGCATCTATTTTGTGGGGGTTACATTGATTAGTACATCATGGATGAGGAAGATTTAATTACCTTGACAACACAAAACTATAAGCAATGGAGTGAACTAGTTCTCACTTATCTTAGTGATCATAATGCATTGCCATATGTGAAAGGATTTTCATATAATGGTGACACTGTAACAATCATTTGTCATGCACTATTTCTACATATGGATATGGAGGTTATGGATTCACCTAATGACATAAAGTCAACTAATTTTTATGATATTTGGATCTATCTTTGGAAGATGTATGGAGATCCACATGTTCCTCCATTCCCAAAAGATCTTTTACCTCTAGTTGCATCTACTAATTCTCCTATTGATATTACATCTATTGTTTCTCTTGATGATGTTTGTATTCATGCAATCGTGGATTCACATGATTCAGTGTAGTGAGATATTCATCATCTTCCAGACTTAATTGCTTGGGATGACTTCTTGAAAAACATTGCAAGTTTGTTTTTGGAGTCCTACATTATGGATATGGGAGACACTATTGATGATATACATCTTCTCTTTATTGAGGATGATCCTTCTTTAGTTGTTGTGAGGGAACACTCTAACCCTCATGATTCTCCACTTGATCTTTCTTTCGGGTTTGACATGATTGTGGATACTTTCTTACAAAATTTGCAAGAGGTCCCTTTCACTTCAAAGATGACATTTGAGTCTTTTAACATTTTTTTACATGAATCTCAAACTTCACTTGATATTTCAAATTGCATGGTTGATCATACTCATGTGTTGCAGATTCCTATGTAGTTTCCTAAGACAAATTACATTATGAGAATTCTTCCTATTGATTAGGGAGGATTCTTTTGTATACTCATGCCACTTTTTCTTCCTCAAGGGAGAAATATCATTCATTTTTCATCTTGCAGCTTCTACATTGATCTTCCTACTTCTTCTTTTGAGAAGACATCTTGGTATTTTGAGTTTGATCCACATTCCTATATGGAGCAGTTGCCATTAGTTCCTTGTCTGTCACCTTCTTCTATTAGACTTGATCTTGATTGGTTTGTGACATATTTAGTATTCAAGGACATGGTGACACATCTTCAGACATCAGAAATAACATATTTTATATGGAATCCCCTTCCATCTTCCTATCCACAATGGGAAGCCTTCATGCATTTGTATTTGGTGTATCTTCTTCCTAAAGGAAGAAAAGTTATTTGTAGGCACTAGATTCTTTTTTGTCTTCAAGCACTCATCATTAGGAGATCATTCACTAAGTGGGGGAATTTATTTCTCTATATTTCCTTCTTATGGAGGGATTCTCTATTATATATGCATGATGTAGTGGGGGTCTCAATTACTCCTTCTGTACATGCAAACCAAGGAGGAACCCTACACAAATCCCTGACTCCATGTAAATCTCCTCAATACATTCACCGTGTAAGAATGCACTCTTCACATCCATCTAAAAAATGGGCCATCCCTAAGAATTTGTGAGGGATAAGACAAGGAAAATAGAGTTCATATTGGCAACAAGGACAAATGTCTCAGTGTAATCAGTAGCCTTAACCTATGAAAAACCCTTCACAACAAGATGAGCCTTGTACTTATTGATAGAACCATCAGTAGCACACTTAGTATGATATAACCATTTGCATCACATTAACTTTCTTCCCTTAGGAAGAGAAAAAAGATCCCAAGTATGATTCTTCATCAAAGAAGAATACTCCTCCTCCACTGCACTGTCCCACTCAAAATGTCCTACCATTCTTGCAAGCCACTATTGCAAATATCTAAGGATCATCACAAATAGCATGAATGAGAAGACTAGAACCCACACTATGAGATCAAGTGTGACAGGAAGTAGAAGGGTCACTAGCTAGAGGTCATATAGCCTCAATTGTAGCTTGAACCTATTTAGGCATCTGTGGAGGATCCTATGGTGGAGGTAAATTGGGATCATCAAGATCATCATCTTCATCATCTAGAAAAGAGACTAGAAAGGATGAAGGAGTAGTGGTAAGTGAAATAGACTCTGGAGACAAGTTATCTACTACAGGAAGGTGCTCATAACTAGACATCCCATCGAAATAGGACCTCTTTGGAATCAAGATCAAACAACCTATAAGCCTTAACAAGCTCAGATTAGCCAACAAAAATGAAATGTCAGCTCTTCTACTCCATTACTCTCCTTTGAGCATCTGGTACAAATGCCCATGCTTCACTACCAAAAACTCAAAAATGAAGATACATCGGGCTTTACATGAGACCAAGCCTCCTTAGGAGTCATATGTCAAACTACCTTGTGAGGCATCTGATTCTAAATATAGTTGGCACAATTGACTGCCTTTGCCCAAAAAGACAAATCCATGGACTTGGACTAAATCATACAATTAGCCATCTCCCGAAGTGTTCTATACTTTCTCTCTGCCACACCATTCTGCTAAGGGTTGTAGGGCACTAAAAACTTATGCGAAGACCCTGTTTAGAGAAAAAATCCCTAAAATCTTGGCTCACATACTCCCCCCCATTATTTGTGTGTATCTGCAAAATAGAAAGACCAGACTACTTCTCCAAAAATGCCTTGAAGACTCAAAATGAATCAAAGACATCAGACCTATACTTCAAAAAGTACACCCATGTGCCTCTGGAGAAGTCATCAATGAAAGTATGCACATATCTAGCACTAGAAAAAGGAGTAGGAAATGAAATGAGGTCAATATGAATCGACTCCAATGGTGCCAAAGCATGAGTAGCTCATCAATGTGGAAAAGGATCCCTATGTTTTTTGCCAAGAGCACAACCCTGACAAACACCATCTATGCAGGAAATCTAGGGAAGCCCAAGAAAAAGTGCCTATATGATCATCTGCTAAAGGTATTTTTAATTGACATGGCCCAAATGCTCATGCCAAAGTCTACTTACTAAATTTGCATGTGCTACAAGATACTAATTTGTGTCATTAGAAGACTCAATTCCATCAAATATATAGAGGTGAGATGTAGAGTCAACATTCCCAGTAGCCACAAACAACTCAGAATCATGTAAGTCCCAAATAACCACATCATGTGGTGAGAACTCAACTGTCTTACCATAGCTAGAGTCAAAAATCTAATAAATAAACAATAGGTTCATTGAGATGTTAGGGACAAAAAGAACATCCTATAGAGAACCCCCAGCTAATGCAATAGAACCAAAACCCAAGACTGAAAGATGTAATGAGTTCCCAATAGCATTCTATGAAGTAGCACAAGGAGCAAGTGAGGTGATCAACTACTAAGTGTTTCTCATATGGTGAGAGGCACCGAAATCAAGAATCTAGGTAGGCCTAAAAGTCATAGTTTATGTAGTAAGAGCATGACCTTTCTTTGCATGGGGGATGAAGACTTAGGAGCTGAAATGTAATGCTCTTGCATGGTTTCCTCTAAAGCCTCCAAACATTTCCAACACCTAGAAATAGGATGTCCATCCTTTCCACACAAACTGGAGGTCTCAACTGATTTCTTCTTAGTCTTGGAGGTAGACTTAGTAGACTTCAAAGAGGATTCATGCTTGGAAGGGTTAGCTGGGGGTTTGGAATCAGTTTTTGGTGTATCTTTATTCAGTTTGGCTTTCTATTTTGGTTTCTCTTGAGAAGACTAAGCAACCAATGCTTGGTTGGAAGAAATAGAAGCATCCACTTATTGGATCTTTGCCTGTTCCCGTGTCAACGAATCATAGAATATCTCAAATGAAGGTATTTGATGTTTGTTACCCAAGGCATCCATAGTGGAGTAAAAAGTGGAAGAAAAGATCTGATACTATCCTCACACCTTTGAGAGTATCAAAAAAATACACTCATCATCTATTTTGTTTTTCCCACATACCTGCAAAACTGTAGGTAGAGATTTGAACTTCATCAAGAAGTCCTCAATGGTGGGAAAGCTATTAGGTGTCAAAGAAGTCAATTCTACATCAAGTTGTAGTGCACAGAACTCATTCACTATGCGAAACAAGTTGTGAAACTTGGTCCAAATAGCTTGAGGAGTGGTCAAACCATCTAGTTGAAACAAGAGACTATTGGAGATGTTTAGTGCAATGAATCCCATGGCTTCATCCATTTTTTTTCTATGCTGAAGAACCTCAAAAGGGCACTATAGGATAGGTTGATTCTCCTCCAAACATGACCATAAGCCATGTGACATAAGAAGCTGGGTCATGTGTGCTTTCCAATTGTGCTAGTTGTGTGGCAATAGCTAGGCCACAAATGGGTCTAACATTGAGGGAAGAAGATGGAAAAAGGGTCAATTTTGAATTAAATTGCAAAAAAGAAAATGCACCACCCTACAACATATAAATGTATCCCTTGTAAACCAAAGAAACAACTGTAGAAAGCACAAAAATTGAGAAGAAAACCTAGATGCTAGATGTAGAGAGGGAGGAAACTAAAGCCTCTACTTCAACATAAAAAATAGGAGCTTAAATAGCCATGTCATGAAATCAAACTAGCATCATCGTCTTTGGCTTGGAATCAACTTTTTTGTGCTTCTTTTGGATAAAAAAAGACCTCCATATGGTCAAGTTATGGCCAAAAAATGAATTTCTTCTCCAAAGAATAAGCTCTCTAGAAAATTACAGACATTGCAAAAAATTTGATGGTTCTATGGCCGTTAAATGATTGTTTGCCCAAAAAAATCTAGTCACCAAAACAAAAATTCTAGTTACTAAAAAATGATGTTAGCTCACCAGAAAATGACGTCAACACTTGAAAAAATTCGCCGGTCAGAATATGGCATCACAGGCTAGAATGATGATGGCAAATGGAAAGTGATTTCACTAGCCAGAATGATGGTGTCAACCTATCACAGGGTCCAAAAATGGTTGGCAGGTGGTGCTCCATTGGTGGCGGTGGTGAGAGGGTGGTGCTCCACTAGCGGTAACGATGGGAGGGCAGTCCACTAGCGGTGGCTGGGAACAGGCCGAGTGGTTGGTGGTGCATCGGTTGTGGTGGGATGTAGGCTAGGCATGGACAACACATTGGTGGTGGCAAGGTGGCTCACTGGTGGCCGCCAGGTAGAGTGCCCGAAAAATGAAGATTTTTTTATTTTTATTATTGTTTTCAATTTTTGTGTCTGTACGACCCTCAGGAGACCAAAAAAAATTTCAAAGGCTACAGTGGCTGAAATTCACAAATTTTATATGAATTTTGACTGTAGTAGGCCTTCTGAGCATGATGGCATCTTTTGTTTTTTCCCAAAATGCACCAAAAAAAGGCACCTCCTCCAAATTGAAGGAAAAAACCTTGAAAAAGCTAGTGTTTCTATCTTTGAATCGTAGCTTCAAGATCTCCAAACTAGATGATGGGAGGGCGGCTCATCGATGGTGGCTAGGCATAGGCTAGGTGGCTAGTGGCATGTCGATTATGGTGGGGCATAGGTCAGGCATGGGAAACACATTGGTGGTGGCAGAGTGGCTCGCTGGTGGCCACCGAGTGGAGTGCCCAAAAAATAAATATTTTTTATTTTATTGCCAAATTTTTTTTAGAGGCTATGATGGCCAAATTTCACAAATTTTATATGAATTTTGACTATAGTAGGCCTTCTGAGTGTGATGACATCATCTATTTTTGCCCAAAATGCACCAAAAAAAGGCACCTCCTCTAGATTGAAGGAAAAAACCTTGAAAAAGCTAGGGTTTTTGTCTTCAAATCGTGGCTTGAAGATATCAAAACTAGATAGTAGTAGGGTTGCTCTAATACCATATAGATGTTGTGAAAACTGACTTTACAGTTCACCAAGAACACCTGCATGCCTGTTGCTAAAGAGAAAACAGAGAAGGAAAAAAGTGCAGCTTGGAAATCTCTATGGTGTGAGAGCAAAGTGTATTCCAAGATAATGAAAAAGAAATTACAAGAGTTCAACCTTGAAGGTGAACAAAACCCTAAAGGGAAATAAAATTAGGTTGCACAATATAATTAATATTAAATATTAATTATATGTACCTAAGAAATAGCTTTAAGTAAACTAGAGTAATAAGCAACTTAATTAATTAATCAAGATGATATAATTAATAAGTGTAAAAGAATAATTACTCTAACACATTTCTCTAAGTTGCACTTAAGGTGGGGTGCTGGTGTAAATTAGAATTTACTATTTACACTTTACTTAAGTTTATTTAAATTAGTGCATTCACATATTAGTTATCATGTAGACACCTAGGAGTTTGTATATTCATATGAGTTGTCATGTAGACAACACAGTAGTTTGCACTCCAATTGAGGACATGTTGTCTACTACATCTCTTTATGATATACACCTTTACATTCTTATCTTCTCATTATTGCACATACATTCATGCACAATGGAGGATAATTCACTCTTGGTGGACATGTGCTTAGTTGTTATGCTTATCTCTTTGCTGACTCCTACACATATCAGTTGCCTTTATATACAAGAAACTTCTATAATGTATTCATCCAATTATTTGTTGAATCCAATCATCTGATATCCATTCTCATTTGATCATCATTTCTCTCTTGTGCTATCTATTGAGCTTCTTGACCTTGACATTGAATTATTTCCTTAGGCAAATTCTTACATGGTATTAAATCCATAGGAGTTTCATTGCATGGCCATTCGAGAGATTTTTTTTGTAGGTCAAGGTTGGAGCTTGTTGTTGCAAATCATATATTGGTATCACATTGAAAAGGTGAAAAAAAACCCCAAATCAACTTTTGTTTCATCAAAATCGGACATCTGATGTAAAATCTAGAGTCATTTGATTTTTGAAGGTGCGACGATGGTGATTCAAGAAAAATAACTACAGAGGTCATTTTCAAACAATGATATCTCCCTCATACGAACACCTTTTTTTGAGAATTTTTTTTGTTTTAGGATATTTAATTATGTGATCTACAGATTAGTGCATGTTGTTTGTGATCTTCATTTGTGAGTTTTTTTGAAAACTACCAATCCTAATTTTTACAACTTTAGAGGCTTCGTTTGGGCTCATATGGACACATATTTATGTGCTACTTTTTTTTAAATGCATAATTTTTTGTCTACTTTCAAAATCTGGTATCAGTTTGGAATACTTTTGAGTAGACATAGTACTTTCAGCATTTGGTCATTTTGCCCTTTTTTGGCACTTGTACTTAATTAGATCCTTGAGAGAACTTGTGTCTTATCTTTATGAGTCATATATAGCTTCATATTTGTTGTTGTAACTATCAAAATTAGAAGTCCACTTTGGTTCATTTTGACAAGTGGCAATTGTACACACACTAAATATAAAGTGCCAAAGCATCTATTTTGAGGGGTTGCATCGATTAGTACATCATGGATGAGGAAGATTTAATTACCTTGACAACACAAAACTATAAGCAATGGAGTGAATTAGTTCTCACTTATCTTAGTAAGCATAATGCATTGCCATATGTGAAAGGACTTTCATATAATGGTGACACTGTAACAATCATTTTTCATGCACCCTTTCTACATATGGATATAGAGGTTATGGATTCACTTGATGACATAAAGTAAACTAATTTTTATGATATTTGGATCTATCTTTGGAAAATGTATAGAGATCCACATGTTCCTCCATTCCCAAAAGATCTTTTACCTCTAGTTGCATCTACTAATTCTCCTATTGATATTACATCTATTGTTTCTCTTGATGATGTTTGCATTCATGCAGTCATGGATTCACATGATTTAGTGTAGCAAGATATGCATCATCTTCTAGACTTAGTTCCTTGTGATGACTTCTTGACAAACATTGCAAGTTTGTTTGAGTCCTACATTAAGGATATGGGAGACACTATTGATGATATACATCTTCTCTTTATTGAAGATGATCCTTCTTCATTTGTTGTGAGGGAACATTCTAACCCTCATGATTCACCAGTTGATCTTTCTTTCGAGTTTGACATGATTGTGGATACTTTCTTACAACATTTGCAGGATGTCCCTTTCACTTTAGAGAAGACATTTGAGTAGATTTTAACATTGTTTTACATGAATCTCAAACTTCACTTGAGATGTCAAATTTCATGGTCGATCATACTCATGTGTTGCAAATTCCTATGTAGTTTCCTAAGACAAATTACATTATGAGAGTTCTTCCTATTGATTGGGGAGGATTCTTTTGTACACCCAAGCCGCGATTTCTTCCTCAAGGGAGAAATATCATTCAATTTTCATGGTGTGGCTTCTACATTGATCCAAGAGCATATTTTACGAGTACAAATTCTAAATTGGCGGGGGGGGGGCAGGCTTCTTTGTTTCTCTTCCTACTTCTTTTGAGGAGGCATCTTGGTCTTTTGAGTTTGATCCACATTCCTATACAAAGCAGTTGCCATTAGTTCATTTTCTGTCACCTTCTTCCATTGGACTTGATCTTGATTGGTTCACGACATCTTTAGTAGTCAAGGACATGGTGACAAATCTTCAGACATCAAAAACAACATACTTCATATGGAATCCCCTTCCATCTTCCTATCTACAATGGGAAGCCTTCTTTGGTGTATCTTCTTCCTAAAGGGAGAAATGTTATTTGTAGGCATTAGATTGTTTTTTTTCTTCAAGCACTCATCATTAGGAGATCATTCACTAAGGGGGGGATTTTATTTCTCTATATTTCCTTCCTATGGAGGGATTCTCTATTGTATATGCATGATGTATGGGAAGTCTTGATTACTCCATCCATACATGCATCTTACTTTATTTTTCTTCTCTCTTTTTGATGGAGGGTTTTTCCCATGAGATTTTCTCTCTTTCTCCACTTTATGAGAGCTTGCATGCTTTTTTCATCTTGTACATGGGTACCTAACATGGTCTAGTAGTCAGGACCCATCTTGCATTATTATCTAGCTTTGGTGAAGATGTCATCAACCTACGCATCAGTGGGAATGTACTCCAAATAGAGAACACCAACCTAAATCTACTTATAGATGAAATGTATATGAAGCTCTATGTGTTTAGTACACTAATGCTCCACTAGGTTGTAGGAAAGATGAATAACACTCTGATTATTGCACCACAAAATAGTGGAATGATGAAGAGGAAAAGCAAACTCATTCATCAACTGTCGAAGCCATAAAATATCCTAACTAGCAAGCACTACTGCTCTATACTCAGCCTCTATAGATGAAAGTGTTTGAGCATGTTGCTTTTTGCATGACTAGATGATAGGACCAAAGCCAAGACTAAAGACAAAGCCAGAAGTAGACTTATGATCATCAACATCACCAACCCAATCTAAGTCAATATGGCCAATAATGTGAGGAGTTCTTGATGTGTAATGAATGCCATACATAAGTGTGCCTTGAATGTATCTCAAAATATGCTTGGCAACTTGCCAATGACTCTCATGAGGCTCATGTGAAAATTGAGAGACAAGACCAACTGCAAAGGAGAGATTGGGATGCATGTGTGTCATGTACAACAAGTTGCCAACTAACTACCGATACAATGTGAGATCCACTGAAGGTGAAGTTTAAGAGGTAGAAAAGGTTACACTTGACTAAAAAGGTGTAGGAGCAGGCTTGCAATCAAGCATGTCAAAGTGTCGAAGCATGTCAGGAGCATACTTCTACTATTAAACAAAGATCCCAATAGAAGACTAAAAAATTTGTAGAGCAAGAAAGTAGTGTAATAGACCATGATTAGTCATCTCAAACTATTCCATCAATGCACGTTGAATATCCTAAAGCATAGAGGATGAGATACTTGTGAGGATAAGATCATCAACATATAGTACAAGGATCAAAACCTCAAGCTCAAGATGTTGAATATACATTGTAGGATCATAATGGAAGTGTGTGAATCCTATAAAAAGCAAAAAAGAGTCCATCTTCTCATACCAAGCTTGAGGGGCCTATTTGAGACCATACAATTAGCATCAAAGTCTGCAAACCAAGGAGGAATCCTGCAAAAATCCCTAAGGCTACTCCATGTAAATCTCCTTAGTAGGATCACCATGTAAGAATGCACTCTTCACATCCATCTAAAAAATGGGCCAGCCCTAAGAAGTTGTGAGGGTAAGACAAGGCGAATAGTGTTCATCTTTGCAACAGGGGAAAATATCTCAGTGTAATCAATACCCTCATCCTATGAAAAACCCTTCACAATAAGATGAGCCTTCTACTTATCAATAAAACCATCAGTAGCAAACTTAGTACGATATAGCTATTTGCATTGCACTAACTTTCTTCCCTTAGGAAGAGAACAAAGATCCCAAGTATGATTCTTCATCAAAGAAGAATACTCCTCCTCCATTGCACTGTCCCACTCAAAATGTCCTATCATTGCTTCAAATATCTAAGGATCATCACAAATAGCATGACTGAGAAGACTAGAACTCACACTATGAGATCAGGTGTGATTGAAAGTAGAAGTGTCACTAGCTAGAGATCCTATAGCCTCAACTATAGCTCAAGCCTATTTAGGCATCTGTGGAGGATCCTATGGTGGAGGTAAATGGGGATCATCAAGATCATCATCCAAAAAAGAGACTAGAAAGGTTGAGGGAGTAGTGGAGAGTGAAGTAGACTCTGGAGATAGGTTATCTACTGTAGGAAGGCGCTCATCAAATTGGACATCCCATTGAAATAGGACCTCTTTGCAAGCAGGATCAAACAACCTGTAAGTCTTAACATCCTCGCATTAGCTAAAAAAAATGAGGTTTCTACTCTTTTGCTCCATTTCTCTCCTCTGAGCATCTAGTACAAATGCCCATACTTTACTACCAAAAACTCAAAATGAAGATACATCGGGCTTGACATGAGACCAAGCCTCCTCAGGAGCCATATGTCAACCTACCTTATGAGGCATCTGATTCTAAATATATTTGGCACAATTGACTACCTCTGCCCAAAAATACAAATCTATGGACTTGGACTGAATCATACAATTAGCCATCTCCCGAAGTGTTATGTTATTTCTATCTACCACACCATTTTGCTAAGGGGTGTAGGGTATTGAAAACTGATGCAAAGACCATGTTTAGAGAAAAAATCCCTAAAATCTTGGTTCGCATACTCCCCCCATTATCTGTGTGTATTTTCCAAATAGAAAGACCAAACTACTTCTCCACAAATGCCTTGAAAACTGAAAATGAATCAAAGACATCAAACTTGTACTTCAAAATTTACACCCATGTGCATTTGGAGAAGTCATCAATGAAAGTAAGCACATATCTGGCACTAGAAAAAGGAGTGAGAAATGACACGAGGTCACTGTGAATCAACTCCAATGGTGCCAAACCACGAGTAGCTCATCAATGTCAAAAAGGATCCTTATGTTTTTTGCCAAGAGCACAACCCTGACAAACACCATCTATGCAGGAAATCTAGGGAAGCCCAAGAACAAGTGCTTGTATGTTCATCTGCTAAAGATATCTATAATTGACATGACCCAAATGCTCATGCCAAAGTCTGCTTACTGAATTTTCATGTGCTACAAGATAGGAATTTGTTTCATCAGAAGACTCAATTCCATCTAATCTATAGAGGTGAGATGTAAAGTCAACACTCCTAGTAGCCACAATTAACTCAGAATCATGTAAGTCCCAAATAACCACATCATGTGGTGAGAACTCAACTATCTTACCAGAGCTAGAGTGGAAAATCTAATAAATAAATAGTAGCTTTGTCAAGATGTTAGGGACAAAAGTAACATCCTAAAGAGAACCCCCAGCTAATCCAATAGAACCAAAACCCAAGACTGAAAGATGTAATGAGTTCCCAATAGAAATCTGTGAAGTAACACAAGGAGCAAGTGAGGTGATCAACTACTGAGTGTTTTTCATATGGTGAGAGGCACCAAAATCAAGAATCCAGGTAGGCCTAGAAGTTATAGCTTGTGTAGTAAGAGCATGACCTTTTCTTGCAGGGGGGATGAAGACTTAGGAGCTGAAATGTGATTCTCCTGCATGGTTTCCTCTAAAGCCTCTGAACATTTCCAACACCTAGAAATAGGATGCCCATCCTTTCCACACAAACTACAGGTCTCAATTTATTTCTTTTTAGTCTTGGAGGCAGACTTAGTAGACTTCGAAGAGGATTCACCCTTGGAAGTGTTAGCTAGGGGTTTGGAATCAGTTTTTGATGTATCTTTCTTTGGTTTGGCTTTCTGTTTTGGTTTCCCCTGAGAAGACTAAGCAACCAATGCTTGGCTGGAAGAAACATAAGCATCCACCTATTGGATCTTTGCCTATTCCCATGTCAACCAATTATAGAATTTCTCAAAAGAAGGTATTTGATGTCTATCACCCAAGGCATTTATAGTGGAGTAAAAAGTGGAAGAAAAGATCTAATATTGTCCTCGCACCTTTGAGAGTATCAAAAAAATACACTCATCATCTATTTTGTTTTTCCCACATCCCTGCAAAACTGTAGGTAGAGATTTGAACTTCAACAAGAAGTCTTCAATTGTGGGAAAGCCAGTAGGTGTCAAAGAAGTCAATTCTACATCAAGTTGTAGTGTGTGGAACTCATTCACTATGCCAAACAAGTTGTGAAACTTGGTCCAAATAGCCCAAGGAGTGGTCAAACCATCGAGTTGAAACAAGAGACTATTGGAGTTGTTTAGTGCAATGAATCCCATGGCTTCATCCATTTTTTTCTATGCTAATGAACGTTAAAAGGGCACTGTAGGATAGGTTGATTCTCATCTAGACATGACCATAGGTCACATGACATAAGAAGTTGAGTCATGTGTGCTTTCCAATTATGGTAGTTGTGTGGCATCAATCGAGCCACAAAGGGGATTGACATTGAGAGAAGAAGATGGAAGTAGAAGGGTCAATTCTAAATTAAATTGCAAAAAATAAAATGAACCCCCCTACAAGATATAAATTTATCCCTCATAAACCGAAGAAACAACTACAGAAAGCACAAAAATTGAGAAGAAAACTTGGATGCCAAATGTAGTGACGGACAAAACTAAAGCCTCTACTTCAACACCAAAACTAGGATCTTAAATAGCCATGTCATGAAATGAAACTAGCATCATTGTCTTTGGCTTGGAATTAGCTTTTTGGTGCTTCTTTTAGATCGAAAAAAGACCTCCATATGCTCAAGTTATGGCCAAAAAATGAACTACTTCTCCAAAGAATAAGCTCTCTAAAAAATTACAGACATTGCAAAAAATTTGATAGCTGTATGGCCGTTAAATGACTATTTTCTTGAAAAAATCTATTCACCAAAACAAAAATTCTAGTCATTGAAAAATGATGTCAGCTCATTAGAAAATGATATTAGCATTTGAAAGTTTTTGCCAGTTAGAATATAGCATCAACAGCTTGAATGATGATTTTAGTAGCTGGAAAGTGATGTCACTGGCTAAAATGATGGCATCAACCTATCATAGGGTCCGGTGGTGGTTGGCAGGCGGTGCTCCACCAGCAGCAACGGTGAGAGGGTGGTGCTCCACTAGCAGTGACGATGGGAGGGCATCTCGCTGGCAGTAGTTGGGCACCAGCTGGGTGGCTAGTGGTGCGTCAGTTGTCGTGGGGCATAAGGCGGTCGTGGACAACACATTGGTGGTGACAAGGTGGCTTGCTGGTGGCCGTCGGGTGGAGTGCCCAAAAAATGAAGATTATTTATTTATTTTTTCCAATTTTTGTGTCCATACAGCCCCCTAGAGGCCAAATTTTTTTTTTGAGGCTGTAGTGGCTGAAATTCATAAATTTTATGTGAATTTTGACTATAGTAGGCCTTCTGAGCACGATGGCATCATTTTTTTTCGCCCAAAATGCACCAAAAAAAGGCATCTCCTCTAGATTGAAGGAAAAAACCTCAAAAAAGTTGGGGTTTTTGTCTTCAAATCGTGGCTTCAAGATCTCCAAACCAGACGATGGGAGGGTGGCCTGCTGGCGATGGCTGGGCATAGGCCAGGTGGCTAGTGGTGCGTCAATTGTAGTGGGCAACACATTCGTGGTGGTGGGGTGGCTCATTGGTGGTCACCTGGTGGAGTGCCCAAAAATGAAGATTTTTTATTTTTTTATTTTTTTCAATTTTTGTGTTCGTACAGCCCCCGGTAGGTCAAATTTTTTTCAGAGGCTACGATGGCCAAAATTGACAAATTTTATATGAATTTTGACTATAGTAGGCCTTTTGAGCGCAATGGCATCATCTGTTTTTGCCCAAAATGCACCAAAAAAAGGCACCTCCTCTAGATTGAAGGAAAAAACCTCAAAAAAGCTAGGGTTTCTATCTTCAAATTGTGGCTTCAAGATCTCCAAACCAAACAGTACTAGGGTTGCTCTAATACCATGTAGAAGTTGTAAAAACTAACTTTACAATTCACCAAGAACACTTGCATGCAAATAACCTGTTGCTAAAGAGAAACCAGAGAAGGAAAAAAGTGCAGCTTGCAAATCTCAACAATGTGAGAGAAAAATGTATTCCAAGATAATGAAAAATAAATTACAAGAGTTCAACCTTAAAGGTGAACAAAACCCTAAAGGGAAATAAAATTAGGTTCCACAATATAATTAATATTAAATATTAATTATATGCACCTAAGAGATAGCTTAAGTAAACTAGAACAATAAGCAACTTAATTAATTAAATCAAGATGATCTAATTAGTAAGCATAAAAGAATAATTACTCTAACACATTTCTCTAAGTTACACTTAAGGTGGGGTGTTGGTGTAAATAAGTATTTACTATTTACACTTAAGTTTATTTAGGTCAATGTATTCACATATTAGTTATTATGTAGACACGTAGGAGTTTGCATATTCATATGAGTTATCATGTAGACAACATAGTAGTTTGCACTCCAATTAAGCACATGTTGTCTACTACATCTCTTTATGGGATACACCTTGCATTCTTATCCTCTCATTTTTGCACATACATTTATGCACAATGGGGGATAATCCACTCTTGGTGGACATGTGCTTAGTTGTTATGCTTATCTCTTTGTTGACTCCTAGACATATCAGTTGCCTTTATATACAAGACACTTTTATAATGTATTCATCCAATTATGTGATATACAAACATCTGATATCCATTCTAATTTGATCATCTTTTATCTCTCTTGTGCTATGTACTAAGCTTCTTGATCTTAGCATTGAATTATTTCCTGAGGAAAATTCTTACACCTTTGAGTCTTTGATCAATTTTTTTTGGAATTGCTTTCTAGTTGCTTGTATAGGACTGAGTTGATTTTATGATTTATTTTTAGTGATGTCATGTTGTGACATGGAATTTGTTTATGTGTACTTGATTTTGGGATTAGTCTTGTTAAGATGGTCATATTGGTGAAATACGTGATTATGATTAGTGATTTTCAATATTTATTAGTTTCTTGTTTAAGAATTGATGTATGTTATGTGGTCTTTTAAAATTTTTTTAGCTTTGCTATGCTTAGGATAGGTTATATGTATGTCATGTTGGGAAGTGGCTTGCAATGGAGGTTGAAGCCCTAAAGAGGTTGATGGGTAACCCATTGTAGGTTATTTAATAAGTGATAACATTTCATTAAATGGGTTTAAAATGAATTAATAAGAGTCATTGTTTTCCTTGCCCATGCCTCAAGTGCTAGTACAGGCTAGGATAGGAGTAGAGAGTACACTTGGTTATGACCATGCTTTGTTAGTATGCCTTATTAGTATTAAAGGATACTAGTGCCACATAGAGTCACTAGGGGGGCGAAGGACTAAAATACTAGCCAAGTAACCTTAGAGTTGGTTCATACAATGACACTTGCCCACACGCATAATAGATTTCCTACCATAACATTATCATCTTCCACCCCAGACTCCATTTCCACGACTATCTTCCATACCTCTTTGCAAAGTCTGTTGTTGTGAAACTGCTCCATCCATAAGGGCCATCCAATCATAGGCAATTCAAGTAGGTTAACCGACACACTCCAACCATTGACTAATAGTGGTTAGGAGTGGGCCCAACCATACCATGAGACCAATACATAATAGTGGCCCCAAGCTATTGGCTAAGAGTGGCTGGGCCCACTCCTAACTACTATTAGTCAATGGTTGAGGTGTGTTGGTTAAGCTTGACCTAGGCAATCCCATGGTTATGCTTTCTAGGGTTGAATTCCACC
The DNA here is from genome assembly GCA_028749045.1 of Cupressus sempervirens. Classification (NCBI taxonomy): domain Eukaryota; kingdom Viridiplantae; phylum Streptophyta; class Pinopsida; order Cupressales; family Cupressaceae; genus Cupressus; species Cupressus sempervirens. The sequence continues at coordinate 793,002,303 of CM053791.1, forward strand.
CATTGTGCATTAGGAATCTTCTCACTAAAACATTATCATCTTCTACAGTTATTTTTTCCCTTAATTCATCTTGTTGGATATTATCAATTCATGTCAATTAAGCTATTTTTGAATTTGTTGGACTATTATTTTTTTGGAAAGATAAACACTTAGTTGGACTATTATTATTATTTTTTGACAGGTAAATGATTAGTTCTATTATTATTAAGAAATTTATTTCAATTTATGGCAGTCAGATTTGGTGATTAAATAATATTCTAATACAAATATATTTTCTTGCTTACAAAAATATGTTACACTTAGAAAGCGGTTGTTTGGGGAGACTTATGTTTTCACATCATTTTACATTAATTAATTTCTGTTTGAAAATAGTATAAATTGCTCTCAACCTATGGTTTCTAATAATTTCAATATCTTCTTTCTGCATCTCTTGATTTGTGATTGACCATGCCTATTTTAGCTAGTGGTTTAATTGATTTTTTTAGTTTAAAAAATACAATTATTGTACTTGCCTATTGGATTCACTTTTTTAAATTTACACCAATGAAAATTTTTTATAGGACCAATTTTTTAGGAGGATAAATTTGTTTCACATCTTCAATTTGGTATAATATTTACTCAACATAAATTGTTTGTATAATATTAGTTTTTTCTTATTTTGAAATTAATTAAAATTTTAATTATTACTGTGTATGTTTAAGCTTTGTGTGTTAGTCAAGTACAAAATTATGTATTGTATTTTATATCTAAAATTATAATATAATATTAAATTGATATTGAAAACATTTCATTGAATCAATTTTAAAAAAATTTGATATTATTAAATGACACACATAATATTTTATTTAATTATTAAGTTTTCAAATTATTATTAAAATAAAAAAAAAATTATAAGTTAAGAGTTTTAAAAAACTTTAATTTTTTAATTAGTCCATATCAATAAAATTTTGCTTCATTTGTAAATTTGATTATAGATAGAATATTACTAAAATATCATTTACTATGCTTAATATTTTTACAACAATACACACCAATTTTTAGTCACACATGATTATCTTATTGCTTAATTTACTAAAATGTAGGGATGGACAAGAAACAGTTTTCCAAAAGCTAATTCTTAAATTTTGAAATATTGAGAAAAAGGATACAAATAGTTTATTGAGAGAGCTACTTAGAATTAGGAATAAAGATTGGTAAAAGATGAAGTGTAGGAGCTACCCACAAAGATTGCAAGTACCTTCACATAAAATACTCTCTTAAATTTCAGGTTCCTCCTTTGAAACTATATAAGAATTAGTAAATTTTTGTTACACAATATGATAGATATAGATTTTGAAATTATTTTATTGTTATCTAGTATTCACAACACTCAGCACAATTATTTTACCCTTACTAATTTTATTTTATTTTTATTTTACATGTTGTCATCTAAGAATTCATCGTGTTCAAGATTGAATGACCCTTTGTCTATTGTAGTCTTAACAATTTTTTTTTAAGTATAACAATTGGTTTGAGCTATAATATAAATTATGATACAATAGTTTCATACATGCTACAACATTTAGCAGGCTTAACAACCTTGTTTCAGAGCTCTTGTTATCTATAGATTTAGATGCATCGTATGTTATAATGAATCACACCTTCCACTACATTGAAAATGGGTGTATGTTTTGATGTATTATATGTTATAATGAATCACGCCTTTCACTATATTGAAGATGGGTGAATTATATTTTTCTTATTTCTTGGGGAAACCTTAACTAGGATAAACCTAGAATACTAGAGATTGGGAATGAGTAGAGTAGGTGATGTGGAACCTTCCTCATTGATATAGAATGGATTTGTATTTTAGGATTGGCCTGAAAAATGAAAGAGTTCTTGATTTTTAATTGTTTTTCTATTGAAATGAGAGAATAAATTTTGTACTAATATGACTAAACAAGTCTATGTACAAAAATGTTTTCCTCCTACCCCACCTTAGGTAGGGATTCAAGTTGTTCACAACTCTTGTTATTGATGTAAAGATTAAATTGAATTTATGACGTAATGTTCCTCATTTGAATCCATGAATCGATGGTCTCATGTTTCAAGACTATTATCGTGTTCCCTAGTAATGTATATACTTTTTTTCATTTGACTTAAAAACTAATCTAGCTATCTAAATTTTGTTTTCAGTAAGTATTTATGAAATGATTATTAGTATTATTTTCTTTGTTCTTACTATTTTTGACTAGATGTTTCTTTTGGGTATTTGGCTATATGAGTGACTTTACATATTTTTTAGATTAGTTGCTTAAACATCACACATTAAGACTTGATTGCTAAACTAAAAATGTTAAAATAAACATACTTTTCCAAAAAAATAGTTCTCAATCTTAAAAATATTAATCTTTATACAAATTAACAACAAAGATCCTACCTAGAATATGTAGAAACTGAAGGCATAGCTTGAGTTCAAAATCCCTCATCCAAATCGACTTAAGAGTGTGATCTTGTAGGGAAAGCGAAGGTCATCTACAACAACATCTTGGAAAGTTAGTTTATAGTAATCCATATGCTCTACATCGAGACACATATGCACTTGTACATAAGCTGAAGTCCACCAGATTAGTGCGAATGCGTGGAAGAAATCAAGAGATCAAGATACAATTTGCATAGAGAAAGAAAGGTTTACATGCCTAAGGAGAACAAAGACCAAAATCCTTGCAAACAATTTCACAAGAGGTAAGGTTGGTAAGAAAAACTACAAAAAGGTCGGCCGAAAGGCAAATAGAAAAAGATAGAAAGCTCACGAGTGGCTTCATAAGATTAGGTAAGGATAGAATCTTAGGAATGCCCAATGCACGGAGGAGTAGGGGATTAAGACTAATAATTAACTGATGAAAGGAGAAGATATTGGGAATGTGATATTCAATGGAACTATATGATTTTCCTTTACGTCATATATATTCTATTGTTCGTATAATATTTTAGTGGATGTACTTAGTTCTGATAAGCTATCATAAATTTGCGTTTTGTCTTGTTTTGTCTTTTATTTTTGACATTTTATAATATATTTGTAATGCAAGTTTATTTCTAGATTTCATTGTGTGTGTTTTTAGTATCAATCTTTTGGATCACATTCTATGATTTCTTACTATTTCAAATCCTATACCCTCTCATTCTGATGATGAATCGTAGAGTTTAACCAACATTAATGCTAAAAAACAGACATAGTAAAATCCAAAAACAAACTTATGTTCTTAATTTTTTGTCATTCTGCTTTGATTATTTTAAGAAAAATAAGAATCAGCAATACAGCATCCTAATGCAAGAATGAAGAAGAAAAATTGATGTTTATGCAAGAATGAAGAAGAAAAATTGAACTTAAAAAAGATCAAGATGACAAGGTTCGAAGTTTGAAAATATCAAATACCCTTATATTGCAAGGAATATAGCAACCAATTCATTTAGGAGGAGTGTGAGGAGGAAAACAAAACTGTGGAATCACATCAGAGACAAGGGATTGCCAGTAGCGGTATAGAAAACTAAGCAAGAGTTGAAGGAGTGACAATATGAGAAAGGCTTTTTCCTGCTATTTTTCTCAATGACCATTGTCACCTTTAATTCCCTAGATATTTATTTGAACAGACCTATATTAGCCACCCATTTTACTCCCTCCATATTTCCTCCCTCTCTACCTCTACCTAGACCTAATTTGTTTCTAGAAAGCACTTTAGGGAGCTCAATTCTCTTTCGCATATGCATCCTTACCTGAATAGCTGAACTCCATAGAGGAGTTGTGTCATTTCTTAGATCATGTAAAAACGTCCATTGTTGAACATTTTATCCAAAGAAATTAATTGCCACCTCAAGATGCATACACCCTTAAGTCTAGTTATACTGAAAGGAAAATCCATGATATACGGATCTTCAAAAGAATTTGCATTGACCCAAGATTTCTACACTCATGGGTTTAGCAGAACTGAAAAGTCATTAGAGAAGCTAAACATCTAAACAAGAAAAAGATCAGATATTTCAAGGAGATATTTTATGGCTCTCTTTTCATCCAAACAAGAAAAAGATCAGATATTACAAGGAAAGCCATGGTTCACAAAATACGAGGAAGCCATGGGGGAATACACAAAGAAATGACAAAGCATCAAATTGTTGTAGATCTTGGAGGAATGGAATAAAAATAAGCCTAAGCATTGCAGGTCCTGTAATGAACATGAAAACCTAGGAGGTTTTTCTCTCAAATAACACTAGTGAAGGATGCACAAGCAAAGAAACTTCATACCTGCAAGAAAAGAACAAGCCAACAGAGTCAATAAGGATAGATAAAAGATAAATTCAAAAATGCCTCATGGCCTACTGAGCAAAAGCAAGCGTACAACCATAGCTACCACTCAGTTTATCCACATCAAAACCTTCGATTTCCAACATTATATAAATTTGGATAATGGTAATGAATGTTGCTTATCATGAGAGGAATAGAGTCTCTGTGTAGGGAGCTTTTGGCCAGCCATCCATCAAAGCTTGTTGGACGGTTTGTTCGGAGTGGATAATATCAACAAGACTGTTAGTTTAATAATTAAATTACATGACACAAGATCAGACTTGTAAAAGAACTTAAAATTTGCGTCACACTATGATTCCACGGTCTCATGAAAGTCATTAAAACTCTTCATTCATTGAAGCAAAAGAGAAGAGGTATGTATGCCAAATGTTGTGAACTTTTTGACAGAAAATTCTCTGTCGACATAAACGATTGCAGGATACCCATAATGGATTTGATAATTAGGCTTTCAAATTATTAACCTGAAATTACACAACCTTGGGCCACATCCGCCCTTCCTGCAGTTTCGAACGGTTTATGGCGTCTTCAAAATTGCAAACGAATGGGTTTCTGCCTGATAGTGAAGAGATAAATTCCCAGAAAATTAAAAGCTAGTTTATTTCATGTATGACAATTGAATTTGAACATCAAAATGGGCCTATAGCTCAGTGGTAGAGCATCTGACTGCAGATCAGGCGGTCCCTGGTTCGAACCCGGGTGGGCCCTGTGGATTGATTTTTGTAAGGAAAATTTTGTTGCGAATGCGCAGCACTGTGGTTTTCTTATGATAATATACTCTTCAACGCATTCTCAAATCTTGACGACACATTTATTTTGCATTCCAGGCCTGCATTTGCTTGAGGCAATCTGTTAAACTAGTTCAGTCGTCTCATCTACATATTCACCGTGTGTATATAAATTGGTCGAGTAGTTAAAATACATAGGGGATTTGTGCACAAGTGTTGGCAAGAAAAGTTATTAGTGGAAAATGTAGTGGCCGTCAAAGGAAAATGTATTGGCCGTCAAAGGAAAATGTATTGGCCGTCTTAATTTGTTTGTCATGTTACAAAGATTTGTTGACTATATAAATTTGTTGGTCTTGTTACAAAGATTTGTTGACTATATAACAACTCTTAATGATTAATTTTTCAGCAAAACTTACTACTCAAATCATTGCTCACTAAGTATCAATTTTAAATTTTTTCTCTCTATGAGTATTCTAGTGGCCCAACTTAACTTACCTTAGTCTTATTGTCAAGTTGACATCAAGAAGCAATGAGTTAGGTGAGACTAGTTTCATTGGGCCGCACATTATCCAACATAAAGCCCACCATGTGCACAATAGAATAAACTACCTTGGGTACTTGTACTTGAACATGGTTTGAACTTGTATTGATCATTTGTCTATCCAACAACCTAACTAATTGATCTGCACCCTAAGGCTACTAGGTATTAGTATTAGTGATCCAAAATGAATTAAACAATCAATATAATTTAGGATTACCCTTGCTCTGAAATTGTTATTTAGGTGTTTTGTAGTATTTGTTATGTGTGTTCAGGTAGATTGTATTTCTTCTATCAAGCTTAAAAGTTTTACATGGTACAACTATTCAAAGTTGAGATTATGACTTTATATTGCTTCTTTAATTCAATTTGCTACAAACTAAAGTATTTGTGTCCTAATTTGATTTTTTTATAAAAAATCTTCTTTCCATCAATAATAACATCTCATCTCATGTCGGACCCAAGCATCTCCTTGAGTTTATCCCAATTAAGATATAACAATATTTTTGTGGCAAGGAATGATTCTCATGATTGATTAAATTATAATAATAAATTGCACTTTGTATTGAGATTTTATGGAAAAATATTCCAAACTCAAAATTACCTAAATCTAGCCATTGTTTGGAGATTAAAAAGATCCTAAAGAACATCAAGATTGTAAATCTCATGTAGAGAGAGAAGAGAAAACGTGACAACATAGACTTTAACCATCCCTATTAAATTAAAGTATAGACACCCTAAATTCAACTCTACAAATTAATTTAATTTGTATTATTTATTATTTCTCTATACCTTCTAATTAACCTAATTTAATCTAATTAATTATCTTAATATAATTAATTTAATCTAATTAATTATCTTAATATAATTAATTTAAATAATTAATTATATTATCTTTCTTCAAGTCTTAATTAATTAATCTTGATTAAGTAAACCTAACCTTTGACTTAACATGATTTATGTTATCCCTGTTATAACTAATCCCACTCTATAATTCTTTAAACCCTGAACTCTCATGGTGGATGAATTTGATGGGGGACAAACTATTGTTGTTGAGCCCCCACCATCAATTGTAAATCCTACTCCAAAGGGACGTGATGGACCCATTTCTATGGAATTGGCTCTAGATAGGGATGGAGCAAAATATGGAGACATTGGGATGTGTCAAACGTGGACAATGCCATAATGGGTGCAGTTCTCGATAAGGGGGATCAAGAAAAGGTCCAAGGTGATACTTATTCAGAAGGTTGGGAGTAAATTCTCATGGGTAACTACAAAAAGGAGGTGGAAGCAAAGGTGGTCCTAGTGTGCACGCAAACTAAGGAGGAATAATCTATTAGGGCTCTTCATGTGGTGGTTGACCGTATTGTTTCCTCCATGAATAATACTTTGGTTGCCTTCTTTTTCTACTTTTGACCAACTGTTGACATGGTTATGAAATGAATTTCTTGGAGATGGAATCTCAAAGGAAGTGTGGTGACTAGTCTTATGTCTAGAGCCTTATTTATGTTCAAGTTTAGAGTAATACAAAATATGACTTTTTTCCTCTTTGGTTTGTGACCAAATGGAAAGTGTCACCTATCACATAGCCAATGTAAACGAAACTTTGACCTTGTGATTCATTTATATCAAATAAAATCTATGTGGGTAAAAATGCTATGTTAGGGTTAACCTCAGACAAACGTGGTTCACCCAATCCTTGGGCTACATCCACCAATAGCAAGTCCAATATTATTATTATCTAGTGATTATAACCTGATTACAATTTGTAATCCCTTACAACTCAATATCGCCACAAGAACCAATTTTTGCATTACACATTATGAAAATCCCTAATCCTAAGCCTTTTTATACAAGCTTTTTGCTGCTTACAAAATTAGGGCTAGAATAATAGAAAAAAATAATAGCCGATGCCTTTTACAATATAAGGTCTTTTTTGGCTTCGGGGGTGCTGCCCTCGAAAACCCCTGCAACAACGTTGCCCCTCGACCCCACCCTATACTGTGATAGGAAGTGCACCTAGGGCACTGCCCCGAGACCTTGCAAGGGTGCTACCCCTTGACCCCATCTTGGGGTCAGTGCTCCCAAAACTGCATAGAAATAATATGGGGAGAAAATTACACCAAATAAACCTCTGAGTCTGACTAGGCTCCACATCACAAAAATCTACCACTTGGAGATGGATTAGAATCCACAATAATAGCATGCTAGGCCTCTCACTTGATTTATTAGATGAGAAGATTTTTTGGTGGATTAGTAGCACTTTTAGTAACTAAATTTCAACAAACAAGGTCACCAAGACAAAGGCTAGGGTAGTTTTTGCTCACTTTTGTTTTAATGTTATTGTATTGAAACTATGTGAAATATTTTTAGCACACAATCTAAGTCGGGTAAGTCAACACAAGCAATGGTTTATGATAATGTCATGTCTTTTTCTCAAAGTGAAATAAATTGTGATGCATGATCTCTGACTGCAAGGATCTAGAGAAAGAGGAACCAAAATTGTAGAGCATCTCAACCCTCCCTTCTCAGGGTCAATGATTATCTCGAAACACAACCAAACATTCTAATTGTTGCAAGAGCATCTTGGGTCTTTTAGAAATCTTCCATCAACCAAAATTATATCTTTTTTTTTTATGTACCAGTCAATTGTTCATGAAGTAGTCATTGTTTGTGTCATGTTATGCACAGTTAACATGTTGATGAAGACCTATCCTTGATCCTCCTCCTAAGAGCACAAGACCTGATCATTTGTATTTCTCAAGTAGTGAAATGTTCTTTGTCATCTCTATTTTTGGCCTATTTCCTTCTAGTGGGGTGTGTTGTTTATTTTGGTGTGGTTGAAGGATTTGAGAGATACACAAAAAAAATCCACGAAGCCCTCAAATACCTGCATGCAAAAAGCTTCTCATAGAGAAGAAAAAGATAAGAGGAGGCAAGGATTTTCTCTAAAAACTATGTAAATGTATTCTCAAAAAAAGAAAAGATACAAGATAATTGCGAATATCTATCCTTATAGAAGGAGATCAAAATCCGAAAAGGGTAACCTAATGTTGGAATAGTTGATTAATTGTCTATTGTCTTTGATGTTACACAAAATGTCATATCATTATTATTCAGTGCATTCCAAGCTCACTCAGGTGTTGAAGACAATTTTTTGTGGCTACCGAGTGTTCCAGAGTTTGCCTAGTTTAGAAGACAGTGTCTACCAAGTTCACTCAAGTGCTAAAGGAAAGTCTACAAAAGCTAAGTGTTAACCAAGCTCACTCAGTTAATGAACCAATCCTAACCGAGCTCACTTGGTTACCAAAGGATCTGTCGAGTATGTAGTGTTAACTGAGTTCACTTGGTTAAGACGGGAAAATTATTTCTAAGCTAGTGCCTATCGAGCATGGTCAACTAATGAAGGATTATTTTATTTTAGCATATTGAGTTCAATTTATTTATCTATTGGTTGTAGCCAACTGAGAAGATGAATATTAATTATTCTAAGTTGTATTTGAGACAACTTGACAAAAAGAAAGATATAAATAAAAAGTCAAGCTAAGGGATAGAAAGTGTGAAAGTATGAAGCATGCGTGAATGGATGAAGATCTAATGATGATGAAAGGAAGTGAATTAGAAGGATAAGTAGAATATCCTTGAGAACCTCAAAATATATATTTGATTAGGAAGGATCAAGTACAAGCCATAATTGATATCTATAATCAAAAATTCAGTTGCATTGAAATCAAGTCATGTCATTGTTACTCTCTAACCATTATAGCAATTATCTAAATCTCTTAACAAAGTTGGTTTAACAACCATTTGTAAATCCTCTAACAAGGTGGTAGTTCTATTAAATTGTCTAAAGACCTCTAGCAAGGCCACTCCTAATAGGGTGATTAAATCCTCTAACAGGGTCACACCTAACAGTGTATTTTGTAACCTTTAATAGGGCTGGCTCCTAAATAGGCTCACTTCAGAAGAGTGAAAAATAGTAACTAGTTGCAATTGGTGGTTTTTCTCAAATTGGGTTTCCACATTAAATCTTGGTGGCATATGTGTTCATGCTACTTCTTTTAAGTTCTTGCAACTAAGATTAATTAATGTTAATCACAGATAACATCTTAAGATTTTCATGTTAAGTGTTTACCAAGCATTTACCAAGTTACAACATTTCTTTGTTTGTCGAGCATCAACAAAATTTAGTTTTCAGAGTTCTATTTTGTACTCACATCTAAGGGATCTGAGATTTATTTTTGTAGTAATTGTTTCACCTCTTCCCTCTTAGTTACTCCTCCTATATTTCCAACAATTGGTATTAAAGCTTTTGGTGCTTGCAGAGAAGGCTTCAAGGACCTAAGCTAAAGTTCAAGATGTCTTACAAAAGAGAGATTTCCAAGTTGAACAGAGACAATTTTGTAGCATGGAAAGGACTCATGAGATTACATTTGGCGACTATCAGTGATTCAGGTTGTAAGTATCTTGATGCTGAATACAAGACTCCCATTAGAACATTATCAGTTGAAGACATTGTTGAAAAGAAGAATTATAACATCATGATGATTGATATTGCATCTGCTCTTAGTTATGATGAATTTGATGAAGTAAAAGACTGAAAAATAGCTCATGAAATGTGGACCAAACTAAAAGAAATTTATGGAGGAGATGACAATGTAAGAATAGCCAGAGAAGAAAGTCTCAGAGGTCAATTTGATCAGATGAAAATGAGAGAAGATGAAAACATTGCAAAATATGTGGAAAGAATCAAAGCAAGTGTGAGCGTAATCAAAGCATCTAGAGGAGACATGATGACAAAATAGTTGTAAGCAAGGTACTCAAAACTCTTCTTCCTATTTATGAAATTAGAGTGTTAGCTATTCAAGAAATGAGATGTGATGCAAATAATGAAATAACTTTGGATGCTTTAGTTAGAAGATTGCCAACTTTTGAGTTGGATAACTATGATAACTATGTTCCTAGTTCCAAAGGTATTGAGTCTGCATTTGAACCCAAACTCTCACTCAAGAAAAAAAGTAAGAAATCAAAGGTCAATAAATTAGGAAGTGAAAAATAAATTGAAGAAAGTTCTGACAGTGATCTTGAAGTTGTTGAAGCCCTACTTGCAAAGCAATACTCCAAAGGTAGAGGAAAGTATGAAGGCAAGATTCCTCTAATCTTCTTTTCCTATGAAGAAATTGGTCACATTGCTACTAGGTGCCCAATCAGAGAGAACAAGGATGAGAAAAAAAGAAAAAAGTACAAAGGCAAGAAGGAATTCAAGAATTGCAAGGATTACAAGGACAAAGGTAAGAAATCTTATTTTATGCCTAAAGACTCTGATAATAGTGAAGATGAAATAGTATATATTGTTGTAAAAGATGAATCTAATTATGAAGGAGACAAGATGATACATATCTCTCATGTTAGCAAAAATGATACATAGATTATTGATAGTGGTTGCTCACATCATATGACTAGAGATAAAACAAAGTTTGAATACATGGAATATTATGATGGTGGTAGTGTAAGATTTGGAAACATTGAACCTTGTAACATAAAAGGAAGATGTATCTCTTTGACTAATGAACTTGTATGTGATCATTCTTATTGGGTTGAAGGACTAAAGCATAATCTATTGAGTGTGGCATAGTTGGATAACATTGGATTCAAGATATAATTCATGGATGGAAAAGCCAAATTTTCAGATGAAAAAGGAAATCTGGTTGGATTTGGCAAAGAAACAAAAGGTAACCTATTTTATCTTGATCTCAATGAAAGTTCATGTTTTATTGATCAAGTAGAAGAAAGATGGTTGTGGCACAAAATATTATGTTATGTAAACTTTGATAATTTGGTTAAGGTAAGAAAACATAAAAGAGTAAGAGGTATTCCTAGTTTGAAGAAATTTGATATGGGTCTATGCAAAAATTTCCAAATTGGTAAGATGGGAAAGATTAGTTTCAAAAGAAAAAACTATCATTCTAAAGAAGTATTAGAGCTTATGAATACAGACTTATGTGGACCTATTGGAATAGAGAGTTACAGTGGAGAAAAAAATTTCATTCTCTTTGTTGACGATTATTCTAGAATGATTACTGTAATGTATCTAAAAGAAAAATTAAATGCTTTTGAAAAATTCAAGTGGTATTTGGCAAGAGTAAAAAAAAGAAAATAAAAAGAAATTGAAATGTTTAAGATTAGACAGAGGTGGTGAATCCATTTCTAATGAATTCAATGAAATATGCATTGAAAAAGGAATTAAAAGATAAGTGTCAGCCCCTAGTACACCAGAAAAAAATGGTATAGCTGAAAGAAGAAACAGATCCATCATGGATTGTGCAAGAACATTGATGATAGAAAACAATGTTGCAATCAAATACTAGAAGGAAGCTATCAACACTACAATTCATACCTTGAATAAAGTAGACCTAAAGAAAGACTCAAATCAAACTCCTTATGAACTATGGTATGGCTACAAACCTAATATAAGTTAATTTAAAGTATGTAAGAAGTAAACATACAAATGTTTGAATTTGTCTACTTATAAAATCATAGAAAGTGCACATGCAAGAATTGATGAGTTTGTAGAAAAGAGTGAAGAAGAAAGCATAAAAGACCCAGAAGATTATAGAAGATTTGCTTACTATGAACTTGATACCCTGCCAAATCTATCTAAAAGAAAGGAGACTTCACCTCATGAGTCCCCAAAATCTTCAATAGCTAGGCTACCGAGCTGAAAATCTTCAAATCTCTCTCCCATAAGGTTAGGACCCCTTCATATCTCCATTTATGCTGATATGTTCATTGCATGAGCATGAGCCTATGAGTTTCAATCTCCCGCTCATGTGCTCAAAGTTTCTCATTACTCTCTCATGCTTCATCATATGATCATAAGGTTTTTACATTCACTTCCTAGGCATACGATAGACTCAAAAAATTTGTCACATGTCCTTCTTTATGCTCAAGTTTGGTCAAAAGTTTGCCACTTTACATGCCGACCATAGGCAGGCTCCACCACATGAGTCTATGGCTTATAAAAGTTGGGTATCTTTGAGACACTTGAGTATTACGTGTCAGAGTATTTGAATGCAATTTAAATCATCCTCATAATGGATGTGGGATAAACAAGCAAAATGGCTTTTCCTTTCTTTATTCCGTGTGAGCGGCTTTCACTATTGAAACTATGATTGCTTGCTAATATCGCGGGTTGATTTTTGGTGTGAGGCTACCTATTTCATGCTTGAATTTATGTGTAGGATCTTCTTAAGGATTCACACCGTTTACACTTTCTTCCTGAAAGTGTGGCTTCTTTGCCAATGTGGGTTGTCAAACCTAATTGGTCTTCGCCTACCTCTTTTTGCAATCACAGACCAGCTGAGGAGGCTACATGAGGTTGGATGATGAGCTACTCTGGTTGACTCCATGCTTTCTCTATCACGGGCTTCTTAATTTTACATGCCGCTTGCTACTGCCTTTGATTGTGTCTAACACCTGGGTCTACCCTATTCTTTTTAGGTGTGGGCTCTTTAACTTTTACATCGTTTGAGATTCCTTCACTATAGCTTTGGCCCTCTATATATTGCATGAGGCTCTCTTACATGTTGCTTTGTAGAACACATGAATCTCCCATTAGTCATGGATGACCCCTATGTTTGTTGCATATAAAGCTTTGTTCATGCGTGCATTCTTTTATTTCCTAATCTACACTTTTAGAGGTGGCTTCCTGCTTGGCTCACTCACGTGGATACTTCCCTTGCTTAGTGTGGTAAAACCTTTTATTTCATGATGCATCCTCCCCTACCATTGCATGAGCTACTCTTCATACTTTTAACTTTTGTGACTCTTTCTTTATGCATTTCAATGTCTTCTACTTTTCCCCATCGATAGGTAGTTCAGGATCCTCTAGATCAACTATACTTGGAAATATTATTCATTCCCATGTCTTCTCTAACATGCATACTTTTTTTTCATATGCTTGATATAGGCTGGCTGAGTTCTTTGGTAATCTACGATTTCTATTGCTCAAAACAACTACAAACACCTGAGCAATGCGAGTCAGAGAGTTGTCTCCAAGAACATTGATTCTATAAGTTGTAATCCCTACACTAATACTTAAGAGTCCAAGGAAAATGGTTGCTGCACATATTTCAAAATGCACATCCCATCCCTCATTTCTCATTAGCCATACCACCACTGTGACTCCAAGGGATGCTCCTATGGACAAACTTAGAAGAAAATAGTTGAAGAAACTTGATATTCTTCTCCTCTCTTTGGGATCTTTTTCATCAAACTGATCTGTTCCCAACACTGGCAAGGCAGCCTTCACAGCACTATTTCTAAGAGAAATAAGATACAACCTAATAAACATCATCCCAGCCTTCCCTCCACTCACTTTCTCACAATTTTCAAGGGGATCAAATAAGTTGTAGTATGGAGGTTGTAAAGACTTCTTGCTTGCTTATATTGTCAATATAAGGTAACCAAGAAGTTCTACTAGAGCAAACACAACCCATTTTTTGAATCTATTAATGTACGAGTAAAAAATGAACCCCCCAGACAGTGCCAACAGAAAAGCAGTACCCATGAAATTGGTTAGTGTGGTGGCTACTATAGCAATTTTCAAATGCATGACCAATGTGAAATAATTCACAAGGTTCACAGCCACTACTAAAAAGGCTATGTTGTCAAACCCTTCTAATACATAAATGAAGAGTGTAGAGTGTATTCCACCATGTATTTTCTTATTAACAAGTCTTCCTTTCCAGTCCATAGATCCTTGCAATTCGTTCTCCTGCATTCTAATATCTCCATACTCTACCTCTTCAAATTTTTCGGCAATCTCTTCTTCCTTTTCAAGACTCAATAGAGAGGGTGGCCTTGGGTGCCATAACAACTAATAAAGTTGATCCCTATAAACACAGTATAGCAATTTTCCATTGAATGACCATATGTTAAAACCACTTTCCAATAAGATCCCATATTCTGACATATGTCTTCTAATTGACATACCAAACTCTAAAATCATTATTTCCTTGAATTAACACAAGGATGTTGTGTACGCCAAAATAACTATAGTAAAATACTACACTCCATTGTTAACAACTCTTCACCATGCATACTCTCTTGAAGATCAAGGTCTTTTGACAAGTTTGAGTTATCCATATAAAGTCTCATTAGGGCTATAGCCTTCACTACACAATCATCATTGGATGCAGTAAATGTCATATCAAAATGCTCTTTAATTTGAAGATTCAAGAGACACTTTGAAAACAAAATCATTACTATTTAAAATTGTATTCACTAGATTGACATCAGATTTCACCCCTTCAATAATCTTGTGAGTATAGTCGGGCTCCAAAGTGGGTCTGACTAAAAAAAAATTATTTTCAAACACCTGATTTCTCAAATTGGCCTATTGAACCCATCATACTAATTGGAACTAAGTTCAACCACTTATCAATCAATTGAAATTGATTTTACCATTAATCTGCAAATTGTCACTTTTGCATTAGGAGGTCATTTGATTGGCCTTAAAAATTGACCCAAACCTCTGAATAGGCTCTAAAATCAAGGATAATGATTCTCTGTTCCACATACTCTTACCCTGTCAAACCTTGTCTCATGATGAATTCCTAGTCAAAAGATATTGACCATGAAATTTGCCCTCTCAGGATTGCCTACAAGAAAACATGTCAGAAAACCATAAAATGCTTTTGGATTTGACTTCAAAAATTGGGTAAACTAACACTTGGGAGAACGAAAATTGGGGCAATGGTTCACTATCATGAGGAGAGTATTAATCTAGGATTTGGACTCATGATGAATAACAAGACGCAAATTGCAAGTGGTCAAAGTGGGCTACTTAGAATTTGATGATTGGAAACAATGACAGAAAAACATTTTTTACAAATGGAATTGACCTGGGTAAGTGTGCAAATGGATTCATCAAGATTTAAAAATTGGCACACTTGAAGTATTTTTAGAGGAGAACATAGTGGTACAATCCATTCAATCTCACCTATCATAGATTTTGAGTTATAACATCCTGAACAGGGGTACCAACCAATCTATATTTCTTGACACCAGTAAAAAGTTACAAGTTGTATTTGGAACTGTGTTTGAAAGCTGATCAAACGGATTCATCATAAGCTCAAAATTGAAACATAACATGTCTCTAATCTCTAAATTGCAATTCAATAGGAATTTCATCATTTTGGTCAACTGGTCAAAAGTTATAACTCATCAAATAGGGCCTCCCAGAATTCAAAACAATTTACATTAGCATGACAGCAACAAATGACCAACTTTGAGGGATTCAAAACCTAGCCAAATGGATTTGAAATGACTCAAAATATGAAACATAGGCTCTCATGTATGGATACTAAACACTCCCAAAGTGGTTATTCATGAAACATTATTGGGTGTGAGATATTCAATTACAAACACGGCCTCCTGTCACTATTTGACACTTAGGTGAAAATGCAGATTTGACAATTACTCAAAATGGGACTTCATGAAATGGCTCGGAATAGAAATTTAACTTCATGGAGCACATAGATGCACTAAATACAAGGTGTTAGAAACAGTAAACACCTCATAAGGGTCAAAAGTATAGTCAGGTACATATGCATTAAAGAGCACTTATAGGGCTTAATTTTTTCAATGGTACTCAAAATCGAGCCTTAAATTTTGAGTCCCAACATGCTATATCTAGGGATGCATGTCCCTTGTAGGCATGGCAAGGATTCAGATCTCTGGAAAAAGAAGAACACATACCTGACTTCAAAAACTCCTCTTGAACAACTTTATTGAAAGCAAGAAAATGACTACTCCTACTATGTACAAATGATGGCCCGCGGCCACCAAAAAGTTTTCAAAACTCCTTACCTCTATCATATACCTGATTCTCATTATCATTTTCTTGAGGTAAATTGAAATTCTCATTTTTCTTTGTTTCACCCAACACATCAGCACTTTTAATCACTTTGTTAGGTAAAACAAAACTATTATCATCTTCATAGTGCATGTACAAATCAGAATTAATTTCTTCATCTTGCTCACTATAACAATATGAATCAGCATGATCATAACTATTAATATCTGACTGAAACTGATCATCATTGACTGACTCATGGACACCTTCAACCGAAAACACAACAACTTGGTATTCTACTTCATCCAACGAGTTATATGAATCAAATTGTGACTCACTTTGTGCATCCAAATATGAAAGGAATGTAAAATCTGATTTCTCCTCACTTTCAACATCAATACTCCATAAATTAGACTGAACATATGCTACATTTTCTTCACATTCCAAAAAATTATTAGATACCAAATCGCAAGAATCATTATGAAATTTCCTTCTAACAATATGTTGATCCGTATCAATTTTTCCTTCAAATAACTCACTAGAATAAACCACTTCATTAGTATTACTTTCCTCATCACATGAGCAATCTGAATATATCATGGCCTCATGAAAATAATGAAACAACAACAGATCTTATCTCTACATTTTCATTCTCAACATAGAAGTCATCATGTGCATTGATATATAGATTACCATCACATACACCTCCCAAACTTGACAGAGCATATTTTGAAACTGTGTCTTCTTCAACATAAAATTTAGGGGAAATGACTTCATCATATGAAAAGGAAAAATGTGACAAAGCATGAGCACCCTTAGATAGATTAGCATACCTTTCAAAATCATGAGCCAACAAATCTGAAATCTCATTGATGCTTAACAAGACTTCATCATTAGTCTTTTCTCCTTGGCTATGATTATTATCTGGATAGCTTGACACATTTACAATAGCAGACTCATTAGTAATATATTATGAAGAATCAGAACTCTAATCATCACATACATCTTCTTCTTTAGACAATACCTCAACAACCGGTATCGTAACTCATTCACATTCATTACCAGAAGAAAAACTCTTACTATTGTTATACTTTTCCTCTTATTTACAATCATCATCATAACCAGATAAATCCACATTATGCCTGTCATCAAATTGCTGATTACTATCCTCTAATTCATAAAACTAAGACTCTTCATTTTTAACATCATTTTCAATGTATTCATTGCATTCGTTAACATTATATTCTTTAGCATTCAAAGCAAATTCAATCTCCATGATAAAATCTTGGATTTCACAAATCTTATCTAATCTTGAATTTTCTAACTAATCAATTGAATGTGGCATAAAAAATTCTAAGAGTACCACTGGCCATGAAGACACCTCAGGTCTAAAAAACTCATCAAGATTCATAACTACTAATTTAAACTTTATGTAAATTTGGAATCCACTAAGTCTCTTAATATCACCAATTGTACTTCTTATCATTATGATGGTCTTGTTATGAATCTTTCTTTTCAACCTAGCAATATTTGCATGAATGCTTTCAAGAGTTGGCACATCATTTTCAGACCTAGATTTTGAATCCATCTAATAAACTATTAAACTCCTATCTTTTTTTTCTTAGTGCTGAAACCACTAGATGGAGGCAACCATTTTGTTCATTCAACTTTCATGAAATGCACATACATGAAAATTGTCATACCTTTATGTGTTGTTTGTTGAAACCTCTGATTTGCTGATTGGCATAGGTGCAAACATGAAATCCTTCACGACGTAGATAGAATCCTTGTAGAGCCGCCACCTCCTTGAAGAGGAAAATGAAATCACAATAGTGATTCACCTTTTGAGATCAACTACTTCAGCAGATACAAACAATAACATAATATATCAATCAAGAAACTAATACTTCCTTTTTGTAAGGAAACTTGGCAACAAAGAATATAACCGTTTCCACATAACCCATAATAAATCTAAAATAAACACGGAATTAAAATCCACATGCAAGAGAATAGACAACATACCCACAAAATGTGACACAAGATATACCTTGGGAAACCCTCATTGAGGGAAAAAACCCAGCCTCCAAAAGCATCCATCACCATGTATTATTCAGCAAAAATACCATTGCCATACAACCATGGAAGCCTTCATGGCCATAGCCACAATCGAGAAAACTATGTGAATAAGCACGAATCCACACATCCCATGCCATGCTTCCAACCTTCACAAATGCTCCCTTGGCTAACCTGTCAAGCCTTGTCCCGCTCGACTCTTGCTTTTCTCACACTCTTCCTCTCTCTCTACAACAACTACCCTTGTGGCTGCTTATATAGTAGCAAGTCTCACAAAACCACTAAGTGGTATTACATAAACCATGTGCTACCTAACCCAATAACCCCACATTTAATATTGGGCATTTAATTCTTTTCCCCAATATTAAATAATTACATAAAATATTTTCACAGTGTTACAATACAACTCATCAAGTATATCCCATGGGAATCTTTACATGTTGCACGTCCATCTAGGTACAACATTATATAATAAAATAAAATAATAAAATAACAATATTATGTAATGTGTGCAACACCCATTATCTCAAAAATCTCCCACTTGTTGTATACATTGCATAGGGTCAATCCGTAGCCACATAAATGAACAAGGGAACAATCCCTCCCAGCACATCCACCATCATGGATCAAAATACACCAAGTGCTCCATCCTGGTACCCGGAACAAAATCAAAGTATCTAGTATCTTGAACATGAATGATCTCACCTCCTATTATGCCACTCCCACTGGACATACATAGAAGCCATCCAAAGAGAAAAAAACCACCCAACCTGTCGCATTAGAAGATCATAAAATCTTGTACCAACTGAAATTCCAAGCACAAAAAAAAATCTGATCCAAAGGTAATCACATGTATCTGTAGTTGTCAAAATATCCATAGCTGAAATAGCACCCACAGCAAAGTGCTAAACCCATCCAACTATCCATACCTCAAAGGTATAACAAGTGAATCTTATATCACCGACATATCCAATCTATAACCAGCAATCACAAGCCTCAAGAGCAATACCTGCCACATATATACCAAGAAGCTCCCACTGCAAAAGATAATGTCAAATCTATAACCAATCCACTCACAACATCTCAAAGAAGTGAATTCATGTAGTATCAAGGACATCCACAATACATAAACTGATATCCTGCAAGAAAAAATTCTCATAACAAGTCTCCAATAGTCTCCAAGTTCTCCACAACCAACAAAGGAAAGAGATAAAGAAATAACCATGTCATCTCTCACATGACATACATGAGCACAAACTAGTGATCACAATCTCTAACCAACCTCAAATCCAATGTAAGAAAAACTGAACATCCAAGAAGATAACCAAGAATAGAGAAACCATGCAAATCATAACCTGTATCATGTCCTTCTACGCACACCTCTAGATGTAAACTGTGCAAGTATGATCTCTTCCATAAAACCCCAACAAGAAGCCTCAACAACACCCAAACCATACCATATAACTAATAATGGATGTAAGCCTCTCACAAGAAGATCAAACTCAATAAACCATTCCTAAACCAAGGAATAACCATTCCTAATCCAAGGAATATGCCCAATATAAAACCATCTTCAAAACTCAACCAGCATAACAACATATGCTCATGGAGATAACCAATGCTAAACCATCTCTTAAATGAACCCTCCAGAACTAACTCATGTACCATAGTTCAAGACCCATATCCATGAAAGACAAGCATAAATATAATGCAACTGAGAGAAACAATGGGCTATACCTCTCAAGTAGCAAAACGCCGAGTAGACCAAGAGTGGGGAATGAGAATGCTCATCAAAATACCCAAGTCTCCAACCAAGACTCATCTAAGAACAATCTCCTCTCAAGTCCATATCAGGTGACTGCCCCTCGGACTTCCTGCTAAAACCATCAACCGTCCCAACAAATAATTCTCTAATCCAAGAGAAATCAGCGTCACCACCGTCTTTAAGTATCCATGAGCACCTATAACCAATCAATCTATGCCAACTCCGAATGCAACATAGCAATATCATGAAGTATCTAGCTTATGATCAGTGTACTCAATACCAAGAAACTAAACCAAGATCAATGTCAAAAGTTCCAACCATGGCCTCAGGAACATAAACATGACAACATGATCTTACCATCTCAACTAAAGAGATAACATGCTCCATATGAACATACCATAACATGTCACAACTCTAAATGCGTATCAAGAGCATACCATGACATAATAAAGAAACCATCCTCATACCAAGGATAACATGCCAAATAAAAGCATAAACCACACCTTTACCAAGAACCCTGTGAGTCCTCAAGATGCAACCATCTCCATACACCATGAAGAAAACCATCTCCACACACCATGAAGATAACCAAGAACTCCATGAGTCCTCAAGATCTAACCATCTTCACACCATGAAGATAACAAGTGCACCATGCAAATGTCAAAGACACTTCTGCAGCAACAGGATCTAAGACAAACCTCCAACATCTGCAAACACTCAATAAATATATCAATGCCAACAACTCCCACTCAACCGTGGTACCAAGTCACCTATGGCATCATAAAATCCATCCTCTCCAAACCAAGAAGATATAAACCAAACCAAGAACTAATCCTGCATTGTCACCTCATCACTGTCACAAGCTCCCACTAAACCATGTATCCAAGCTATCCATGACATCATGATGAAAAATAACCATCCTCTAACCATAATAATCAACCAAGGCATTAAACCATCAAAAAACTCAAAGTGCACATCATAAGCTCCTTAAAAGAAATCAATTAATCATGATCCTCAACCAAGAAGATATACCACCATAATTGAATCAAAAAATCGAAGCTAATGAACATCAAGGATGTACCTATATATCTAGTCATGTCATGCCAAAATCCATGACACCATGGTCACATCCATGAACCGAGCATCTAGCTCTCAAAGTGTCCAAACTATCAGCATAGTCAACCACAACCCTCCACCATGACTGTACCTGGTAACAACATCTCATCCCTTCTACATGAAGAAAATAGTAAATCATGTGACTTAGGGCATAGACAACTCAAAACCAAGCCACCAATCTGAATATGCATCAATAATGAAAGATCAATGGGCAAAGACAACCCATAACCAAGCTATAAATGCAACCTGTAAGTATAGACTGCTTACAACACTGCACCACTTGTAGACCCAACAAGTCATCATGCATATCCAAACCAAACACTGATAACCATATCATCATGAGACCAATTTGAAATATGAATTGAGTATACAATGACATCAAATCTTAAATCTCCAATGCCATAAACTCACAATGTTACCATATTCAAAATATATCTATAGACTATTCATATCAATATATCGCCAAATAAATCATGCCAAACCTGCACCAAATTTGAACCAATGTGTAGAGCTCTCCAAGAGCTTTCTGTTGACTACTTGAAGTCCAAAATTCGACTCCGTATGCCCAAGTTATGCCCTAATCCGTGCTCAAAATAAATAACATCTGAATTTAGGCCTCTTAAAACCTAAAAGAATCTCAAAATCATAGAACCAAACCTATGCCAAGTTGTAGTGCTCTGAATTAGCTTTCCAATGCCTATAAGAACTCTGAAATCCGATATTTTGAGAGAAAGTTATGGCTATTTTACTAAGACAGTCTTTTTACCATTTTCAGTACGATTTTTCATTTTTAATATTTTTTCAGTGACGAAAATTCTTATGGGATTAAATTTGACGGCCATCATGGGCTGAAACCAAAAAAATCTTTCATTTCCTTTGAACATGGCCAAACTAGGGCATATTATATATCAAAATTTATGGAAATGTTGACCCAGATCCAATGGTGAGGTCTATTTTTACCCAAGAGGTCATTTTTGCAAGCTACCCCCCAAAACCCTCATTTAAATGAAACATCCAAAAAAATCCTTTTCTCCAACAATTTCACATGCCCAAATATTTTACCATCCCATCATAACAGCAAATCCAAAAACCCTTAGATCTGCAATAAATCATTCATATATCTTGCCCTTTTTTTTTTTTTTTAATCCTCTCATGCATTCCCATGGATTCAATCTAGGGTTACAATAATAAAACCATAGCTCTGATACCACTTGTAAGGAAACTTGGCAAGAAAGAATATAACCATTTCCACATAACCCATAATAAATCTAAAATAAACATGGAATTAAAATCCACATGCAAGAGAATAGACAACATACCCACAAAATGTGACACAAGGTATACCCTGGGAAACCCTCATTGAGGGAAAAAACCCAGCCTCCAAAAGCATCCATCTCCATGTATTATTCAGCAAAAATACCATTGCCATACAACCATGGAAGCCTTCATGGCCATAGCCACAACCGAGCAAACTATGTGAATAAGCATGAATCCACACATCCCATGCCATGCTTCCAACCTTCACAAATGCTCCCTTGGCTAACCTGTCAAGCCTTGTCCCGCTCGACTCTTTCCTTTTTCACACTCTTCCTCTCTCTCTACAACAACTACCCTTGTGGTTGCTTATATAGTAGCAAGTCCCACAAAACCACTAAGTGGTATTACATAAACCATGTGCTACCTAACCCACTAACCCCACATTTAATATTGGGCATTTAATTCTTTTCCCCAATATTAAATAATTACATAAAATATTTTCACAATGTTACAATACAACTCATCAAGTATATCCCATGAGAATTTTTACATGTTGCACGTCCATCTAGGTACAACATTACATAATAAAATAAAATAATAAAATAACAATATTATGCAATGTGTGCAACACCCATTATCTCAACACTTTTTCCCAACAAACTAGATCTGCCATCAAATACTAAAAGCCTTTAATATTGAAATAAACCATGCACTAGCATAGAGATTTAGACTAGAGTCACCACTCACACTTTGTGAGAAAAGACTTGAAACAATTTACCACTAATAAATCTTAGATTCACAATTTGCAGTAGATCTATATAACCTTCTACCAAATAAATCTCTTCAAATACACTTCACAAACTTTATACAACAAGCTGAAACTCAATCGAATGAAGTGTATGAAACTTATCAACTATTCTCCTCCTCTTAGTGCTAAAACTCACTTGACGGAGAACATTACCTTTAGCAATCAATTTTCATGAAAAGATAATACATGAAAATAAAAATACTTCAAGATCCAAATGGTTGAAAGTTCTTTGTTCACTATTTACAAGAGTAGACCCAAAATCTCATCAATTCTTTACTAAACCTTTTGAACCAACACATCAAAAATCTTACCAACCTTTTGAATATTTCAACCTCTTCAAATTTGTTCTTCTCCTATAGCAACTGATCACAATTCATGTATAGAACTGCACTGGTATAGAGATTAACTTCGGATCACCACTCACATTAAGTGAGACATGAATTGCATTAGTCTTGAACATACCACAAATTAATTTGAAACAATAGCAAATAGAAGACACCTCTTTAGATTTATCTTAAATTTGAAACCTCTACACAAAGCTGAAACATAACTTTCTTGACTCTGAAATTACAACAGCAACTCACAAAATTGAACTCATTGAAGGTATATTCATTTCTCAACATAATTTGCATCCAATTTAAGAACTATTGTTGTAAGAGAATAAAGCTTACTAGGAAATACAAAATTCAGCAATGATATGGAAAACACCTCAAAACCCCACTACTGTAGCAAATTTTTTTTGATGTATTGAATCTTCTTTAAATTCTTAAGGTTTTTATATCACACAAATTCAATACAGTTCCCAGCGGAGTCACCATTTTGTTGGCTCCTAATTTAACAGTTTTGAAATTAACCAAGAAACTAGACCAATGCATCTAAGGCTAGCAAATTCCTATGATGGATACACTCGACTGCAATCTTGGGCCAACTATAAGGCATGAATCTTTCTTCACTTTAGGCCCTGCAAGACCTAGGTGGGTTAACCTTGATGTTCTGACATATGGTACCAATGCAATTTAAACACAAATCTGAACCTAATAATAGCAGATGCAACCCTTTTATCTTCTAATACTTATGCAGTGACATAGAAATGAGATAGCTACAAATCATAACCTATGAATCTATGAGCTAAGTGAGGGTTATTTCTTTTCAACCCACTACAGAACGTGAAATATTGAATTTATTTGATTAAAAGATTTGTGCAAATGCCCTTCATCTCAGCTTGCATCTGATTTAGTGATCGGTGCCTTATCCAATGAAAGATAGAGTCATTACCAGTAGGATGACCTAACCTAATTGCCTTAAAATTAAGTTTGTCAACTGAAATTCCCAAATCCCATTCTTACGAAATATCCCCTTCATACACCTCGAAACCCTATCAGAACACTGGAGCATTTACTTGGAGTTCTTGAATCAAAAGCAACAACAGATCTAATATACAACTCATCCAAGATGTCTTAAATCAAATCAACCTTATCCACTCAATCTTAAAGCTAATGGAATATAAAGAATTAGGAGACAGAATAAGAAAACCTAGATAATTCATGTAAATCTCCCTTTATATTCATCCTTGGAAAGACTGAATACATAAATCGGTAACACTAAATGAAAATCAAGATACTTCACATAATCTAGCATCAATTTCCAATATCTCAAAATAACAATGCATGAAAATGAAATAAAAATTTGCATAGGTGTGTGTGTGTGGCCTTCACTACTAAAGCTTAGCTCAATAGACAAGAAGTAAAACCATCATCAACCATGGTTTCATAGTAGAACACTAGAACCCTACTGGTATCATAGAGAAAACTACCAACCACCATAAAGAAAAAGAAAGAGAATGATATATGAGAAAATAATTTGTGGATTTGATCAAACAATGACAAGTTTCCCTCAAAATTGTTTCCCAAGAAGCTAAACACGTCTCTCTAATCTCTCCCCTCAACTACAAAATCAAATCCTCATCATTTGGCCTCTATAAGCACACAATATTTGAGATATTTGATAGAAAGAATAATTGATTTTGATTCCTAATTTGAACTCAAAATAACAACAAAAAATTAGTTAAAATTGAACTCTAAAGGGATGAAAACTTTTCTAGAGTTTGTTTTGGCATCAATAGACTCTAATATATGTTCCCCAACTGATTCTGACACTCCATAATGAATTCTGCCCACTCCACTGAGAAAGCTCTGGAAAACACAAAACTACTTATAACATGAACTAGTGAACACCTACTCAAAATATGACCCATATTTGGAAAATTCACTTCTTCTTGGTTCCAACAGTATATTGAAGTGCCTATTTCAGACAAAAATTGCCCCGCTAGTAGTAGTTTGAAAAAATCAAACCTGGGCTATGGCTTTGCATTAAAATTTAAAAATTTAAAAATTTATATAGTATAAACTATATAAATCATTTAAATTTCTTCATATCCTTCATATGAAAAAATCATGCATTCAAATCACCTATGAATTTCATTTTATATTCACTTTCTTTACTCTTCCCACGATGCCATGTCGAAACCTGATTTGACAACCACCCTTTGGAATGCTTTTAATTAATTAATTTTTTAAATCCTTTCTCCATAAACTCATATGATCTCATGATCATTTTCCATTCTTGTAGCATCGAAGGGGAAATATTTTCAAACTCCTACTCTTATAGTGAGTCCTTTATCTTAATATTTTATTAATAATTTCAAATCTCTCTCCTGTAAGGTCGAGACCCCTTCATATCTCCATTTATTCTCATACATTCATCATATGAGCACAAGCCTATGAGTTTAAATCTCCCGCTCATGCACACAAATCTTCTCATTACGCTCTCACACTTTATTGTATGAGTGTAAGGTCTTTACATTTGCTTCCTGGGCAAACGACAGGCTCCAATAATTTTCCATGTGTCCTTCTTTACACTTAGGTTTGGTCAAAATTTTGCCACTTTACATGCTAACCACAGGCGGGCTCCACCACATGAGCCTGTGGCTTATAAAAGCCGGGTATGTTTGAGACACTTGAGTATTGTTTGTCAGAGTATTTAAATGCCATTTAAATCATCCTCACAATGGATGTGGGATAAATAAGCAAAATGGCTTTTCCTTTCTTTATTCCATGTGAGTGGGTTTCACCATTGAAACTGTGATCGCTTGCTAATGCCATGGGTTACTTTTTGGTGTGAGGCTACTTGTTTGATGCTCAGCTTTATGTGTAGGGTCTTCTTTAGGCTTCATAGACCAGCTAAGGAGGATACATGAGGCTAGATGATGAGCTACTCTTGTTGAATCCATGCTTTATCTGTCACAAGCTTCCTAATTTTACATGTCTCCTGTTGCTACCTTTGACTGTGTCTAACACCTGAGTCTACCCTGTTCTTTTTAGGTGTGGGCTCTTTACCTTTTAAACTGCATGGGATTCCTTGACTGTGGATTTGGCCCTCTATATATTGCGTGAGGCTCTCTTAAAGGTTTCTCTATAGAACACATGAATCTCCCCTTAGTCATGGATGACCACTATGTTTTCTGAATGTAAAGCTTTGTTCATGCATGCATTCTTTTATTTCCTAATCTGCACTTTCAGAGGTGGCTTCCTGCTTGGCTCACTCACATGGATACTTCCCTTTCTTAGCATGGTAAACCCTTTTATTTCATGATGCATCCTCCCCTACCCATTGTGTGAGCTACTCTTCATGCCTTTAACTTTTTTTACTCTTTCTTTATGTGTTTCAGTGTCTTCTACTTTTTCCCATCGATAAGCAGTTCAGGATCCTCTAGATCAACTATACTTGGCAATATTAATCATTCCCATGTCTTCTCTAGCATTCTTGCTTCGTTGTCATATGCTTGATATAGGTTGGCTGAGTTCTCTGGTAATCTAAGATTTCTATTGTTCAAAATAGCTACAAACACCTAAGCAATGTGATTCAAAGGGTTGTCTCCAAGAACATTGATTCTATAAGTTGTAATCCTTGCACTAATACTTAAGTAATATTCTAGGGAAAATGGTTGTTGCACATATTTCAAAACCCACATCACATCCCTCATTGTTCATCATCCATACCACCACTCTAACTCCAATAGATGCTCCTATGGACAAACTAAGAAGAAAATAGTTGAAGAAACTTGATATTCTTCTCCTCTCTTTGGGATATCTTTCATCAAATTGATCTACTCCTAATGCTAGCAAGGCAACCTTCACACTACCATTTCCAGGAGAAATAAGATACAACCCAATGAACATCATCTCGGCCTTCCCTGCACTCACTTTCTCATAGTTTTCAATGGAATCAAATAAGTTTTAGTATGAAGGTTTTAGAGACTTCTTTCTTGCTTGTATTATCAATATAAGGTAACCAAGAAGTTCTAGTGGAGAAAACACAATGCATGTTTTGAATCTGTTAATGTGTGAGTCAAAAATGAACCCCCCAAACAGTGCCAACAGAAAAGCAGTACCCATGAAATTGGTTAGTATGGTGGCTGCTATAGCAATTTCCAAGTGCATGACCAATGTGAAATATTTCACAAGGTTCACAACCACTACTAAAAAGGCTATGTTGTCAAACCCTTCTATTACATAAATGAAGAGTGTAGTGTGTATTCCACCATGCATTTTCTTATGAACAAGTCTTCCTTTCCAATCCAAAGATCCTTCCAATTCATTCTCTTGCATTCTAAGATCTCCATACTCTACCTCTTCAAACTGTTTGGCAATGTCTTCTTCCTTTTCAAGACTCAATAGAGAGGGTGGCCTTGGGCACCATAATAACTGATAAAGTTGATCCCTATAAACATAGTATAGCAATTTTCCATTAAATGACCATATGTTAAAACCATTTTCAAATTGGATCCCATATTCTAAAATATGTCTTCTTATTGACATACCAAAATCTAAAATCATTATTTCCTTGAGCTAAAACTAGGATGTTCTGTATGCCAAAATAACTATAGTAAAATACTACACTCCATTGTTAACAACTCTTCACCATGCATCCTCTCTTGAGGATCAAGGTCTTTTGATAGGTTTGAGTTATCCATATAAAGTCTCATTAGGGCTACAACCTTCACTACACAATCATCATTGGATGCAGTAAATGTCATATCAAAATTTTCTTTAATTTGAAGATTTAGGAGAAATTTTGAAAACAAAATCATTACCCTTAAAATTATATTCACTAGATTGACATCAAATTTCACCCCTTCAATAATCTGGTGAATATAGTTAGGCTCCAAAGTTGGTCCAGCTAAAAAAAATTCACTTTCAAACACCTGATTTCTCAAACTGGCCTATTGAACCCATGATACTGATTGGAACTAAGTTTGACCACTTATCAATCAATTGAAATTCATTTTACCATTGATCTGCAAACTGTCACTTTTGTGTCAAGAGGTCATTTGTCTAGCCTTAAAAATTGGCCCAAACCTCTGATCGGGCTTTGAAATCAAGGATACTAATTCTCTGTTCTGCATACTCTTACCCTTCAAACCTCGTCTCATGATGCATTCCCATTCAAAATATATTGACCATCAAAGCTGCCCTCTCAGGATTGCCTGGAAGAAAACATGTTAGAAAACCATAAAATGCTTTCGGATTTTGCTTTAAAAATTGGGTAAACTAACACTTGGGAGAACAAAAACTGGGGCCTTGGTTCACTGTCATGAGGAGAGTATGAATTT
Source organism: Cupressus sempervirens (assembly GCA_028749045.1). Lineage (NCBI taxonomy): Eukaryota > Viridiplantae > Streptophyta > Pinopsida > Cupressales > Cupressaceae > Cupressus > Cupressus sempervirens. The sequence goes on from CM053791.1 coordinate 793,031,453, forward strand.
GGGATTTGAGCTCATGATGAATAGTAGGACACAAATGGCAAGCGGTCAAATTGGGCTACTTAGAAGTTGATGAGTGGAAACAATGATAGAAAAGCATTTTTTGCAAATGGAATTGACCTAGGTAAGTGTACAGACAGATTCGTCAAGATTTGAAAATTGGCACACTTAAAGTATTTTTAGAGGAGAACATAGTGGTAAAATCCATTTGATCTCACCTAACATAGATTTCAAGTTCGAACATCCTAAACAGGGGTGCCAACCAATCTGCATTTCTTGACACCAATAAAAAGTTACAAGTTGTATTTGGAATTGCATCCAAAAACTAATCAAATAGATTCATCATAAGCTCAAACTTGACACATAACATGTCTTTGACCTCTAAATTGCAATGCAATAGGAATTTCATCATTTTGGTCAACTGGTCAAAAATTATAACTCATCAAATAGGACCTCCCAAAATTTAGAACAATTTACATCAGCATGACAATAGCAAATGACCAACTTTGAGGGGTTTAAAACCTAGTCAAATAGATTCAAAATGATTTGAAATCTGAAACATAGCCTCTCAACACTAAACACTCCCAAAGTAGTAAGTCATGAAATATTACTGGGTGTGAGATATTCAATTGCAAATACAGCCTCTTGTCATTGTTTGACACTGTGAAAATATAGATTTGACAATTACTCAAAAAGGGACTTCACGAAATGGCTCGAAATGGGAGTTTAACTTCATGGAACACATAGAAACACTAAATACAAGGTGTTAGAAACATTAAACACCTCATAGGGCTCAAAAGTACAACCAGGTACATATGCGTTAAAGAGCATTTATAGGGCTTAATTTTCTCAATGGTGCTCAAAATTGGGCCTTAAATTTTGAGTCCCAACAAGTGGAACTCATTCCAAACCCAAAGAACCTATGTTAGCAAGATATGTCAAAAGGCATCATGTGCCTAATCAGATCATTAGAGACAAATCAGATGGAACAATGACAAGAAGAAAATTGAAAGGTACATGTTTACTTGCTGAATTTAAACCTAGAAGTGTTAAAGATGCTTTAGACAATGAAAGTTGGATTGAAGCAATGAATGAAGAAATAGAATAGATAGAGAAGAATGAAACTTGGACTCCTGTTCCTAGACCAAAGGATAATATATAATTGGCACAAAATAAGTATTCAGAATAAGTTGAATGAATATGAAAAAGTATCTAGAAACAAAGTAAGGTTGGTATGTAAAGGCTATTCTCTAGAAGAAGGTATTGATTATGGTGAAACTTTTTCTCTTGTTACAAGATTAGAAGGTGTTAGAACTTTACTAGCTTATGCATCTTATAGAGGATTTAAATTTTATCCAATGGATGTAAAATCTACATTCATGAATGGAATTTTTGATGAGGAAGTCTACACTGAAAAACCAGAAGGTTTTGTAGATCCTAGCAAAAAGGACATGGTCTACAAATTACACAGGGCATTATATAGACTCAAGCAAGCTCCCAGAGCTTGGTATGAGAGACTTCATAACTACTCAATACAGATTGGTTTTCAAAGAACAAATGATAATAGTAGTTTGTATATCAGAGAAGGACCAGATAATAATATTGTGTTGGAAGAAATATTTGTTGATGTTACTTTATTCATAGGAAATGATGACTTGTGCGAGGTATTTTTAGAAGAAATGAGAAATGAATTTGAGATCTCTATATTTGGAGAGATAAAATTATTTGTTGGATTGTAGATTCAATGAAAGAAAGATGGTATCTACATTACTCAATCTAAGTATATCAAGGAAATACTAAAGAAATTTGGAATGAAAGATTCAAGACCAGTTGGAACCCCTATGTCTACAAGACATAAGCTTTCCAAAAATGATGATTCTAAAGAGGTAGATTAGACCACATACAGATCAATGATTGGAAAATTATAGTATGTAGTGCATACAAGGCTTGATATTGCATTAGCTAACAGTATGGTGGCAAAGTTCTCAGCAAATCCTAAAGAGAATTGCATGATGATAGTTAAAAGAACCATGAGATATCTAAAAAGTACTAAAGAATATGGTTTATGGTACAAAATAGGAGGCAATTTGGACGTAAAATTATTTACAGAATCTGATCGGGCAGAAAGTGTCGATGATAGAAAGAGCACTAGTATTGGTGGAGCATTCTTTCTCGGTAAAAGACTAGTATCTTGGACAAGCAAGAAACAAAATTGTATCTCTTAGCCCACAGTAGAGGTAGAATATGTGGTGGTAGTAGTTAATTGTTCTAACATTGTTTGGTTCAAACAACTGATGACAAGTATGAAGATAGAGATCAAGGATCTGTTGGAGTTGATAAAAGCCAACTCTGAAGATGCCCAAGATCACCTGTATGTGAAAACCTGTCATAGAGAAGCTAAGGAGAGGAAGAGCATGGAGCAAGGGAAAAACCCTAAATGGACAATCGAGAAAATATGTGCAAACACAAGAAAAAAATATATTTACAATATGCACAATGCCTTATAAAAATACAATGAGAGAGAGGTCGCTTATAAAGACCTCAAGGAAGCTTGTAGAACAAGTTGGGAGGTGGTAGACGATAAGGATGAAAACTCAGCACACATCCACAAAAGGTGGAACACGCTAGATGGGAAAAAACTCCCGTGTTGTCAACAACTAACCACTACATGCATTAAATACAAAATATTAAATAAATGCATTTACCTAAGTAAGCTTAAGTAATAGAATAAATAATAAATAATAAATTAATTATTTACTCTAACACCCCCCCTTAAGTGCAACTTAGGGAAATGCCTTAAGCTCACAAAATTAAGATGAAATGAAGAATGGGTCCCGGCAACAAGGCCATGTTAGGTACCCATGAACAATGCAACAAAAGATGCAACCTTTGTAAATGGGGAAAGAGAGAAAATTACATGGGAAAAACCCTCCCCCAAAAAGAGGTAACCTAGTGAAGAACTGAAGAAGCCTCCAACTAGGGAAATGTCCCCTAAAATAGGAACAAGGAGTGATCATGAAAGAGCACCATTGAAACATGAAGAAGCCAAAAATCTACCAAACTGATGATCTAAAGAACTTCCATGGAAGAAGAAGGCATGAACCGAGCATGTCTATATGGTAGATGATCCATCTCACCGAAATGCATAGGTAGCCAGCCACTGCAAATGCCTTGTACATAGGATCAACTACTAAATACATAGTTCACACTAACGAACCATTGAACCATAGATGCATTAGAACAACAACATAACCCCCCCTTAATGCAGACAAGGTGAGATGATAGGCAATTGAGAAGGTGTGCCAAAGTCTCCTACAGACGAACCAAGAATGATGAGAGACGAAAAGAGGTACAGACACCTATAAAGACACAGTCAAACTAACTGTGCATGGGGCTAATGTCATGGAAGGGACACTCACTTGACAAAAGGAGAATGCCTAAAACAATAAACAACTATCCTCCCCATGGTGCTTTATGAAAATAGTCCAAGTACAACTAACTCAAAACAACGTTCATGACCCCTAGAATGCAAAAGTGGAACTTTATCTCAATGTGATACATAAAAGTTCTTCAAAATGATAGCTACAATTTTCAAAACCAAAAAAAAACTGCAACAAAATAAAGTACAGCCTAAAACAAAGGAAACAATGCTAGGAAAATGACCTCGGGCCTAAAATACTCAAAATATCCACCATATAACAAAAATGCCAAAACTATGATAAAAAGAGCATGAGCCAAAAAAATAAGAAAAAGAACCACATTTCTGAAAAGGTGACAAAACCAACTTTCCAAAAATATAAAGTTTTAAAAAAACTAACATGGGACGCAAAAGATATGCTTGTCGGAGTCAAAAATAGAACTTTGGACATTGACTAAAAAAATGGACAATAAAAAAGCATCAAAACCTAAAAATACCTACACTAAAGTCTCCATCTTAGAACTAGCTTTCCGGTGCTTGTTTGGGATTGGAAAAATACCTTCGTATGCTCAAGTTATGGCCAAAAAACCAAAGGTAGCTCCAAAACAAAACCTGAAGGAGAGGTGCAAGAGGCTTGATGATGCAGTGTTGACATCATGCTTATGTTAGCATTTTAAGCCATTAAATTTGATTTCTTGTAAGCTGTCACTACAAAAAAGAAGCCACCTAGCTGCCATGTGGCAGTCCACGTGGCATATGGGTGATGTGGTAGGGGCCACATGGCGATCCTGCCACGTGTTGCACGCGGAATGGGTGTTGACTGTACAATAGCTAGCGCTGTAACTTCTGATAGAGCGTACCACACAAGCAGGCAACGGATACCCTGGAAGAACCAACTGAGTGTTAATCACTGGTGGCAGGTTGGTTGCAGAACCCTGGCGGAGCAAACTTCAGGAGGAGCCACCGACAAAGTTCTGTGGGAGGGCGGCACTAGGGTGGTCTGCGAGTGACGACACTACTAGTGGCAGTGGTTGGTGAGCTATGCAGCGGTGACCACTGGGTGGCATGGTGATGGTCACCCAGTGGTGCGCCAAAATTTGTATTTTTATTTTTATTTTTCCTACAAAAATTGTCCGTACGTCCGTATGGAGGGCCTGAAATGAAATTTTTTTTGCCTCTCGGAGCTTTGTCTCCAAAATCAAAAAGCTTTATATGAATCTTGACTGCAAACAGCCTCCTAGATCTAATGGTGATGTCTATTTGGGCTAAAAGTGCTCTGAAAAATTGATGTTCCCTCGATTTGAAGAAAAAATACACAAATAAACTAGGGTTCGTGACTCCAAATCATGGCTTCAAAATTCTTCAACCAAGCAGCAGTAAGAAGGCTCTAATACCATGTTGGAGTTGATGAAAGCCAACTTCGAAGACACCCAAGATCACCTGTATGCAAAAACTTATCAAAGAGAAGCCAAGGAGAGGAAGAGCATGGAGCAAGGGGAAAACCCTAAACGGACATGAGAGACAATATGTGCAAACACAAGAAGAAAATGTATTTACAATATGCACAATGCCTTATGAAAATACAATGAGAGAGAGGTTGCTTATAAAGACCTCAAGGAAGCTTGTAGAACAAGTTGGAAGGTGGTAGAAGATAAGGATGACAACTCAACACACATCCACAAAAAGTGGAACATGCTAGAAGGGAAAAAACTCTCGTGTTGTCAACAACTAACCACTACATGCATTAAATACAAAATATTAAATAAATGCATTTACCTAAGTAAGCTTAAGTAATAGAATAAATAATTAATTATTTACTCTAACAGGATCCAATAGTCATATACTATGATAACACCAGTGCAATCAATATATCAAAGAATCCAGTGATGCATACCAAAAAAAAATCACATTGCTGTAAAATATCACTTCTTAAGAGAGTTGGTGCAAGACAAAGAAGTTATATTGAAATATGTAAATAAAAAAGAACAAATTGCAGAAATATTCACCAAGCCATTACCTAAAGATGTATTTATGTATCTAAGAGGTAAACTAGGGTCAATTACCCTATCTCAAGTTCACTAAATGAAGTTTAGTGATGCATCAACTTGAGCATGTTGAAGATGAATCAGTTGATGCAAAATTGGCAAGGGCACATTGCAAATGAATTAATGCTTGAGGTACGTTGATATTCATCAAATATTGTCTTTGGCATGAGATGTCAAAGAGAGAGAAGTTTATGGTCATATCTCATAGAAATTTAGTTGAATAAAGGGAGAAGTTTTCTATCATAAAGAGAATTGTCAAAGAAGGAGAATGAACTTGGTAGAAGTACTAGCAGTTAGAAGCTTTTTGATAGAGGGAGAAAAGGTAGAAAGAGATCACACTAATGGAGGGAATTCTCATGGATGAGAATTAGAATGAAACTAAGGATATGTTCCTTACTTTATTCTTGCTCCAAAAATTTCATTGTGCTATGACATGTTGTATTGCCATCAATGCCAAAGAGGGAGATTGTTGGAACAATTGATTAATTGTGTATTGTCTTTGATGTTTCACAAAATTTCATATTAGTATCAATCAGTGCATGTCGAGCTCACTCAATAATTGAAGATAGTTTTTTGTAGCTACCGAGGGTTCTAGAGTTCACCTAGTTTAGAAGATAGTGTCTACTAAGTTCACTTGAGCACCAAAAGAAAGTCTGCAAAAGTTGAGTGTTAACCGAGCTCACTCAGTTAATGAAGGAAATATTGGATGGAACCAGTGCTAAATAATCTCACTTGGTTACCAAAGAATCTATTCTAGTATGCAGTGTTAATTGAGTTCAGTTGGTCATTATAGGAAAATCATTTCTAAGCTAGTGTCTATCGAGCATGGTCAGCTAATGAAGGATTTTCTTGTTTTGTAATATTGAGTTCAATTGATTTATCTATTGGTTCTAGCCGACTGAGAAGATGAATATTAATTATTCTAAGTTGTATTTGAATTGACTTGAAAAAAATAAAGATATAAATAAAAGGTCAAGTTGAGGGATAGAAATTTTGAAAGTGTGAAGCATGTGTGAATGCATGAAGATCTAATGATGTTGAAAGGAAGCAATTCAGAAGGATAAGAAGAATATCCTTAAGAAGGTAAAAAGATATATTCAATCAAGAAGGATCAAGTACAAGCCATAATTGAGATCTATAATCAGCAATTTAGTTGCATTGAAATCAGGTGATGTCATTGTTACTCTCTAACCATTTTAGCAATGATCTGAATGTCTTAACGGAGTTGGTTTAACAACCATTTGTAAATCCTCTAACAAGGTGGTAGTTCTATTGAATTGTCTAAAGACCTCTAACAAGGCCACTCCTAATAGGGTGATTAAATCCTCTAATAGGGTCACACCTAACAGTGTGTTTTGTAACTTTTAACAAGGTTGGCTCCTATTAGGGCTCGCTTTAGAAGAGTGAAAAATAGTAGCTAGTTACAATTGGTAGTTTTCTTAAATTTTCCACGTTAAATCTTGGTGTCATATGTGTTCATACTATTTCTTTTATGTGCTTGCAACTAAGATTAAGTAATGTTAATCACATATAACATCTTAAGATTTTCATGTTAAGTGTTTACCAAGCATTTACCAAGTTACAACATTTCTTTGTTCGCCAAGCATCAACAGAATTCAATTTTCAAAGTTTTATTCTGTACTAACATCTAAGGGATCTAGGATTTATTTTTGTAGTAATTGATTCACCCCTCCCCTTTCAGTTACTCCTCCTATATTTTCAACACTAAAAAGGTACAAAAAGTAACGTACAAGGTAAAAGTCATTTAATAATTACTAATTAATTATTAAATGTGAAAGAAAAAGTGCATAAAGCAAAATCTTAAGAAGGGAGGAAAGGTAATTTAATTAATGAAATTAAATTAACCTTTTTCTCTAGCACTCCCCCTTAAGATGAGCAAAAATACAGTTACAAAAAATCCAAAAAGAGCAAGGAAACTAAAATGGAATGCTGAACGAAAACTTGGGTGCCGACAACAAGGCCTGATAAGGTACCCAATCACAACCAAATCTCTATGAAATGGAGAAATAGGGAAAACTCAATGGGAAGAAATCTACTCTAAAAAGATATAGTTGAAAACCTAGTGAAGGACTATAAAGGCCTCCAACTAGAGGATTGTTCCAAAAAATAGGAACAAAGAGCAATCATGAAGAAATATCATTGAAGCATGAAGAAGTCACTAACTCTGTCAAAAAGAAATTGCTAATTTGTAGAAATTTCACTGAAATAGAACCTGACCAGGTAGACAAGACTATCATCTACATCGAATTAGGAGGCACACAAATGAAAAAAACTAAACTCAAAGATATAGATGACATGAAACACAAAATCTTGAAGAGCTAATGAATTGAAAATGCAAGGAATGGTACTTTATCTTAGTGTGTTTGCATAAATGTGCTTACCAATGATATCAACAATGACTAGAAAGGGAAAAGAGTTGTTACAATAGATAGTACATACCAAATAAGAAATCCCATGCCACAAAAATGATCCCCAAACATGAAGCACCCAATATATCCACCATAGTACAATAAATAAAAAACCACAATAGAAAGATCTTGGAGTAGAATCTACAAGACAAATTAGCATTTCTAGAAAGAGAACTGAATGAGCTTTCCAAAAATATAATGTTTTCAAAAAAAATAGAGTTGGGATGCTCAAGATATGCCCTTTGGAGTAAAAAATAGAATACCTAGCTTTGACTTCCCAAACAAGCAACCAAACTGCATCAAAACCAAAAAATTCCTACACCATTATCTTCATCTTGATACTAGCTTTTTGGTGCTTCTTTTGGATAAAAAAGAGACATATGTATGCTCAAGATATGGCCAAAAAACAAATAGCTAGTATAAAAAGGGACCTGAAGGGCATGCATGGGGGTATGATGCATTGTTGATGTCTGTTGATGTCAGCACACCAATGTATTAAAATTGATGGCCTGAGGGTCATCGTAGAAAAAATAACTACCATGTGGCATGACACATGGCAATGTGGGCCAAGATTTTGATGTGGCGTCAGTGCCACATAGCAGGTGTCAAGGGTGCCACATGGACGGTGGTAGAGGATGGTGGAGTAGCGATCGAATGGGACTTGGGTTGAGTGTCGGCCATAGGAAGGAGGAGCAGTGGTAGCCAATGGAAGAAGTGGCAATGGTTGGAGCAGTAGCCTAGAAAAGAAAACATGGTGGCCAGAGATTGCTGGAGGAAGACTATCATTAGAGGAAGACTGTAGGCCAAGAAAAACCACTGATGCTGGAAGGTGCTACAAGCCAATGCTAGAATAGTCTCAATGTGTCAAAAAATGGTTGCAGTGCTGAAAAATAGCACTACAACGTTTTTCAAAAAACTTTTAATATTTTTTTAAAAAAATCTCCTTGTTCTGCGTGCACTAGGTTGTATGGCCTATTGGGCAAAACAATTTTGCCTCCCAGATCAACGTTGTCCAAAATGGATGAACTTTATATGAAAGTGGGAGTTTTGACATCTTCTAAATCCAACTGTGAGGTTGGTTTGGCCTCAAAATACTCCAAATTTTAGAGGCCCCCTATTTTTACAAGAAATACCCAAAAAAAATTCTAGATCTAATCTATCAAACCTTTGTTCTCCCTTTTCTCCAAATACTAAACAAGCTACAATAGATTTGGCTCTGATACCATGAAGGATTTGAGTAATATGAAAAATAAATCCATGAAGCCCTCAAATACCTACATGTAAAAAGACCTGTCACAGAGAAGAAAAAGACAACAGGAGGCAAGGGTTTGCTCTGAAAAATATGCAAATCTATTCTCAGAAAAAGAAAAAATACAAGATAATTACAAATGATCTATCCTTATAGAAGGAGATTGAAACCCAAAAAGGGTAACCTAAAAGGTAAAAACCATTTAATAATTACTAATTAATTATTGAATGCAAAAGTGCATAAAATGAAATCTTAAGAAGGGAGAAAAGGTAATTTAATTAATGAAATTAAATCAACCTTTTTCTCTAATAGTGGTTTTATATGTTAACATGACATGTTGCAAAGTTAGGACCTGATTCCTAATACACATGTGGATCCACTTATGAGTGTGCATCACCTTATGTTTCATTATACATCATTTTCGGTTTACTCTTCCTAGGTTTGACCTATAATGTAATTAAGTGCTTGACTACCTAACTTGTGGCTTAGCTAGCTATATAAGAAGCATGGTAAGAGGTAGTAAGGGGTGGTAGAAAAGAGGAGAGAATGATATGAGATGTTGAGAAGTAGGATAGATGCAAATTTGGATTCTAACAATATAATTTCATTGTATATGGTCAAAACCTAGAAGGCCTCAGAATCAGGCATGTTGATAAAATTCTCTTAATTATTGCTTATTAATTACACCCAAGTAAAAGTCTAGAATCCTGCCTTTTGTACATTTTTTTTTGTGTTTCTTTTGTGTGTAAGTTTGAGTAGGCTCATTTGTAAGCTTATTGTTTAAGTTTTCTCACCCTCCCTGCATCAAGTGATATCTTTAGCTTGTAAAGAAGTTGATGAAACATCTAATGAACCTAAGAAAGGTGAAAACTTGATGGTGAGAAGAGTCTTATGGAATGAAGAATTTTATTCAAAACCAGTTGTAAGATAGTTGGAAAATTTTGCAAGGTAATCATTGGGAGTTTGGATAATTTGGCACCTAAATAGTTGGTTAACAAATTGTAGTTACAGAGATTGTGATGTAGTACATCTTAGAAACCAAACAAACAATAGGATCCTTTCATCATCAATTCAATTAATTCATTATATAGAGGCATCTCATGAGGTAAAACAAAATATTTTTCAACACAAAAATATCAACCCTTCTTCATTTTCATATCCTAATTTCTATATCTATTTCCATTGTTCATAACTTCATTTCTAAATGTCTTCTTGTAAAACCCTTTGGTGTAATTGTTCCCAATTATCCATTTTAACTCATATCTGATCTAGAGGATATTTTCACTAAAATTTGAAGCATCTTCAAAGCTCCAATAATCAATACCATGCTGAAGTCCTCACAATTCTGACTCCAATGAATTTTGAATGGGTAAAATTGGAGTTTAGATGACAAAGTTATGACTAGTCAAAGTTTGGTGAAATTGGGACCAAAGGCCATAAAAGTTGAAAAAATAATCATCTCAAAAGTGCTCAATAATGGATTTCAAATGAAAGAGCTCATCAAAAATTTTCCAATGTCGTTCATTTCATCAAAAACGAAAATCAAATGTGAAAGTTATGACAGTTTGAAATTCACGTAAAAGTGTGGATTCTGATGATGTTAGCATGACATCATAAAATCTTAAAGAGAGGGAAAAAAATTCAAATTCAAATTCAAATGATTATTTAATTCGAATTAAAGGAATTAGATGATGGGAGTTGAGCTCCCAACCATTGCCCTCTTGAAAATAAGGCCAACCAATGGGCTATTTATGGTATATTTGATATTAGAGGAAGAGTTGTTATATACCCATAAGAAATTTGCCCAACCTTATTTAAATAAGGTTTATTGTTAATTTGTTATTATTTTTAACCTCAAACTTGCTAAGGGACAAAACTATAAAATGGAAAAAGGGGGTTAAATGAGATGTAAATGGTTATAGGGCCTATTTATGTATTTTTTTGTTTTAGCCTATTTTAGGCTAATTTTATGTATAAAAAGGGGGATAGGATGCTTTTTCAAGGCATTGAAAATTGAAGATTGAAATTTTGAATTTGTTCATTCTAAATATTTAGAGGGATTATTTAGGAATCAGTCAAGGATGACCAAGTGCTGAGAAGGAGAGAGAAAATTTGTTAGAGGATATTTTTCAGTCTCATACATTAGAGCAAAGTAATATTGTTGTACTTGAAGGGGTTGATATTGTAACACTTTGTACTTGATTTTTGGAGTCAATTGGATCGATCTCCCAGTTGGAGCAGGACTTGAAGACATAGTCTAGATAGGGTGAACTCCAATATCAAATTGTGTTGTGTCTCTTATCTCTCATATTTCCTTATGTCAATTGATTATGTGTCGTTCTTTTCTACATTTTCAATTACATTAATTTTCTTTAGTAAAAGCATTAGTTTAACTTTACGTAATTGGTTAAAATTCCTTTGTATCAATTCCAAATTCTTCTTCTTTTTAATTTCAATCATTTTAAATACATAGCCATGCATTTACTGCTTGGATTGGGAAAGTATATCTGATTGTTGGGATTAAGTCATAAAACTTATAGATCCTAAATCAGATCAAGTTTGGTATAAAAGCCTATTTATACAAAGAAATTACAAGTGGTGAATGTTAACGAGGTTGAAGTTGAAACAAGGAGAAGGTGAACTTGCAGAGTTCAATCCAAAGATTGGAAAAAGAAGAACTTTTCCACTATTCATGGCACATGAATAAAATCTTTCTGAGTTTGATATAGAAGCCTTCCAAAGAGCTTTTGTGGAATTGAAAGCTTTGGTGGACACTCTTTTTCAAGAGAGAAATAAACGACAATTGAGAAAGGCAAACAAGGCTAGGAAGAAGGAAGAAACTCAATCTTCATCAAAAGATGACAAAGGTAAAGGAGTAGGAGGTGGTAGTGACCCTCCTGAACCTCCATCCCCATTTTCTTCATCATCTTCTTCTTCTCTATCTACTTCTAAAAAGAAACATTCTGTGAAGACACCCTTGTTAAAACTTGATGTAAAGTTTGATTTACCTATATATAGTGGTGAATTGGATGCAGAAAAAATTGGATAATTGGCTTAAGCAGATCGAAGTGTACTACAAGGTTCAAAATATTTTGGATGATTCTTCTAGAATCCAGCTAGCTACTCTTAGAATGGGAGGTACTACATTAGTCTGGTGTGAGAGTAAGATCCAAGATGATCTTGCTACAGATGGTAAAATCATTTCATCTTGGTATGAATTTACTTTTTCTTTAAAGAAATAGTTTTATCCTTTGGGTTATATGGAATAAGCCATTATGGACTGGAAAAATCTTAGGCAAGATAAAGGGTAGTCTGTGCAAGAGTATACACAAGTGTTTAGGAAGAAGGCATTAACTCTTGGAATTCCTCTTTACATTCAAGATACTTTATTAAAGTATATAGGTGGAATGCATTCTTATTTGAAACATACAATATTGATGTTTAGTCCTTCTAACTTTGATGAAGTATGTGTTCAAACAACCCATATTGAAGTAGGTGGAGGAATCAAAAGTTCTAGTTCAAAGAAATAATTTGTTCCTCCTAAAGGACACAAGAAGGGCAAGAAAGTAGCCATGCTGAAGAAAGAGGAAGGTGACAAGCCTACTTGTTCACATTGTCAAAAGAAAGGACATGTGAAAGAAAAGTGTTGGAAATTGCATCCAAAATTAAAACCAAATTGGTTTAAGAAGGATCAAAAGGGAAAGAAAAAGAAAAAGTCTACAACTATTGTTCAGGATCTTGGAATATATTCTAGTGATGAGATAACAATATCAGCTGTGGGTTTGAAAGGTAAAGCTTTTGTTGATTCTACCACTGATGTTTCATATGCTTGCAATTCAAAAAGTCATGTTGTTCCTGAAGATAGTAAAAGGTGTGAACTTTTTCATATAAGGGTTATTTCTAAGAACACTAAAATTGACACATTGGTAGATAGTGGGTCCCAAGTTAATTTGATTTCAAGAGAAGTTGTTAAACAATTGGGATTGGAAACTAAGCCACATAAGAGACCTTATCCATTAGGTTGGGTGTGCAATGATAACAAATTGTGAGTCACTAAGCAATGTAAGTTAAGATTTGCAATAACATCTAAGTTCATAGATGAGGTTGAATTTGATGTGGTTCCACTTGATATCTATGGGATTGTGTTGGGTAGCCCATACTTATATGATAGGAAAGTTATCTTCTACAGGGAACATAATAGGTATCACTTGTTTAAAAATGGAATTGAATACATTATAAGAGCTCATCGCATGAAGAATGAAGGATCAATTGTAAACACAAACATTTATGATTGTAAATGAAAATAGTACACTAACTCTCATGTCTACAACAACTACTGAGGATAAAGGTTTGTTTTCTAATGATTTTTTTGTATGAGAGGTCCAAAACGTTGATACTTTTTCCATTTCATCAGTTATTTTAGTTTTGTTGCTTCTATTTCTACTAGTTGGTACTATGTGGACGATGGATGTAACAATGAACATGGGTGGATATATGGTTGATTGTATTAGCAGTGTTATGTCATTCTTCATAATGTGTTTGATGGTTCAGATATTCAAAATTCTAGCAGTTTGTACAAGTGATACTAGACAAGTGAGGCAAATGTGCCCTCATTTTCATTTTATGCAAAAATAAACTTTCAATGTTTCGGAAGCTCTTTTTCAGTCCAAAGCTCCAATAATTAGTACCATGTTGAAGTCCTCACAATTTTGACTCTAATGCAACTTGAATGGGAAAAATTGGAGTTTAGATGACAAAGTTATGACCAGTCAAAGTTTGGTCAAAATGGGACCAAAGGCTGTAAAAAGGTGAAAAAAATAATCATCTCAAAAGTGGTCAATAATATATTTCAAATGAAAGAGCTCGTCAAAATCTTTCCAATGGCATTCGTTTCGTCAAAAATAGAGATCAAATGTGAAAGTTATGACAGTTTGAAGTTCAAGTAAAACTGTGGATTTTGATGACTCAGCATGACATCATAAAATTTTGAAGAGAGGGAAAAAAATTCAAATTCAAATTCAAATGTTTATTTAATTCGAACTAAAGGAATTAGATGATGGGAGTTGAACTCCCAACCATTGCCCTCCTTTAAATAAGGCCAGCCAATGGGTTGTTTATGGTGTGTTTGATATTAGAGGAAGAGTTGTTATATACCCATAAAAAATCTGCCCAACCTTATTTAAATATGGTTTATTGTTAATTTGTTATTATTTTTAAACTCAAACTTGTTAAGGGACAAAACTATAAAATGGAAAAAGGGGGTTAGATGAGATGTAAATGGTTATAGGACCTATTTATGTTTTTTTTTGTTTTAGCCTATTTTACGCTAATTTTATGTATAAAAAGGGGGATAGGAGGCTTTTTCAAGGCATTGAAAATTGAAGATTGAAATTTTGAATTTAGTCATTCTAAATATTCAGAGGGGTTATTCAGGATTCAGTCAAGGATGACCAAGTGTTGAGAAGGAGAGATAAAATTTGTTAGAGAACATTTTTCAGTCCCGTACATCAAAGAAGAGTAATGCTATTGTACTTGAAGGGGTTGATATTGTAACACTTTGTACTTGATTTTTGGAGTTAATCGGATTGGTCCCCCAGTTGGAGTAGGACCAAGAGATGTAGTCTAGACAAGGTGAACTTTGATATCAAATTGTGTTGTGTCTCTTATCTCTCATATTTCCTTCTATTAGTTGATTATGTGTTGTTCTGTTCTGCATTTTCAATTACGTTAATTTTCTTTAGTAAAAGCATTAATTTAACTTTACGTAATTGGTTAAAATTCCTCTATATCAATTCTAAATTCTTCTTCTTTGTAATTTCAATGGTTTTAAATACATAGTCACGCATTTACTACTTGAATTGGGAAAGTATATCTAATTGTTGGGATTAAGTCATAAACATTATAGATCCTAAATCAAATCAATATCCAAATATGATACCCATCCAATAATATAATTTAAGATCTCTGTTTCGAGACTCATTTTCTCTATCATAAACTAGAAACAAAAATGGTAACCCTTCCTATGGCATCCCATATCTTTCACAATAAAAAACCAATTGATCCCAACCTAATTTCATAATAATAACTATTGAGTATAGTTTCCAAATATTTAAGACATTGAATCTTCCAATCCTAAATTGTTACATTCATTCAAATATATGCCTGCTACTTTGTTGAAGATTTTAAAAAACTAGTATTCACTAAGAAATGTATAACTTACACAAATATCAATAAAAACAACTTAACCAAATGAAAATAAAACTAGATTCACATATATTTCCAATTACTCCATTTAGAGTTTGTAACTCTCCCAAATGTGTTAGTACCAAGTGCTTCAACATGACTACTGTCAGGGAGTCCCAAATCTGCAAACAAACACTTTTACCAAAATGATCATAATTTATTAATTTCTCCACATAATCACTCCAAACCAAAATGAAAAGGAAGATTATTAATCCTAATATTCAAATATACAAATTTTACATGGTTTCTAGGCCACACATAACCATACATGACCTAGAAATAACACAAAAACTGAAAAACCAATCAAAACAACAACTTAGAATAACTCCAAATTTATTTCAAATGTAAATATTTCCTCCCATTATGATTTTTTTTACCATACATAAGTTTTTATAGTCTCATTGGTGGTTTACAACTTCCCAACCAACTTTTTACCTTCTCTTAACCCTTTTTGCACTTTTTACAATAGTTTTACACTTTTTGCAAAAAAAAATTGATGAATAGTCCTTTTCTATTAATAAATAATAAACTAAGATTAAAATTCAAAAGAAAGGGTTGGGGGATACAAGATCACCCTACAAAAGTTCACATGGCCAAAGTAGGAATCAACAACTATTCATCAAGAAAAAACATATAAAGCAACCCTCAGGTAGCTAAAGTAGTGCCTACTGAGGGAGTTGGTTCATCCCAGTCATGAAATCCCTAACCATATTTGGGATTAGGAGGGAAGTTGGGAATATTATAGTCATCAACATCCTTCATATCAGGTCGTGGAGGTGAAATAGCTAGTTCTAGGTGAAAAGGCCTATTAGTTGGCAATCTAAACCCCAATTTTAAACTTGAAAATCTCATCCTCCTAATGATCTTTTCCTTGGTTCCCTTGAAATCTCCTCCAGTCTATGTTGAAAATTTTGTATAAAATAGGTTCTAGATGAAGTTTCATGATGATGGATCAAAATGCTCAAACACGCATGTTCAAGACTTTCCTTTATAAATTTGGAACTAATTGAACAACGAACATGGTTCAAAGGTTCAAATGGTTCAAAGGGTATGAAGGTTCAATATGATTTTCAAATGGGTTTATTTGTTTGATGTGGCACAATAGTTTGAAGTTGAAATGTAGATCCAAGTTAGATTTTGATATACAAATTCAAGTACCCTAGTTTGTGTTTTAACTTTAGATTCAAAGTTAAGCTCAGAGAAATGATTATGGGTACAATTTAGTGATTCCATATGATTGTATGGAAGTCAAGTTAGTTAAAATGACTTCAAATTAGTGCACTATAAGCTTCAATGTGAGTTCAAGTGATCTATGATCCTAGTTAAAATAATTCTAGACAACAAGTTGATGCAAGTTGAAAAGACTAAAATCCAGTTTCGAAGTTCAAAGTCTATTTCATTAAACCAAATCTTGGTCTGCCATGCCCAAAAAGATGAATTTGGTTTAAGGGAAAATGAATATGAAGTAGCAAGTCTCCAAAATTGTGAAATTGGAATTCTTTGAGATTCATGACAAATTTTAGTCATAGAAATATGTTTAAGGATTTAATGTATGAGCCAGAGCCCCAAATAGAATGAAGGTCGATTGAAGATAAAGCATTCGTAGCATGGGAACTTTAAGCAAGCACACATGGGGGATCGTTGGAAAGTAATTTAAGGGATTGAATCCCAGTTTATCCTATCAGGTTTCTCTTGCATAGGATCTGATGGTTACTATTATACGATAAGTGTTTGATAGAATGCCTGACATCAATGTAGTGTTTGTAATCTATTGCCAAACTATTTGAATACATGGCACCACTACATTTGATTGGAGGAGATGAAACTTAGATCAAAATAAACCATTTTGAAGACCTCAATCCCCCTCTCATCATAAAAGGGCATTGCAAAAGAAATCTAAGATTAAAAATGATATATTGGAGATTGCTTGACCAAAAATGATGCTCACATCCAAACTATGCATAGAACCTGTGCCCATGAAGACCTTGACCATGTCCATGACTAGTTTCACCAAATACTTTGAGCATGGTATTTTTTTTTAGAAGTATATTTGAGGTAGTGTGTTATTAATGCATGATATGCATGCATTTTTGCATTATAAGTTCACTGTGTTTGCACTCAGAAATGATAGAGAAGCTCTAATCAATGAGGAAAGACACTAGTCACATTGCAACAAGTTGGCACAAAGAAGCTCCCTGAAGATTTGAATTTTAGTATGAGATCATGTATAAGATGTCTCACCCAAGATCCACTCTTAATAAAACATGAGATACATGCAATTAAGGTCAACGTCTGAAGCTGTGGGTTGAGTTTGGGTCCCTAAGGCAACTATTGAAGCATTTAATGGAGCTCCCAAATTTAAACACCTCTATGTGCATTTGCATCACCGAGAACCAAGTCTTTGATAAGCATCTTGCATTTAATGGGTTAGTCTTGAACACATAGTAGTGACTTGATGAAGGACCATCTACATATGAGAGTAAAAGATGCAATGCCAATTATAAAGAAGAGATTCTTTAACTCATTGCATGATGACTCTGCCATCATTAACTAGAATGATCAAAGCCCAAAAGTCTAAAGTGTCCTCATACATAAATCCAAAGGTTCTTGCTAAAATATGTATATGCAAAGACAAGAGAAAGAAAAACTCCAACTGGAGATTGAGATAATATTATTATCTAAAATGATTCATGAATTAGGTGAGACATGAATACAAAATTAACCACAAGCCAAACATAAAAGATGTCAAGCCATGAAATGTTAAGTTATACCAATTAGGTCGTGAGAAGAGGCATATGTTTTTGGAAACACCATGGATATAGACAAAAATATATCTATAATCATATAGATTCTTTGAACTGAGTGCTTCTTTAACAATCCTTTTTAAAAGAAAATTAAGGCATCAAAAGATCACACCGAAGCATAGTTTTGGCAACATCCCTTGATTTAGTCAAGTATAATGCTAAAAAGGAGCAAAGATTTTCAATACACACAATGGAGATAGGTTTAATTTGAAGTAATAAATTTTGAAGTTACCCCTCTTACATGTTGACACTTAAGAAGAAAATGCCATAGTATGAAGTCACCTATCAATAACTATGTATGTGTAGTCAACATTAACCATCTTAATGTTTGGTAAAATATTAGAAGATAGGGAAGATTTATAATGACTTGGGAGAGATTTCATTGAGGAAACTCAATTCATACCTTCAAGAAATAGTTAAGGATAAGCAAAATTTTATGAGAAAAGTCTAGTGATAAATATGCAATAGCAAGTAAAGGGAAGTCTTCTTCATTCTCTGGGGGGGAGGCTTTTTCCTTGCTACAGACTTTTTTTTGTAGGGGTGATTGGGATTCTTCTTCTCAAAATGAGTAGACTATGGATTGCTTTTGAATGGAAACGTAGAATGTATAGGCAGAGGGTAGTTTTTGATGGAGATCATACTATGAACTCTTAGAAAGTGTCACTTGTTATGCAAGTATTTTTGTTTTACAGCATTATATATTATAGGATTTTTCTTGGATGAAAAAGATTCTATAAATATATTTAAAGATTGTGTGCTTTGGATTGTTCCATGTTGGTTTAGGACTGAGTTGACATTGAATAGCAGGATTTCTTTCTAATGTTGGGTGCTTTTATTATGCATAACTTACATAATATATTTATTTCATAGTTCTTTTGAATGGAGATCAATAGGAAAGCTATGGATTTCCTTTGTTTACCATGCATTTGATTTTCTTTGTTGTAGTTTATTTAATTACCCCCTATCAAAGAATAGTGAGGGAAGTCTTCACTTTCTAGTTAAAAGCATCTTTTAAATTCATTCATTGCATATTTAATCGGGGAACTATACCCTTCAAAATTCAAAGGACACTTGCACAATTCCATTACAATGCGATCCAACTATTGGTCTTATTTTTTCTTCAAGCCTTGGCATCTTTGAGTCATTTTGGTAACCATTTTATGTGAAGATAAATCTGTTTACCAACAAGGCCATTTCCCATAAACCACTCACCGAGCACCAAGAGGAGGAGCCAGGGACCAGCCAGTACCACCATGGGGTAGAGAAACCAAGTGGTGTCTCCATCCACCATCATCACCACTAGGAGAGTGGTGGCAGGGAGCCTATGAACGCAAAGTGTGCGAGTGGTAGCCTAAAGAGTTGCCCCTCTAGCAGCAGCCTCTAGGCATTGAGGTATCAACTGAGGCATCTAGAGGTACCCTAGCAATGGTACAAGGATTATTACCCAAGTGATTAAGAATCTCTTGAAGGTGTCCCACATCCAAGGCCACCTTGTTTGCTTGCACTTGAATCTGCATCATTACATTATTACAAATTCACGCCTTAGTTTACATAGCAATATTAATATCAAAAAAATTGTGAGTGCAAAGAACAACATTTCTATCTTTCCACAGAGTGAACAAAATCTCCATCCTGAAGGTATGCCAAATCTGGGTAAATTTTTTTAAGAATCTTGGGGGAGTCACCCAAAATAACCATGTGCCAAGACAAGGGTTTAGGTCGAAACGGCTTTAAAAAATCATGAATCCAGTGTAAATAATTTTGAGCACATCTACAAAACTAGAAAATATGTAGGAAAGACTCTAATTAGCCATAGAATGGACACCTAGGATCTGGAACCCCAATATGCTTGAGATGAGGCCCAAGAGGAAGACCTTGAAAAGCTAGGCACCAAGCAAAATGGGCAATCTTGGGTACTATAATAGCACTCCAAATAGTGTCAAAGTGCTTTCTCCATTGAGAAATAGAAGATTGCAGATGCCATCTCTGATTGAGCATATCCACCATTGAGAGATGGGGAGAAAGCCATCTATAACCCAGACTTGGTTTGTAACTGGTAAAAGGAGTAGCAAGATACCTCTTCTAATCAATCCACCAAGGTCTAACAGACTGAATACCCACTTTATGAATTAAGTGCCCTAGAATTGTAGAAAGCAATAAGTCAAAAGTCTATTGATCTGGATGGGCAAGATGGTACTAGACTTGCATATCTTCCCAAGGTTTGAGACTCATGGAAACCCTAGAGAAATGATCTTTAGGAGCCTCAATGCCTCATTTGAAAAAATGCAGAGCACTAGCACCTTGAGTCTTGGCAAGGGGAATTCCCTAGATGGCAAATAGGGGAGACCACTAAATATTCTATTGTTTCAAAGAAAGTCCATCACAGAACTCATCACCAAAACAATAAAGGTAAGGCTTGAAAACTTCCCAAGCTTTCCATATTCTTTTGATAACAAAAGAGCCTTGTATGAGCATGGGTTCTCACATGATGAGAAGGGTGTGAAAGCTAATCCCCTTCCATGTAGGCCTATTGACAGGAAACCCAAAAGAAATGCAATGTCAAACTAAAAATCTTCCAAGCTTCATCTCTAGTGATGGCATGAATGATTCATTTGACACATAAAGCAAGGCCTTGCTTCTATGTAGAGAGAAGGCCAAGGCCTCTAGATTATTTTGGGAGACAACAAGAATCCCAAGCAACTCTATGAAAGCCATGATGATCAAAACTAGAAGCCCAAAGAAAATCAAGGAGCAATCGCTCTAATTTTTTACAGGAGGCTTTTGAAGGAGCCCAACAAGAAGAATAATAGACATGCATTTCTGCAAGAACTTTAGAGAAAAACTAGAATTTTCTCGCAAGAGACAGTGGTTTCATAAGCCAATAATCCAGCTTCTTACTAATCTTGGTAAGCACAATATTCCATAGATCCAATGGTGACACTTGAAAAGAAAAAGGAATACCTAGAAAGTGTGAAATCTCCTCATGAGTGACCCATTTCCATTCAAACTAGTTAAGCCAAGGTGGCACTGGCAAAAAGGATTGGCAATAATAGAGAATTTTATACCATTGAATAATAGAGCAAGAGGCTTGACAAAAAGTGTCAAGGCAATTTAAGTCATTATTGATGTTTTCTTCATCCTCCAAAAGAGTGAGAAAGGAATCATTAGAAAAATGACCATTGACCAATTGGGAAGAGCATTTTGGTAAAGAGATACCATGAACCAAACCTAAAGACATGGAGTGTGCTAGTAAATAGCCAAACCCTTCAGTAGTAAGAACATAAAGCACCAAAGCCAGAGGGCAACCTTGCTTGATGGAACAAAAAATCCCAAAGGTGTTAGATTGGGATTTATTGATGGTAATGCAAGCATTAGCATCTCGAGACAGTATCTCCATGGACTGTAGAAAATTGGGACCAAAATCAAGAGCCTAGAGCATAGCCAAAATGAATGGCCATTTGACCCGGTCATAGGCTTTTGCAAAATATATTTTCAAAAATATAGCCAATTGCTTGGACTTAAAAGCCCATTATATACCTTCCCATACAACAATGATGTTGTCAATAATATATCTAGACTTGGTAAAACCATTTTTCCCAAGCCGCACAATTAAAGGTAGGAGATGGTGAATTTTAAGAGAAATTGCCTTTTCAATAATCTTATATGACACATTCAGAACAGTAATGGGCCACCAATTGAAAATATCCTCAGGATCTCCAACTTTAGGTATGAACTTAATGTTTCCTTAGTTGATAATAGCTCCTAGACTTTTATAATGATAGGCTTTAAGATAAACTTTGTGTAGATTGGGACCAATATACTCCCAGAGGTGTTTGTAAAATTCACAAGGAAACCCCTCACACCTGGGGGACTTATAATCTACCATGGAGCAAATTGCCTCCTTAAGGTCTCAAAGGGTAAGAAGTTTCTCACAGAAAGCACGTTGCTCAACTGTTAGGCAGTTTTGCATAATAGAAATACACTTTTTGAGAATTTCCTCTTGAGCAACCAAATTTCCCAATGAAGCAAAAACATTCTCGTAGTGATGAACAAATGCTTGTAGGATGTTAGGGAGACTGGAGAGAACAGAAGTGCCTCTTTTGATATTTTTAATCCCAAAATTGGTGTGACAGGCTTGAAGAGCTTGAAAGAACTCCTTTGAAGCTTTATCACCAACCTCCAACCAATGAAGGTGAGATTTGATTTGGGCTCCTCAAGTGGCATAATTATCTGCAACCTCTTTCTCATGGAGAAGTTTGGCAAGTTGAATTTGCAAATCAACATCAAAAGGATTAAGGGTGAGAGCTTTAGAAGCTTTTTTGAGTGTAGAAGTAGTGGATTCATAAGACTACCTTCTAAAAACTACTAACTATCATTCATAGATGCACAGAAAACAAGTAGTTCTAGTAATGGC
Organism: Cupressus sempervirens; assembly: GCA_028749045.1. Lineage (NCBI taxonomy): Eukaryota > Viridiplantae > Streptophyta > Pinopsida > Cupressales > Cupressaceae > Cupressus > Cupressus sempervirens. The sequence goes on from CM053791.1 coordinate 793,054,052, forward strand.
ATCATTCCACCACTAAATCCACCCTGTCTCAAAATGCAAACGTGGCTCTAGATTTTAGACATGTAGGATATGAGCAATAGTGGAAGCATGCATCAACACAGATGTATTGAGGAAGAATTGTGACTTGATAACTCTTTGGATAGCTATTTTCCATGAAATGGAAAAATAAATGGGATAGTGGTTAGATGACATCACATCTGGCAAGGGAATGACAGGTAAATCTTGATCCTCAGAAAAGGAGAAAAAATATTCTGCAGTATGCATGGTATGATTGAGACATTTTAAAATGAGGTCAGAGCCAGCTCAAAAATTGGACCAACTGTGCCAAACCCCACTATGTTGGAAATGGTTAGTATTCAAATAAAAAAGACCCAATTTATTGTGCATGTAGTACCAAGCTTCCCTTTCCCCAGTTGTCTAGCAAATAAGAAAAATGCCATCTTTATCAAAGGCCAACTCAACCATATTAAAGTTACCACACATAACCCAAGTAGCTGGAGGCAAGTTGTCAGCTAGCCAGCCCTACAATTGAGATCTTTATACAACAGCATTGAGAGCATAAACATTAACAACTCCAAAAGAATGATTTTTAATGGAAAGAAAAACCCAAATGATTTTGTGCATGGGGTTAGAACCGTGTGAAATAATAGCAAAATGAAGATGAGGTTACAAGAGGGTAACTACACCACCTTTGCCAACATGGTGTTGAGAGGAAAACATAATGCCATCTATCCAAATGATGTGACATGCAGATGAAAGCATGAAACCAGAGATCTTAACTTCTTGCATACAGAGAAAATCTAAATTTCTAAGTCTATGATGGGTATCCCTGACATAGTACTTTTTGGAGAGGTTTGAAAGATCTCACACATTCCATGATAAAATATTCATGAAAATTCTTCCATATCTTCCTTTTCCTCAAGAGAGGAGTAACTATTCTACAAGAAAGTAGAAACTGCATTAGAGCCAAAAGGAAAATCCTCTGGACTAATGGCCCATCATTTCTCCTCTAGTTTCTCAACATGTCCAGGAGGATTGTGAAAATGCCACACATTCTAAGTCACTATGGAAGAAGCAGCAAGAGGGGTACAAATTATAGTTGAGGTGTTAGCCCTGGTGGTTGCCTTAATCCCTTGTGAAGCATTAAGGTTTGAAATATATGAAATACTAGGGTTTGATTATGAAAAAATTGCTTTCATTCCTAAACTGGCTGGGGTTTGCGCTCTTCTTGAGATATGAGGAACCAAAATGATAGCCACATATTACTATTTAGGAGCCAAAGGAGCCTTGCCCTTACACCCAATAGTGGTCCATTCTTCTTCTTTTTTCTTTTACTAGTTTGGCAAGAACCTCTTTAGGTGGGGGTTTAACCCTAGGCACAGCCAAAGGGCAATCCCTAATATTGTGCTCCATTGACTAGCACCTATAGTAGGTGTTAGAAAAGTTCAAATAAAGCACCTTCTAAGAGAAGGTTTGAGCCCTAATCTATATTTCCATAGAATCCTTAAGGTCCTTGGAAAGATCAACCTCAACGCAAACATGTTTCTAAGGGTGAGCATTGAAAAATTTTGCATGTTTCTTTGTGATAACTTTGCCAAGAGTATTTGCAATAGACTCAATAAAAGGTCAACATGGCAAGGGTGAACCTGGGAACTCTACCCACACATGAACCCTAAGCTTTTTGTTCTCAAAGACAATGAATTATCTTGACCATCTTTGAAAAACAAGCAAGGAAGAATACGTAGACCAAGGACCATTTCTAAAAACTACATCTTCCTGTGATGGGTTGGTGAAGTGAAATAAAAGAAAACCTTTGGTAAGGTTTTGCACAGTGTCAAGGTAGACTCCATGAGGAGTCCAGATCTTGTTAACCCATTCTTGGAGCATAGCTTCAGGAGGAGTCCTAGCCACAAAATACCCTATCAAGGTATGTTTCTCTAACCAATCACAAGAAACATCAAATTCTTGCAAAGGAAGGATAATATCAAGATTACCCTATGAAAAATCTTCAAGATGAATTTTCAAGGATGTTTGTTCAATGGAGGTGCCATGGCTTTCTGAAGTAGCAATCTGAACACTAGTATCAACAATTGGGACACCAGTGGTCGAGGCCATTATAAATTAGCCTAAAAACTCTTGTAGTAAATGCGACATGAAAAGTGGAAAAAAAAAAGGGGAAGCTTAGATAGAGAACCATGTGCAAGAAAACTCAAAGATCACATCAAACCCTAGTAGAGAAAAAATCAATCATTCTTGAAGTATTTTTTTGCAATATTACAACTTATAGTTTTGCACTTTCTTGACAACTTTATATTTATTACCTTTAGGCATTACCATTCTTTTCATTACATGAAATATCACATAAAAAAATATGGAATTACATTAAATAAATAAAATATTTCTAGGGAGCATCTCCAATATCTTTAAGACTAGGTGCTCCTGCACCAAATTGTGAAATCTTAATCCTTACCATGTTTCTTCGATCTAGAAGGAGCATAAATTACTTGTAAATGAATAATGCCTTGTCAAATTTAAAATTTGGAATTATCATGATGAAGTCTTGTATGATATTATCCTTATGGATTGTTGTCATATTCTTTTGGGTAGACCTAAGTAGTATGGTATAGAAGCTTTGCATGATGGTAGATTGAATTAGAATACTATTTGGGTGGATGCAAAGAAACAAATAGTGTTACCTTTGGAAGAAAAATTGAGTAAAAATAAATGTACTATAGTTAGGTTATGTTTAGTTTAGGGAAATAAGTTTGCAAGAGAGATGAAAGAACAAAATGTTTTATATGCTTTGATTCTAAGGAAAACTGAGAAACAAGATGAATTAGAACATGCACCTAATATTGAACCTTGCTGAAAAAATATTGTGACATTGTTTTAGATAATGTACCTAATGTTTTTCCTCCTATGGGAAGTATAAGTCATTTTATGGATTTGATACATGGAGCTAGTTTTCCTAATAAAGCACCACATAGGTTAACACCTAATGAGAAGATTGAGCTAAATAGACAAGTGCAAGAATTATTGGAGAAAGGATTGATCAAAGAAAGTTTGATTCCATGTGTTGTACCTACAATATTGGAACCTTAGAAGAATGGAGGATGGAGACTATGTATTAATTCTAGAGCTATAAACAAGATAATAGTGAAATACAGAGTTCCTTTTTCCTAGAATGGATTGCATAATGGATAGTTGGAGTGGAGAAAAATATTTTTACAAAGATTAATTTAAAATTTGGATATCATCATATTAGAATAATAGAAGGAGAAGAATGGAAGACTTCTTTTAAGACTACTACAGAAGGTTTTGATGCAGGGAGGATGATGGATAACTAGGTCCAAAGGCACACCCAGCTACCAAAGCCATTTGCAAGAGTAAACACAATGGAAATACAACACAAATAACATCAACTAAAAGAGATAGAAGAGAAAAACACTTTATTGATCCATGAAATCATCCAAATACATGCCCAGTTGTAAGGCCTTATGGGTTATGACCAAAATAACAATTCAAACTTCAATCTTCAATGATGATCTTCATATTCTCACTCTACTTCTACTCTTCTTGATGCCACAAATCATGCATAAGACTCTACCTAAGACCCCTTTAAATACTTGCATGACCACAAGTCATCCTATTACAAATTACTAACTAAATAAACCCTTACATTAAATATAAACCAAGCCACAAGTTGGCTCTCAACAAATATTAAATACAAATCATGAAACAAATGCCCAAGGTCAACCCAAACTAGAACTAGACATAAACAACTTGGTTAAAGAAGGACCAAAAAAAATACTGGCACTCAAAAACTCTCGACACATACACGAGCTTTCTACCAACAATCACTCGGCACCAACATGAACTCAACAACCATAGAGAACTCAATATCAACCATGAACTCAACATCAACTATGAACTCAACACAACTAAAACTTAGCACATATAGAGAACTCAGTAGCAACAAAGAACTTGACAAAGATTAAGAGCTTGGCAGCAACAAGGATCTCACCAAAAACTACACAAAGAAACATACAAGGTAGCAATGCAACCCAAGATGTTCTTACATCAGACAATCGGAATTGAAAGAAATTATTCTCCTAAATTATGTAAGTGGCATGACCTAAGTTGAATCCAACTAAGATTAAGAAACCCATGTAGCATATTCAATTGGTATGTTCTTCCACTTCACCAAATACTCATAGTAATCCTTTCCTCTTGTGCTTTTACCAACTCTCTAATTCAATACCTATTTAACCTCTTAAATTTTCTTCTTAGGAAAATTGTCTAATACAAAAACTTCATCATCTGACTCATGATGCTTATACAAATCAATAACATTGAATATAAGAGATATATCCATGTCATTAGGTAACTCAACTTCATAAGAATGACCACTATCAAACTTCCTCAAGATCATACAAGGTCCAAAATTCTTCATCTTCATCTTACTGTATGTTCCAATAGGAAATCTACCTTTCTTGAAATGAACCATTGCCTCATCACCAACTTCAAAAATATGATATCTTCTACACTTATTAGCATTCTCCTTATACTTTTGATTACTTTGTTCCAAACTCAACTTTATTTCCTTGTGCAAAGAATCCATAAAATCAGAAAATTCTACTCATGTAGCACTTCTCTTTTCTTCACTAGCAACATCCCTCAATTTAGATATCCCTCTAGGCTACATTCTAGTAACAATCTCCAAAGGTGTTTTTCCTGTACTCATATTTACAAAATTATTGTATGCAAATTCAGCTTGTGTCAACACTAACTCCCAATTATGTGATTTATGTCCAACTAGACATCTCAACAAATTACCATAGCTTCTATTCAACACCTCTATCTATCCATCTATTTGTGGATGGAATATATAACTAAGCTTTAACTTAGTACCCAGCTTCTTCCACAAAGTCTTCCAAAAGTAACCAACAAACTTACTATCTCTATTAGAAATAATACTTCTTGGTAATCTATGCAATCTAACAATCTCTTTGAATAAAATCTTAGCAATATGCTTGGCATCTAATTTATTCTTACATGGTATGAATTGAGCCATTTTAGAAAATCTATCCACAAAAACAAATATAAAATCATACCCTTTTGTTGTCTTAGATAATCCAAGAACAAAATCCATATTGATGTTACTTCAAAGGAATAGAAATAGGTGTATATACAAACTAGTATTCTAACTTACTCCTTTTACAGCTTGACAAACTCTAATACTCTTTACAAATTTATGAACATCATTAGAAATTTATGGCCAATAATACTTATCCTTTAGCAAACTCAATGTCTTATCAATCCCAAAATGTCTAGCCAATCCACCAATATGTTTTTCCTTGACCAAATCAACTCTCATATCACTTTTAGGTATACACAACTAAATTCCTTTAAATAGCATACCTTCTTGAATGAAATATTCATCTTGCTTACTAATGTGATCTAATAGATTAGGTTCTCTATAGTGTCTCCATACCTTGGAAAAATTAGGATTGGTATCATACAACTCTTTCATTTCATCAAAACTAAGAACTTCAACCTTCATCTCAGTTAACAAAGAAAGTCTTCTTCTCAATGTGTCAGCAACTTGGTTAGTGACTTCACTTTTATGCTTAGTTAAAAATGTGAAACTCTATAAGTACTTAACCCACTTCATATGCCTCTGATTCAATTTATGTTGACTTCTCTAGTATTGTAAAGCCTTATGATAAATATACAACACAAACTCCTTAGGAATTAAATAATGTCTCCAGTTCTTTAAGGCTTGAACAATTGCATAAAAATCTTGATCATACACATAACACTGACTTCTATCATCATTCAATTTCTCACTAAAGAAAGAAATAGGTTTACATTCTTGACTCGATACAACTCCTATTGCACTACCACTTGCATCACATTCAACTTGAGATATTTTATTGAAATCAGGAAATGGAAATTCAGGTCACTTAGCAACCTTCTATTTCAAAGTCTCAAAATGGTTATCATCTCCATCTGTCCACTTGAAATATTTTTTATCTCCTCTCAATGTCTCAGTCATAGTATTACAAAGAGAACTAAAATTCTTTATAAACTTCTTGTAAAAGCTAGCCAAACCATGAAATCATCTTACCTCACCCACATTCTCACATGTAGGCCATTCCAAAATTGCTTTAATCTTCTCAGATGCATTCTCAAACCATCATCTAAAATCACATATTCAAAATACACAATCTCCTTTTGCATAGAAGAACACTTTTTCAAGTTAATCATCAACTTCTCTTTTTTCAATCTTTGCAATACTTTTCTAACATGCTCAAGATGTTCTTCCTTAGTATTACTAAATATCAAAATATCATCCAAATAAGTAATCACAAACTTACCCAAAAATATATTAATAAATTCATTCATCAAACTCATAAAAGTATTAGGCACATTAGTCAAACCAAAAGGCATTACTAACCATTCATACAAACCATCTTTTGTCTTGAAAACAATATTCCATTCATCACCTTCTCTAATTCGGATATGATGATAACTACTCTTCAAATCAACCTTGGTAAAATACTTTTCTCCACTCAAAAAATCCATTATGTCAACCATCCTCAGCATAGGAAATCTATATATCACTATGATCTTGTTAATAGCTCTGGAATCAATACACATTCTCCATTCTCCATTCTTCTTAGGTTCTAATACAATAGGTACAACACATAGACTCAAAATTTCTCTAATCAAACCTTTCTACAACAACTCATGCACTTGTCTATTAAGGTCTTCCTTCTTTGTAGACATCAATCTATATGGTTCTTTATTTGGAAAACTAGCTCCAAGAATCAAATCCATACAGTAACTTATACTTCTTACTAGAGGTTAACCAAAAGGAATATCTTTCACAACAATTTCCTTATACACATTCAACAAGTTTTCAATTTTTGCTGGTACTCGACCATCACTAGTTGTTACTTGGTCACCACTATAATATGTCACTCAATTGTTACTAGTACAACTCAACTTCCTAGATATTATAACAAAGAAAACTTGATTCTTCTTCTCTTATTTTTCAAATTGCTTCTCATTAACCATACAAATCTTCACAGTAGTACAATTAACCTCATCTGGACTTTCCATCAAAGGAAACAATATTTTTTTTCTCTCATTCACCCAAAAAGTATATTGATTCAATCTTCCATCATTTATAACACATCTATCATATTGCCAAGGTCTACCCAAAAAAATATGACAACAATCCATAGGCATAATATCACACCAAACTTCATCAAAATAATGTCCAATCTTGAACTTCACAATACATTGTTCACTTACCAATACCTTATTATCATCTTTGAGCCATGAAAGATGATAGGGTTTAGGATGCTTTAGAATTTGCAATTTCAACTTTGTAATCAATTCTTTTGATGCCAAATTTTTAGAACTTTTATTGGTAATAAACACCTTCCAACATTTTCAACCATCTTACATCTGGTTTTGAATAGACTTCTCCTTAGGATAGGTGACCAAATTTTCTTTAGCCTCATGTCCACTAGGTGAACCCTCAATGTCTCCTTGAACCAAAACATTTATGTTATCTTACCCACTTTTAGAGGATCTAAACTCAAAAGATCTATGCCCTTCTTTATCACATCTAAAACAATTACCATGAAAACTACCTCTAAAATAAGAATTACCTCTTCCTTGGTAAGAACTAGTACCTCCTAGGTAAGAATCATCACCTTTCCAGTCAATATTTCCTTTTTTATCATTCTTCCATTCATAATTTCCCTTATCTTTCATAGAATTGTCAAATCTAACACCTTCTCCATAAGATCTACCTCTACCTCTTTTTCTTTGTTCAAGCTTCTTTGTCAAGATCTCCTCATCTTGCAAGGCATATTGATATGCTTCCTCCATACTTTCCAATTTCACAAAACTTACCTCATCTTGAATCCTAGATCTCAATCCATTTATGTATCTTGCAATTTTCTCAACATCATCATTGACATGTCTAGATCTGATGTCCAATTTATAGAATTCATATGAATACTCCTTCATATTCATGTCTCTTTGCCTCAAATTTTGCATCTTTCTCAACAAGATAACTTGGTAATCAATAGAAAGGAAATTTTTCTTCACTTTGTTCACCATTTTCACCCAAGTCTTGATCTTATCCTTTCCTCTCCTTTTTCTATCAGTTTGCAAATGCTCCCACTACAGTGAGGCATGTCCCTTCAACCTTGTAACTGTAATTTCCACCTTCCTATTATTAGGAGTATTTTCATACTTAAAGAACTTCTCCATATTAAAGATCTAATCCAAGATAGAATTGGTGTCCAATTTTCCATCATAAGGAACAACTTCTATAGCAGGATTTGAATTTTCCCTAGACAACACTTTGAACAATCTTTCTTCATTTGGATTAGAGTATGATGTTGTTTCTTCATCATCACTCACATCATAAAGATGTACTCCTCCCATCTAGGTTTTCTCTATAGCACCTAACCTAGCTGAAATTGGTCTCAATGTATCCAATATAATATTGTCAGCATTTCCTCTACCTCAAACCATCTTTCCAATTAGGTTCTTGCAAGATCATAACACTCTGCAAGTTATAGGTCAAATCCTCAGATCTGCTACCCCAAAACCAAATTAACTCAAGGTTCTACACAATCCAATCTTCACAAGGATGAATCTCAAGCTATGATATCACCTAACATAGGGAGGAGGATGGATAACTAGGCCTAAAAGCAACACCCAGCTACCAAAGCCACCTTCAAGAGTAAACACACTAGAAACATAACACAAAGAACAATAATCAAAGGAGATATAAGAGAAAAACATTTTATTGATTCATTAAATCATCAAAATACATTCCCAGTTGTAAGGCCTTCAGGGTTACAACCAACATTACAATTCAAACTTTGATCTTCAATGATGATCTTTGCATTCTCACTCTACTTCTACTCTTCTTGATCCCACAAATCATGCCTAAGACTATACCTAAGACCCCTTTAAATACTTGCATGGCCACAAGTTAGACTATTGCAAATTACTAACTAAACAAACCCTTACATTAAATTAAAGCAAAGCCACAAGTTGGATCTCAATAAATATTGAATAAAAATCATGAAATTAATGCATAAATCAGACATAGATAGCTCAGCCAAAGAAGGACTAGAACAAATACTAGCACTCAACAATGCTTGGCACATACACAATCTTAGTACCAATAAGCACTCGACACCAAAACAAACTCAAAAACCAAAGAGAACTTGACATCAACCATGAACTCGGCATCAAATGTGAACTCAGTACATACAGAGAACTTGGTAGAAATAGAGAACTCAACAAAGAATAAGAGCTCGATGGAAACAAGGAGCTTGACAACAACTAAGAAAAGAAACATGCAGGATAGCAATACAGCCCAGTTAGCTCCTACATTACGTATATATGAATGGTTGGTTATGCCCTTTGGCCTAACTAATGTACTTAGTAATTTCATGATACATTATGAACAAATTTTTGAAAAGTTTCTTGGGTAAATTTGTGATTGTATACCTTGATGACATTTTGATGTTCAATATAAGTAAGAAAGAGAACCTTGAAAATATTAAACAAGTATTGCATAAATTAAAAGAGATGTTGCGAAGTGGACCCTAATTAGATTTGAAGGTTTATTTGATGCAGTTTCTCCCAGGATTATTTCTATGTTGATTTGGAGAAAACATCCCCAAGATGATGTCAAGAGGTAGCACCCCAAGTGCACTCCCTTTCATAGTACAAGGTGGGGTAATCATTGGATAATAATAGTATTGACTTGTTGGTGGATGTAGCCAATGTATTGGGTGAACCACCTTAAAATTGTGTGTCTTTTGTTCTCATTTGTGTGCTTTACTATTTTCTAATATTGGTTATATTTTCATGTAACTATTATTTCTATACATGGTTAATCCTAACAAGTAGTATCAGCACTAGGTCTAGTTGTCATTTTTTTTAAAGCTAGACCATCATCATTTTTTTTATTAGCTATCCTCTGTAGGAAGGTCTCACGATTGACTAGGAGTGATGGAAGATGAAGGTAAGATAAAGGTTGAGAAGTTTAATGGGAAAAACTTTCAATTATGGAACACACAAATAGAGACTATCTTTATCAAAAGGGTTTATGGAAGCCATTGGAAGGGAAAACTAACAAACAAGGAACTATGACAGTTGAGGACTAGGAGATTTTAGATAGAAAGGCACTTGGAAGAATTTGATAATGCTCGGAATCATTGGTGACATTTAACATTACAAAAGTAAAGACAATAGAATATTTGATGCAAACCCTAGCAAAATTGTATGAAAATATTTCTACTTCAAACAAGGTATTTTTCAAGAAGCGCTTATTTAATATGAAGATGATAGAAGGTGTACTTGTTGTAGATCATTTAAATGAGTTTAACATTGTTACTAGTTGATTATCTTTTATTAATGTCAATTTTGATGAAGAAATTAGGGCTCTCTTGATTTTATGTTCTTTGTCAGAAAGTTGGAATGGCTTGGTAATGGTTGTGAGTAATTATGTTTCAGGATCTAATACCCTAAATTTTGATGATTTGATTGATGTTATTGTGAGTGAGGAAAGTCATAGGAAAACCTCAGGTGGATCTAGATTAGGAAGTTTTCTAAATGCACAAAAAAGAGGTAGAATGACTGAGAGAGGAAGTAATTCTATAAATCATAGGAAATCAAGAGGAAAGTTAAAGGGGAAGAGGTTTCAATGTAGTGGACCAAGACATTGCTAGTACCATGGAAAATTAGGGTATAAGAAGAAATATTATTGTATCTGAAAGAACAATGAAGGAGATAAAGCAAAGGGAACAAGGAGGCAAATGTGGTAAGTAATGAATCTAAAGAGGATGCTTTTCTTCTTTCTTTAGAAAGTGTTGATAATTCATGGGTTTTAGAATCTGGGGATTCATTTCATGCTACAACTTATAGAGGTTATTTTATTGATTATGTCCAAGGAGATTTTGGGCTTGTTTATTTGAGGGATAATGAACCCTATCAAACTTTTGGAAAGGGAAAGGTTAGTATTAAGTTGAAAAATGGGAATCATTAGCTACTACATTAGTTAAGACATGTTCCAAGGCTAAGTAGAATTTTAATTTTGTCAACAACTTACTGATGAGGGTTGTGTAGTTACTTTTAATAATAAAAATTGGAAGGTTTCAAAAGGTTCCCTTGTAGTGGAAAAAGATGTGAAAGTAGGCACCTTATATCTTTGTGCAAGTCATATTGTTCCATGTTGATTGTTTCAGAGAAAAATGAATGTTTAGGAATAGTTGTTGTAGTTTGGCGGGGACAACGAACAAATGATGTAGATTCTAATACAACACTATGACACCACAAACTTGGGCATATGAGTGAGGAAGGCATGCAGTTACTTCATTCAAAGAAAGTTTTACCATGTCTAAAATGTGTTAATATGGACTTCTATGAAAATTGTGTGTATGGAAAACAAAAGGGAGTGATTTCTATGAAGATTGCGAAGGAAAAGAAAAATAAGAAATTAGAGCTTGTGCATACAAATGTATAGGGACTAACTCAAGTATATTACCTTGGTAGCTCACATTATTATGTTACATTTATGTATGGTGCAACTAGAAAAGTATTTTATATTTCCTTAGATAGAAATTTGATGTCTTTCAAAATTTTAAGAAATGGAAATGCTTGGTTGAGAATGGGATTGGTAATAAGCTAAAATATCTCAGATTAGATAATGGTGGTGAGTATTGCAGTCAACAATTTGAATATTATTGCTCCACTAATAGTTTTCATAGACAAAAAATTGTTCCAATGACTCCATAGGAAAATGGAGTGGTTGAATGCATGAACAAGACAATAATGGAGCGTGCAAGGAGTATAAGGTTGCATGTTGGGTTTCTCTTAAACATGTGGGTAGAGGCTATCAATATTGTTGTATATTAATTAATAGAGGTCCCTCTACTCCTTTGGGCTATGTTGTTCTAGAGGAAGCATAGACTCCTAAGAAGGTGAGTTATTCTTTTCTCAAAACCTTTAGCTATAGATTTTGAAAATAAAACCAAGCTAGAAACTAAGTTGAAGAAATGTGTATATGTTTGATATGGCATTGATGAATTTGGTTATACACTTTGGGATTTTTGAAAATTGTAAAATGATAAAAAGGAGGGAGGTCATATTCAATGAGAAAGTGTTGTACAAAGATCTATTGCAGCAACATGAGAAGAAAGAAAATGATTATTTAGTGCTAGATGATACTCCAAAAGATGATGTTCTAGCAATTCTTCATGATTTGCAACAATTGCAAAAACAAATACCACACACACCAGTAAATATTAGATAGTCAACAACGCTAAATAGACCTCTAGAAGGATTTTCTACTTCTTTATATTCTATTTTAGTTACTAATGTTGGTGAGCTTGAGTGTTATGATGAAGTTGTGCAGGTGAATATAAAGATTTAGTGGGAGTTTGTAATGAAAGAAGAAATGGACTTTTTTCTATATAAAAAATAAGACATGGGATATGACCAATCAACCAGATAAGGTAAGTTATATGGTTGTCATTTATGGAAAAATATTTTTTTTTTAGGATTAGTCATGATTATTCATAAAGGAAAATTATCTAAGTATTAGACAATGTTACAGCAACATGACAAATTTGATGATAGTAGAATATTCTCTTACGTAGTTAACCAAAGATGTATGATGTCATACTAATGATGTATACTAATTTTCATGTATGTACGACCAACCAAGTTCAAGTTATGAAGGAAATAGTGATGCAGTGATGATACAGTACAGAATAGAGCATGTTAGCAAAATGTGTTAAACGACTTGAATAATTGTTTTATTATTAATTCTTGATGAGTCAACTCTAAGAATGATATGTGAGCCAACTAAGGAAGAATTTACCAATATGTTTGGTATAAGTAAAGAACTTCTTTTGTGAAGTTAGTATGCAATGCGATGTTGTGAAATACATGGGTAACTAGTAATTGTGAAGTAATGTGAATGTTGTGAAATATAAGTGACAAGTGAATGCAATGTTATGATTTATGATGTGAAGAAAGGTTATGGTAGATATGATGCAGATTGATATGTGTGCAGTTACTCTTATATGAAGAATTTATAATTAGAAGATTTGTGAAGTACAACAAGTGATCTAGTATTGTATGTATACATATTCTCTTGAAGAACTTATTGTTTAATTACATGTTAGGGCAGTGGGTTCTTCTTGCACACATTTTTATATGCATTCTTCATAGACTCCTAACAGGGTCAATATCCTTAACCGGATTATTTATGTAGTGAATCATCTTGTGGGTTCCATCCCCACTAGGGTTTTCCCTTGGTCAGGGTTTCCCTAGTTAACAATATATGGTGTTATGAGTTATCTTCTTGTATGGTTGTTTATTTTGTTTAGCACAATTGGTTCTCTTTCTTATGCATGTGGAAACGTAATTAATAAAATTTAGTTGTGGGTAAAAAGATTGAAAATACTAATTCACTTCCCCCCCCTCTTAGTATTATCTATTTCTAACAATTGGTATTAGAGCCTACTTATTTAGAAAAGGCTTAAGAACTTGAATAATATCCCTATGGATATGGAACAATTGAAGAAGAATCTTGAAGAAGCACTTGAACAAATTGATCTCCTTACTGATGGAAGAGATGGCCTTAAAGATAGATACAAAGATGCAAAAGCTTACATTGGTGAATTAAAAGACAAGATAGATGAACTGAAGCAAAAAAAACCTAGTGAGAAAACCAATGATGATGATATTGAATATTTAAAGAAAGAAAATGAGATCCTAAAACATAAGTTAAAGATAGTTGAACTCAAGCTAAGTCTTAACAAAAATGGAGGAAAGAATGACTCTAAAATAAAAGTTGAAAATGCAAGATCTAAGATCCTAGTTAAGCAAGGTAACATCTAAATTGGAATCTATCAAGTTAGAGCATGCAGAATTAGAAAGACACAACACTATTGTGAAAGGTGATTTGGTGCAAACCAAATAGTAACTTGAGAAATTATATACTAGTAGTGAAAAGATTGAAGAAAAAATATATGTACAAAGACCAAGTTATGACAAGACTAGGCTTGGATTCTTTTTTGGACAATCTGTCAAGAAATGTATTGAGAGAAAAGAACCTGATACTCCTAAAGTCAAGGACCAAAGAAAAATAGATGATACATCTAAAGACAAAGAGAATGTTCCTCACTCTAAGAAAGCTAAAGAATCTAATCAAGATGAGGTCAATAAAAGAAAGGAATCTCATACTTGGTGTGATGAACTTGAACACACTGAAGATAATTGCAAGGTAAGTCTTTTAAACCTATTTCAAATTTGTATTGTCATAATTGTCATGGATATGGACATTATGTAGTAGATTGTAAGAAATCTAAATTTGATAGTAATAATGCAAATAGTAGAATTTTTAGGAACACTAACCATGTAGGAAATAAAAGAAGATCTCACAGCAATGAAAGTGGAGAAAGAAGACAAATTGTTTGTTACATATGGAACAATCTTGGACACATTGCAAGGAATTGCAGAGCACCTAACAACCAGTAGAATGAACAAAGAAGGAATGTACCTATATGCCAATTATGTAATAACTTTGGACACACATCAAAGTTCTACAAAATAGATAGAAGAAAACTAAACAAGAATCTAAATTATAGAAGGAACAATAGAAGAAATGATGCATGTTTAAAGAAAGAAATGAAGGAGCAGATGGAAGAGTTAAAGGAATCATTTGTAAAGGCAAAGGAACAAGAAATTTCTCATACAGTTCTAGAAGATGTACCTAACAAGACAGTAAAGTCACTTATTATTTGTGACTCATCCTACCAGAATTAAGCACTCTCAATGGAATAGAGAATCAGTTATTGATAACTAATGTTAGAGAGAATATCATAGGTTGTGCAATTGACAATATATACTAGACATTGAGAGAAGTCTACAGTGAAGTGTGTATTGTTTGATATTGTCTAGATAAGGTTATATAAGAAGAAAAACCTCTCTGTTATACAAAGATAATATAATAAACTAGTGATAGATGTGCATTTAATGCAAAGTATAGATTGGGAGAGATTTAAAGGATGTGAATTGATTTGGAAACATCATTTGTTTTTGCAAAATCTAAGTGTGAGATCAAAGCAAGATTTGAAGAGTTAAAGAGGTCTATAGAAATGCAAATTCATCAAAAACCATAATACGTGAAGTTAATGTATTTTCTGAATTTTTTGACCATAATTTTTTAGAAATGGCAAGACAATAAGTTTTTAATGTGAGCAATAGACCTAGATAAAATTTCAAGAAACACCCATTTGTTTCTTTTCTTGATGATCCTATTGGAGCATTTTTGCAAGTTTCAAAAAATGGTCTTCATGTCGAGGATATAAGAGCTTATATTCATTGCAAAATTGAAAGCATATGTGATACAAAATTCATAAGGAATTGGAGAAAATGTGCAAAAATGATTTGTCACTAAAACTAGAACATGGACACCTAGAGCAACTTAACCTAGTTAAGCATATGTTCTACACAAACTTCGATAATCATGAGTGGAAAAGGATAATTCTAAGTAGAGTACATGGTGATCTTCTATGGTTGGGAAATTCTATCATATGTATTGATAATGAACTAATTCACAAGGTCACATGTTTAAACAATGAAGGATGTAATCTAGTGAACATTATGAATGTGTGCAAGATAGTTGAGACAAATCTCAACACATGTTTTGATGGCAGAAACATGAAGGTCAACAACATTCAGGATGATGGAGTAAGATTGATTTGCAAATTTTTTTTATACAAATTCTATCATGGATCTAGGATAGATTCAATCCCTGTAGGATTTCTTCATGTAGCTCACCTAGTAGTAAAAGGTGAAGATGTTAATCTACATGACATTATCCGAACACAATTGTTGGATAATATATCAAAAATTGAGAAGTCTAGGAGCATAGTCCTTAGGTTTTAATCCCTATTGACTCACATATTCTTCTACACAACAAAGAAGTTTCCTAGTATCATATATTGGGATGGAAGTGAGTGCACAATGCAAACAATCACACATGCATATAGAGCCAGACCTGAAATAGTTAGAGATAGTGATATTGACAAAATAATGAAATCTTTCCAAGATAAAATGAAGCAAAGTTATGGGATACCTCCTGTGCTAGTGGAGAAACATAAGGATGAACTATCTTTCATGGTTTAAATGATTCCACTTGTATGGAGGTTATAGTTCCTTGAGTTAAGTTTATTGAACCTATAGGTTATGAGATGAGTGAGAAATTAATTGAAGGATACGTGGAGATAATCCTACACTCGAAAGTTGATTTTGAATGTCCTAGATGGGAAACATATATTGAAAAGATGAGAGAAGTTAAGACAAATCAGATAATAAAGGATTCCAAGAAGAAGGTAGAAAAAGTGGTTGATTCTATTTTGAAGGAATCATGAATGACAAGAAAGGAATTTGATGAGGTGAAAGGGATAGCCATTGAAATGAAGGTCATTGTTCAATCTAAGCTATTGACCCCTACACCCATTACAGTGGTCAGACCTACTAAAGAGTTCATAGTTGCCTAGACAAGTGTGCAAGCACCTACTGTACGATATGAAACAATTGTGCAACAGCAACCTCCAAAGAATCCAATGAACACTAAGGAAGTGCCAGCATCTAGGAAGTCTACAAGGCTTGAAAAGACCAAAACCTATCCTAAGAAGAGAGTTAAGTAGACTATAAGTGGTCCAAGCAAGAAGAGAAGAACCTTGTAGATTAGTTCTTTTGAATCTAAAGAAGAAACTGGTGACAGACCAATAGAGCTAGCTGATCAAGAAGCAAAGACCTCAATTGGAAAAAAGGCATGGGAACCCAAGGTAGAAAATCTCAAGATGCAAATTATTAATGACAATAATTTTGTGCAATTAAAAAAATACTATGATTTCTATAATAATATGGATAGAAGACAGCTAGAGAATATTGTAGTTACAAATATGATTCTTAAAGATAAAAGGTTTGATAGTATAAGAGGTTAGATACCTGAAGATTTGTACAATAGACTAAGAAATAGAAAAAGAAAATTGATAGAAGAAGACAAGCAAATAAGAATCAATATGATGAAAAATTTATGTACTATAAATAATGAGGAAGAGTTAACAGAAATTCTAAAAGGAATAGCACCACTATTAAGGAATAAAAAGAGATCCATTCTCCTCATGGGAGGAAATTATAAAGAAGTAAATGAAGAAACTAAAAAGATATAGTCACATACATGTCTACTATTCCAAAGAAGAGTTTGTAGCTAGAAAAGGCAAGCCCTATGCCTAAGAAGTCTGAGGAGTGTGTATAGACAGAGGAAGCAAGTCCTACTATAGGCAGGCTACCTCGTAATTTTGAGCAAACAATTGGAACACCAATCATATCACCATTAATAGTGAATCTATGGAAGTAGATAACACCAATGTGACAATTGATAGAACTAAGGATCCATTCAAAAATTTTGGTGCAAGCATTGTTGGCATTATTGTGGATTATAGCAGCTCATTTGATGAAGAAGAAGATCAAGAGCCAAAGGAAAAAGATGCACCTTCTATGAAGAAAATTGAATCTAGTATTGAAGCAGCTACTTAAAGTGTGTCCTTAGCAATAGCAGCAGCCACACCCTCTATACCATCTACTCAAGCAATAGTGGTCATAGCAGCAATAGTTCAATCAGACAAAGAAGTTGAAGTGCAAAATCTCATATCTTTCTTGAGTAAATTTCTTGAGAAGAAGAAATCAGTCAAGTCCATTGAAAAGACTTTGACTTCAGTTCTAGATAGAATGGAAAAGACAGTAAGCCCTATTGATACACCTGTAGATATTCAACAACATGCAGCAATTTTGTGTAAAACTTTTGATGATGAGTTTACAATACTTACTAATGTGGCTACAATTCAAGCACAAACTGAGTGTGATGGTAAACTCCTTAATACCATGTGTACAAATATAAGGAATGATATAGAAACTTTAAATGTATGAATTAAGGCATTAAGATAGAGTATAGAAGAAGGAAAATAGGCTTATGCTAAGTGCACTTTGGAATATATTCATCTTCAAAGTTTTGATGATCAAATCAAAGAAAAGCTAATTGAGCTTTAGAAACTCACTGACAACTTTTTGAAATAGAATCAAAAGCTAGATACCATTGAGCATACAATGCAGACACTTCATGACAGCATAAGGGAAACTAAAGCAGAGAAAGAGAAAGTTCTAAAGAGATTCACTCTTTTGAGAGATCACTTATCCTCATAGGTAACATTGCTAGAAAATCAATTGGAGGAATGCTTGCCAGCAAAGTCCTCATATGAAATATTTGTGGCTATAGATTTGAACACAATAGAGTTAGGCACATATGCCTTATGTGCACTAAATAGTGTATCTGATGCACTGAAAGATAGTTGGAAGAAACACCTTATGTAGTTTAAGACTAACTTTAGTGATTGTTTTTCCAAGTTTTGATGCAGCTACCAAATTTTGATAGATTTTTCTTTTTTTGGCACCTTTTTCATTTATGTCAAAGGGGAGAAATATGGAAAATTGTAATTATAAGGGGTAGGAATAAGGAAAAGTGTAATTGATAGTTATATTTTGAAGTATAGTAGTAATTTTTGCTTCAAGATAACTTTGTAATCAAAGTTATAAGGGATGTAATCCTTTCAAAACATGAATACAATGTTTTTACTGTGTTATGGTTATTTATTTTGATTGGTACAACAACATGTTTGGAACTTAGCTAATTTTCCCAAACTATTGCCATTAATGCCAAAGGGGGAGATTGTTGGTAATATGAACAATCAATCAAATAAGGTAAGTTATATGGTTGTCATTTATGGCAACATATTTGTTTTGTAGATTAGTCATGATTATTCATGAAGGAAAATTGTCTAAGTATTAGATAGTGTTACAACAGCATGACAGATTTGATGATAGTAGACTATTCCCTTGGAATATTCTCTTGCATAGTTAACCAGAGATGCATGACATCATATTGATGATGTATAACAGTGTGCATGTCTATACGACCAACCAAGTTCAAGTTATGAACAAAATAGTGATGCAGTGATGATATAGTGTAGAACACAACATGCCAGCATAATGTGTTAAACAACTTGAATAATTATTTTATTATTAATTCTTGATGAGCCGACTCTAAGAATGATATGTGAGCTGACTAAGGAAGAATTTACTGATATGTTTGGTATAAGTAAAGAACTTCATTTGCAAAGTTAGTGTGTAATGTGATGTTTTGAAATACATGGGTAACCAGTAATTGCAAAATAATGTAAATATTGTGAAATATAAGTGACAAGTGAATACAATGTTATGATTTATGATGCAAAGAAAGGTTATACAAGATATGATGCAGATTGATATGTGTGCAGTCACTCTTGTATGAAGAATTGACAATCAAAAGATTTATGAAGTATAACAAGTGATTTAGTATTGTATGTATACTTATTCTCTTGAAGAACTTATTGTATAATTGAATGTTAGGGTATTGGGTTGTTCTTGAACACATTTATATATGATCTAGCAACTCCTAATAGGGTTGAGGCTTCTAACAAGGCCTAGTCTCCTAACAAGGACTCTAGACACTATACATTCTTCATAGACTGCTAACAGGGTCAATATCCTTAATTGAATTCTTTATATAGTGAATCATCTTGTGGGTTCCATCCCCACCAAGATTTTCCCTTGGCCAGGGTTTCCCTAGTTAACAAAAATGGTGTTATGAGTTCTCTTTTTGTATGGTTTTTTATTTTGTTTAGCACAATTAGTTCTCTTTCTTATGCATGTGGAAAAGTAATTAATAAAATTCAGATGTGGGTAAAAGATTGAAAATATTGATTCACCAACCCACCCCCCTCTCAATATTATCTATTTCTAATAGGATTTATGCAAGTTGCCTACAGGTAAAAGGGCTTTATAGAATAAATGGGTTTATAGGTTGAAAGAAGAGGATGTAGGTAAGAAAATATTTAAAGCCAAGTTAGTTATAAAAGGATTTGCATAGAAAAAGGGCATTGATTTTAATGAGATATTTTCTTTCGTTGTTAAAATGACTTCTATTCATATTGTTTTAAGTATTGTGACGACTAAAGATTTGCATTTGGAGTAGCTTGATGTTAAAATATTCTTTTTTCATGGTGATATGGATGAAGATATATATATATATATATATAGGGATTTAAGGTCAAAAGTAAGGAGGACTTTATGTACAAATTGTAGAAAAGTTTATATAGATTGAAGCAAGCACCTCGGAAATGGTATCTAAAATTTGATAGTTTTATGCATAAGCATGGATACAATAGGTGTCATTTGGATGATTGTGTTTACTTTAAGAGCTTGGATGATGACAGCTACATTATTTTATGTTTATATATTAATGATATGCTTGTAGCTAGGTCTAACATGGATTACATTAAAGGGCTAAAAGAATAGTTAGCACATTCATTTGTTATGAAGGATTTGGGGGTAGCAAAGAAAAATCTTGTTACGAAAATTTGGAGTGATAGGAAAAAAAAAAAAAAAAGACATACTCTTAGGTTTATTATATTGCAAAGGTGTTGCAACATTTCACAATGGAGAATGCCAAAGCTATCAACACATGTTTACCCAGTCATTTGAAATTGACTAAGGAGATGTGTCCAAAGACATAAGAAGAGGAGGCTAAGATGTCCAAGGTACCTTATGCTTCAATAGTAGGAAGCTTGATGTATGTTATGGTATGCACAAGGCAAGATATTGCACATGCAGTGGGAGTTGCTAGCAAGTATATGAGTCATCCAAGAATTGAGCATTGGAATGCAGTTAAATGGATTATAAGATATTTTAGAGGAACATCCAGTAAGTGTTTATATTTTGGGGTATTTACTACTAATTTACAAGGCTATGTTGACTCAGATTTGGTAGGGGATATTGATACCAAGAGGAATACTATAGGTTGTGTATTTACTACTGGTGGGGAAGTAGTGAGCTTGGTTTCTTAGTTACAGAAGGTTAATGATTCATCCACTATAGAGGTAGAGTATGTTGTTGCTACAAAGGAGTCCAAGGAGATGATATGGCTTCAGTTCTTCATTGAAGAATTGGGACACCCACAGAGGGATAATTATTTATTCATAGATAGCTAGAGTTTTATTCATCTTGCAAAGACTTATCTTCTACATTCAAAGATGAGACACATACAATTGTGGTACCAATTCATTCAATTATTTTTTATGGATAGTTAAAGTTTGAGAAGATACATAGAGATGATAATCAAGAAAATATGTTTACCAAGGTAGTAACAAGGGAGAAGTTGAACTCCTCTTCAACTTTAGTTGGTCTTCTAGATTGAACATAGTATTAGAACAATAGAGTTTAATATTCTAATGGGAGCTATAGGTTTAGTAGTTCTATGATCAGTTTCCAAGTGGGAGGTTATTTTTGTGGATTTTCATCACTCTCCAAGTGGGTTATTGTTGTGATGTGGAGCCTAATCAGAATTGGAGGTTTATTCAATGTGGTTTTTCCGCAAATTATTTCTATAGGATTTTGGGGGCAGCGCCCCCAAGATGAGGTCCTAGGGCAGTACTCCCTATGGCAATATTGGGTTGGTTGAGGGGCAATGCCCCCATGAGGGTTTTGGGGGTAGTGCTCTTGAAGCCAAAAATGATCTTATATTATAAAAGGCGTCAACTATTATTTTTCCTATTGGATGACTTATTCGATCCCTAATTTTGTAAGTAGTAAAAATCTTGTATAAAATGGCTTAGGGTTATGGATTTCATAATGTATGGTGATATTGTAACTTCTTTCAGTAGTATTGAGTTGTAAGGGATTGTAGATAGTAATAATTGGATAATAATAATATTGGACTTGTTGGTGGATGTATCCCAGGGATTGGGTGAACCACATTAAATCTATGTGTCTTGTGTTCTCATTTGTGTGCTTTATTATTTTCTAATATTGGTTATATTTTATTGTAATTTTTATTTATGTTCATGGTTAATCCTAACAAGAGGAAGGTTGTTGATTAACTTGAAGAAATGTTCATTTATGAAAGACGAGATTATGTACCTTTGTTTTGTAATTTAAGTTGATGGATTGAAGATGGACCCTGAAAAAGTGAGAGTAATTCTAGATTGGCCTACATCAAAGAATGTTGGAGAGGTAATATTGTTTCATGGATTGGAAATTTTTTATAGGAATTTTATCAGGAATTCTAGTTCTATTTGTAATGCTATGACTAAGAGTAAGAGAGGAGATAAAGGGGATTTCAAATGGACACATGGAGGACAAAAGAGTTCTAAAACATTGAAATAAAAGATATCAAAAATGCCTATAGTTACTTTTCTTGATTTCAGTAAGATTTTTCCAAGTTGAATGTGATGTCAGTGGCAGTGCAATTGAAGTTGTTTTGAGTCAAGAGGGAAGACCTATTGCTTTCTTTAGTGAGGAATTAAATAATTCTAAGAGAAAATATTCAATTTATGATTAATAATTCTATGATATTATTCAAGCTTTAAAGAAATTGAGACATTATCTAATACCTAAGGATTTTGTATTATACACAAACCATAAATTTATGTAGTATTTGGGAAGTCAAAATAAGTTAAATTGGAGACATATGAAGTGAGTTGAGTTCTTACAAAGTTTTTCCTTTCATTGAATCACAAGAATGGGAAATTAAAAAAAGTTGTTGATGCTTTCAATTGAAGAAGAAATTTAATGACAAAGATGAGAGTTGAGGTACTTGGCTTTGATGACTTGAAGTGTTTGTATGAGACTGATCTAGATTTTGCAGAATCTTGGAAAGTTTGTAAGAAATAGATAGTGAATGATAAGTAGACTGATTATTTCATTCAAGAAGATATTATGTTCAAAGGAATTTAGTTATGCATACCTATAGGATCTATAAGAGCAAACATAATAAAAGAGCAACATAGTGGTGGACTTTCTAGACATTTCAGGATTGATAAGACTCTTAAACTGATTTCTCAGAGATACTTTTGGCCATAGATTTATAGGGTTGTGCAATGAATGGTTAGAAGTTGCAGAATTTGTCAAGTAGTAAAAGGCATTAGTCAGAATGTGGGATTATATTCACCTTTACCAATACATGATAGACCTTGGGAAGGTGTGAGCATGGATTTTGTTCTTGGATTGCCTAGAACTCAGAGAGGTATTGATTCTATTTTGGTAGCGGTTGATAGATTTTCAAAGATGAAACGTTTTATGTCTTGTAAGAAGACCTCTAACACATTCCATGTAGCTGAGTTATTTTTTTAGGAAATAGTAAGATTTCATGGTTTGGCTAAGACTATTGTTTCAAATAAAGACACTAAGTTTACTAGTTATTTTTGGAGGACACTTTGGAGAATGATAAATATAGAATTGAAGTTTATTTCTACATTTCACTCTTAGATAGATGGACAAACTGAATTAGTAAATAAAATTTTGTGTAATTTTCTAAGATGTTTAGTGAGTTATAAGCCTACTAATTGGGATTTGGTTTTGGCACAAGTAGATTTTGAATACAATAATTATATGAATAGAAATAATAAGAAGACACCATTTGAGATTGTTATTGGATTTCATCCTAAAAAATCCATAGAGTTGAGGTAATTTCCTACTGCGACAAGAAGGATTTTAGAAGTTGAGGACTGTACAATTTTCATGAAGGCTTTACATGAGGAAGTTAAATGGAATTTGGAAGACAGTAATCAGAAGTATAAACAGAGAGATGATAAAAGGAAGAGACACAAATATTTTGAATTTGGTGATGAGGTTATGATTCATTTGAAGAAGAATAGAGTTCAAGTTGGTATCTATAATAAGTTGAAAATGAAGAAGTTTAGACCTTGTAAGATTTTGAAGAAGTTCAACACTGGCAATGCCTATGAAATTGAATTTTTGATATGGACATATCATCTATATTCAACATTGCAGATAACTTTGAGTACTATGAATTAGAAGATGAAAATAACAATAACCTAGATTATCCTAGAAAGTAGAAAGAAGGAATTGAAAGGATTTTGAATAGCAGAGTAAGCAAGAGTACTCGAGGCAAGGATTACATGGAATACCTAGTTCAATGGAAAGAAAAACCAGTAGAGGATAGTTCATCGATTACACAAGTTGAGTTGGATCTATATGATTCATGTCAAATTATGAGTAGTACCTGATGTGGATATCAATTCTTTATTAACCCCAGGTGTCTGATGTAGGAGCATCTTGGGTCTTTGAGCAATCTTGCATCAACCAAAAATATATCTTATTTTTTGTACCAATATGTTGTTCATGAAGTAGTCATTGTTGTTTTTCATGTTATTTTATGTGTAGTTAACATGATGATGAGGACCTATCCCTGATCCTCCTCTGAAGAGTGCAAGCCTTGATCATTTTAATTTTTCAAGTAATGAACCATTCTTTGTGGTCTTTGTTTTTGGTGCATTTCCTTCTAACGAGGTGTATTTTTTCTTTTGGCATGGTTTCATATGTTAATGTGACTAGTTGCTAAGTTAGGATCCAACTCCTAAGACATGTGTGGATCTTCTTGTGAGTGTGCATCACCTTATGTTTCATTTTGTGTTAGTTTTGGTTTACTCTTTCTAGGTTGGACTCATAATGTAATTATGTGCTTGACTAGCTAACTTGTGGCTTAGTTGGCTATATAAGAAGCTTGGTTAGAGGTAGATAGGAGTGGTGGAAAAGAGGAGAGGATGATATGAGATGTTGAGAAGTAGGATAGATGTAAATTTAGAGTCTAAGATTGTAATTTTATTGTATATGGCTAAAACTCGAAAGGCCTCACAGCATGGCATGTTAATAGACTTCTATTAATTATTTCTTATTTATTACACCCAAGTAAAATTCAGGAATCTTGCCTTATGTACATTTTTTTGAATATTTCTTCGCTGTGTAGCTCTAAGTAGGGTTGTTTGTAATCTATTGTTTAAGTTTTCTCACCCTCCCTGTGCCAATAATAGTGATGAATATCCTTTCAATTTTACTAATGGGATCCTTAGGCTTCTAGAAACTCCTGAGAATCTTAATCAAGGGTTGAATCTAGTTGGGGCCCCTACATTGGATACACCTTTTGAAACTTTCTAGGGGAAGAATTTTGGCATTACTTCTAAGCAACCAAAGACTTCAAATGAAGGAAAAATACCTCATATTGCACCTTAAATTGTGCCTTTTTTGGCCACCCCCAATGGTCTTTCATCTAAGCCAATATTTACCCCCTTCCATTCCCATGCATAAAATATTTTCGTAAATGAGTATTTTTACCAACTCTATGGTGTCAGATGATGGAATTATGATCCAAAAAATAAAAACAAAAAGAATAATAAAGAAAATGATGGGAGCCACATATGACCCATTTTTATGTCATATTTTAATCCATTTCATTTACCTACATAATCACTTCCATATTTTATTTCCATTCTATTTTGCTTCATTTACCATTTTATGTTGCATGCGATCTTATATATATATATATATATATATATATATATATATATATATATATATATATATATATATATATATAAACTATTATTTAATATGATTTTGGTATTAAAACATGGAAATAAATTATTGGTTGTTTTTACCAATTAGCATTATTAGACCTTGGAAAATATATCTTGAAGCCTCATGTCACTTTCTATGCATAAACCTATTATCACTCGTTATTGCCACATGGACTCTTTCATCATATGCTTACATTTGACTTCACAATATGGGATGATCAAAAGATTAAACCATTTCCCATTTCTTAAACCATTTGACAAATTCATCCTCAATAAAAAAAATAAGGACAGTCAGTTGTGTATTGCATTTTGTGGGCAAGTGAGGCAAAATATCAAAATTTTGAGATATGGGTATTGTCTAGAATGGACCTAATCAAAATTTAAAGTGAAAAATCTTGAGAAAATAAAGGAGAAGAAAGTTATAGATGGTTTTATACACAAAATTTCATAATTTTCTATTGCAGCCAAGATTTCATAATGAATTTGGGTGGCTATTATCCATCTTATATTTTGTTTCTATTTTGGCCATATTTCTAGCTAAACGTACATATAACTTCTCCAACTCAATATACAATCAAGATTGATTTTAGACCATTTGTTCTTTGGAGGAAAAATGGATTATCTATTTTTGGATTTTGTTGTAACAATCTTATTTTAAATCCATGGGCAGAAGTAAAGGTCTTATGTAGACCATTATATTATTTATTTTTCTAGTTGTAGGAAGAAATAGTAAACTATTTTTAAAATGTATTTGTTATAGTTGTGTATATAAGAAACACAATGTGGATGAGGAGTAATCCAGCAATGGAGATTATTGTATATTACATATTTTTATGTAAGAAGATAGTGTTGTTTTCTTATGTGGAATAAAGACTTAGTTCTTCTGATCAAACTAGTGTAAGGAAGTTTTTCATTTGAGTCACCATGAATAATAGGAGCAAGGGCCCACTTCTTAGAAGCTCAGTGATGTTTTATGTTTTTGTGTATTATTTTGTTTTAGTTTACATTTGTGTGATGCAAATCTCATAAATTTTGATTTGATGAAATAATTTTGATTTAAGATTAGTTTGAAGAATAGAAAAAGTTTGGTATGATAAGGAAATCATTTGTTTTATTTTAGAATCATCTCTCTATGCAATTCTTGACATATTTTAATTAGAGAAATGGAGTAGAAAATGAAACCAAATGTGCATTAAGGAAATTATGTCTTGATAAAATTATTCATTCAAACATTATGTACTTTTTTGGTATGTAGACTAATCATATTTAGATTTGTGAGTTTTATTTTCTAAATTATTAGATATATTAAAATTGTTATTGCCATAAAATGATTGTTCCTGTCACCAGGAAGTGATAGTTCCTATCACTAGAACTGCTTTAGTTTGTTTTAGGTTTCACTTTAGCTCTTGTCAGTGGAAGTGATAGTTCATGTTGCCATTTTTGTTTTGGTTTGTTGTAGTTTTATTTCTGTGTGTTCTAGCTACATCCATAATCACTTAGCTCACAACCTGCACCCCTTGATGGTGTATTACCCAAACACCTTTCACAAGCTTATGCCCCTAGATTGACATGAATATACCAAGCTCAAATTCATTTAAAATATTAAATATTTCATATTCATTTGTACCCCATTCTTTGCATATAAGTAAATGTTGGTTCTTATATGAAAATTAGTTGATCTTTTCAATGTGTTACAAGGTAAACAAAGATCACCAATGGAAGGAAGAGAACCATATATTCTACAACTAAGGAAAATAAATGAGGTTCCTCTCTTGCAACATGAGAGGGTTGAATTTCCCTAAGAAATAATTCTTATTAAAAATTGTACTCTAGAAAATGGTTTTGATATCCTTCTCTTTCAAGAAGCTAAGTTGACTAAATCCTTCAAAACGCTTGAAAGGGTTTCAAGTGGATAGATTCACAATATTATATTATGGAAGCTTTTGGATTCTCATGTGGTATTATTACTATGTGTAACCCACTAAACTTTTCTAGAGCTTTGACATTTTACAATCAAAATATTTTAGCTATTAAGTTTAGTTATGATAGTATTATGTGGCTCGGGGGTAATTTCTATGCATCTCATTCTCATAATGGAAGGAGAAAGTTCTAGAATGAAATTGTATACCTTCTTCAACAATCTATCCAACACTAGCTCATTATTGGTGACTTCAATTCCTCTATCTTCTTATCATATGAATTAGGTGTTCTAGAAGACTACATAGATAGTATGGTGAAATTTTTAACTCATTAATGAAATTAGTTTTCTCAATATTGACCATATTGGTTAGAAGCTTACCTAGTCTAACAATAGGAAGAGTGTAGGCCTCATCTAGGTGAGACTTGACCTCTTCCTCTCCCCTCCCAATTTGGATATATGATTTAATTCCTTTCTTACTACACTCTATTGTAGAATTTCTAATCATAGTTCACTCTTATTAGACTAAAATAATAAGTTATAGAAGGGATCTAGTCCCTTTCACCATGAGATCATGTAGGGAATGTTGTGATGTGGATCCTAATCAAACTCGAAGGTTTATTTGGCATGATTTCTCCCCAGATTATTTCTATGGGTATTTGGGGGCAACACCCCCAAGATAGGGTCAAGGGGTAGCATCCTAGGTGCTCGCATTATAGGGTAGCTGGGTCAAGGAGCAACAACCCCGTGGGGGTTTTTTAGGGGTAGCACCCTCAAAGCCAAAAATGACCTAATATTGTAAAAGGCGTCAATTGCTATCTTTTGTATTAGACAACTTATTTTAGCCCTAATTTTGAAAGCAAAAAAATCTTGTATAAAATGGCTTAGGGTAGGGATTTCATAATGTATGGTGAAATTTTAGCTTCTTGCGATGGTATTGAGTTGTAAGGGATTTCAGATTGTAATCACTAGAGAGTAATAATATTAGACTTGTTATTGGTGGACTTAGCCCAGGGATTGGGCAAACCATGTTAAATCTTGTTGTCTTGTGTTCTCTTCTATGTGATCTATTACTTTTTGATATTGGTTAAATGTGCACGTAATTGTTATTTATGTATGTGGTTAATCCTAACAAGTGGTATCAGAGCTAGACAATCATCCTTTTTTTAGCCAAATTATCATTTTTTTTAATAGCTATCCTCTGCAAGAAGGTCTCATAGTTGAGTGGGAGTCTTGCGATTGAGTGGGAGCGATGGAAGACAAGGGTAAGATGAAGGTTGAGAAGTTTAATGGGAAGAACTTTAAGTTATGGAAAATGTAAACAAAGGACTATCATTATTAGAAGCATTTATGGAAGCCATTGGAAGGAAAAACCAAGAAACATGGAACTATGACAAATGAGCATTGGGAGATTTTAGACAAAAGGTCACTTGGAAGCATTCAATTATATTTGGTACCATCAGTGGCATTTAACATTACAAAAAAAAAGATGATGGAAGAGTTGATGCAAACCCTAGAAAAACTATATGAAAAGTCTTCTACTTCAAACAAGATATTTCTCATGAAGCGTTTATTTAATATGAAGATGGCAAAAGGTGGATCTATTGTAGATTATTTAAATGAGTTTAATACTATTACTAGTTAGTTATCTTCAATGAATGTCAATTTTGATGAAGAAATTAGGGTTCTCTTGATTTTGTGCTCTTTTTTGGAAAGTTAGAATGGCGTGGTAATGGTTGTGAGTAATTATGTTTCTAGATCTAATAACCTAAAATTTGATGATGTGATTCGTGTTATTCTGAGTGAGGAAACTCATAGAAAAACCTCAGGTGGATCTACATTAGGAAGTTCTTTGAATGCACAAAACAAAGGTAAAATTATCAATCGAAGAAATAATTCTAAAAAATGTGGGAAATCAAGAGGAAGGTTAAAGGGAAAGAGGTCTAAATTTAGAGGACCAAGAGATTGTTGGTATTATGGAAATCTAGGGCACAAGAAGAAGGATTATTGGACTCAAAAGAATAATGAAGGAGATAAACCAGAAGGGAAAAATGAGGCAAATGTGGTAAGTAACAAATCCAAAGAGGATGCTTTGCTTCTTTATTTAGAAAGTGTTGATGATTCATGGTGTTTAGATTATGGTGCTTCATTTCATGCTACACCCCATAGAGGTTATTTTATTGATTATGTCCAAGGGGATTTTGGGATGCTTTTTTGGAGGGATAATGAATTCTGTCAAACCGCTGGAAAGGGAAAATTTAAGATTAAGTTATAGAATGGGAATCATTGACTACTACATGAGGTTAGACATATTCCAAGGCTTAGTAAGAATTTTATTTCAGCAGGGAAACTCAGTAATGAGGGTTGTGTAGTTACTTTTAATGATAAAAATTGGAAAGTTTCAAAAGGTTATGTTGTAGTAGAAAAAGGTGTTAAAGGTGTCATTCATCTTCTTTCAATGTCAATTTTGATGAAGAAATTAGGGCTCTCTTGATTTTGTGTTCCTTGTTAGAAAGATGGAATAGCTTAATAATGGTTGTGAGTAATTATGTTTTTGGATCTAATACCCTAAAGTTTGATGTGATTGGTGTTATTCTGAGTGAGAAAACTCATAGAAAAACCTCAGGTGGATCTACATCAAGAAGTGTTTTGAATGCACAAAGAAGAGGTAGAGTGACTAAGAGAGGAAGTAATTCTAGAAATCATGGGAAATCAAGAGGAAAGTAAATGGGGAAGAGGTTTCAATCCAATAGACCAAGACCTTGCTAGTACTATGGAAAACCAAGGCATAAGAAGAAAGATTTTTGCATTCAAAAGAAAAATGAGGGAGATAAACCAGAAGGGAACAAGGAGGCAAATGTAGTAAGTAATATATCCAAAGAGGATGATTTGATTCTTTCTTTAGAAAGTGTTGATGATTCATAGGTTTTAGAATCTTAGGCTTCCTTTCATGCTACATCTCGTAGAGGTTATTTTACTGATTATATCCAAGGAGATTTTGGGCATGTTTATTTGGTGGATAATGAACCATGTTAGATTGTTGGAAAGGTAAAAGTTAAGATTAAGTTGCAAAATAAGAATCATTGGCTACTACATGATGTAAAATGTGTTCCAAGGATGAGTAGGAATTTAATTTTAGTAGGGAAACTCAGGTATGAGGTTTGTGTAGTTACTTTTAATGATAAAAAATTTAAGGATTCAAAAGGTTCCCATGTAGTAGAAAAATATGTGAAAGTAGGCACCTTATATCTTTGTACAAGCCATATTGTTCCTTCTATTTTGATTATTTCAAAGACAAATTAATGTTTAGGAACAGTTTCTACAGTTGAGCTAGGAGACCAAACATATGTTGTAGATTCTAATACAACGCTTTAACACCACAAACTTGGGCACATTAGTGAGAAACATATGCAATTACTTCATTCAAAGAAAGTTGTTCTAGGTCTAAAATGTGTTAATATGGATTTATGTAAAATTTGTTTGTACGAAAAATAAAAGAGAGTGATTTTTGTGAAGAGTGGGAAGGAAAATAAAAATAAAAAATTAGAGATTGTACATACAGATGTATGGGGCCTAGATCAAGTATCTTCTCTTGGTGATTCTCATTGTTATACTACACTTATTGATGATGCAACTAGAAAATGGAAATTGTTGGTTGAGAATGAGACTGGTTATAAGCTAAAATGTCTCAAATCTGATGATGGTGGTGAGTATTACAGACACAAATTTGAAAATTATTGGTCAACTAATGGTATTCATAGATAGAAAGCTTTTTCCAAGGACTTCATGGGAAAATTGAGTGGTTGAACGCATGAACAAAAAAATAATGGATCATGCAAGGAGCATGAGGTTGCATGTTGGGTTACCCTTAAACATGTTGGTAGAGGTTGTCAATATTTTTGTATATTTAATTTATAGAGGTCCCTCTACTCCTTTGGGTTGTGGTATTTGAGAGGAAGCATGGACTCATAAGAAGGTAAGTTATTATTTTCTCAACACCTTTGGTTGTGAAGCATTTACACATATCCATTCTAAAAATAGAACCAAGATGGAGGCTAAGTCAAATAAATGTGTATTTTTTGGATATGTCATTGATTAATTTGGTTATAGGCTTTGAGATTTTGAAAATTGTTAAATTATAAGAGGTAGGGATGTCATATTCAATGAGAAAGTGATGGAAAAAGATTTGTTGTAGTAGCATAAGAAGAAAGAAGATGATTATGTAGTACTAGATGATACTCCAAAAGATGATGGTCCAATAGTTCTTCATTATGTACAACATCCGCAACAAAGAATACCACACCAGTGAATGTTAGATGGTCAACAAGGCTAACTAGACCTCCAGAAAGATTTTATCCTTCTTTGTATTCTATTTTACTTACTGATGTTGGTGAACCTAAATATTATGATGAAATTGTCCAAGTGGATACAAAGATTTAGTAGGAGTCTGCAATGAAAGAAGAAATGGGCTCTTTGTTGGAAAATAAGACATGAGATTTATGCAACAGTCTTGTAGGTAAAAGGGCTTTATAGAATAAATGGATTTACAAGTTGAAATAAAAGGATGGAGGTAAGAAAATATTTAAAGCCAAGTTAGTTATATTGCGAAGCTGTTGTAACGTTTCTTTATGGAGAATGCTAAACTTGTTAGCAAACCTTTACCTAGTCATTTGAAGTTGACTAAGGAGATGTTTCCAAAGACACAAGAAGAGGAGGCTAAGATGTCTAAGGTACCTTATGCTTCAGCTATAAGAACCTTGATGTATGTTATGGTATATATAAGGCCAAATATTGCACATGTAGTGGGAGTTGTTAGCAGGTATATGACTCATTCAAGAATTGAGTATTGGAATGCAGTTAAATGGAGTCTCAGATATTTGAGAGGAACATCTAGTAAGTGTTTGCATTTTGGGGGCTCTATTAATGATTTATAAGGATATGTAGACTCAAATTTGGCAAGAAATATTGATACCAAATGGAGTACTATAGGTTATGTATTTACTGTTGGTGAGACAATTGTGAGCTAGGTTTCTCAGTTATCGAAGGTTAATACTTTATCCACTATAGAGGTAGAGTATTTTTCTATTATAGAGGTAGCCAAGGAGATGATATGGCTTCAGTTCTTTATGGAAGAACTGGGACACCCATAAAGAGATAACTAGTTGTTCAAAGATAGCCAGAGTGTAATTCATTTTGTGAATAATTCTACTCTACATTCAAAGATAAAACACATACAGTTGTTGTACCATTTCATTTCGTCAATTTTGGATGATGGAAAGTTAAAGTTGGAGAAGATACATACAAATGATAATCCAGTAGATATGTTTACCAATGCAGTAATAAGGGAGAAGTTGAAATCCTCTTTAGCTTTGGTTGGTCTTTGAGACTAAACAGAATAAAAGAATAGCAAAGTCTAGGGTGGTTTGATATTCTAGTGGGAGCTATAGGTTTAGCAGTGTTATTATCAGTCTCCAAATGGGAGGTTATTATTGTGGACTCTGATCAATCTCCAAGTGGGAGATTATTGTGATGTGTAGCCTAATTAGACTCAAAGGTTTATTCGGTGTGGTTTCTCCTTAAATTATTTCTATAGGGGCTTGGGGGCAGTGCCCCCAAGACAAGGTCCTAGGGAAGTGACCTAGGTGTACTCCCTATTCCAGTATAGGGTGGGGTCAAGGGGAAACTCCCTTGTGGGGAGTTTCAAGGGAAATGCCCCCAAAGCCAAAAATGACCTTATATTGTAAAAGGTGTTGGGTGTTATTTTTTCTATTGGATGACTTATTCTAGCCCTAATTTTGTAATCAGCAAAAGCTTGTATAAAATGGCTTATGGTTAGGGATTTCATAATGTATGTTGATATTTTAGAGTCTTACACTAGTATTGAGATGTAAAGAATTATGGATTGTAACCATTGGATAGTAATAATATTGGACTTGTTGTTGGTGGACACAGCCCAAGGATTGGGTGTGTAATGCCCCGCCCGGAGATCCTTCGAAACAAGGATTCAAATCAAGCCAAGATGTTTTTTTTTTACAAGTATGAATGCACATGAAAACATCATATAGGGATCACAAAGATCGCAATGGAAGACTTCAACACAATCCCGGCAACCAACGAATCTCCAAATGCCACTACCAAACTGACACACACAAACAAATCCAACAACAACAACGCACATGATGAGGGCACAAGAAACAACCACTCATCAACAAAACACCAAGCTGGGGTAAAATGCAGGAACCTAAAATTTGGCTAAGCCTGAAATCCTAAAGCCCTGAAAATTAGCTAAGTCTGGATTTCTGAGGCCCTGAAATTTCCTAGAATCCATAACTTATCTCTAAGAGGTCTGAAACCTATCTCAAATTATTTGTCACATATATTAAAATATATCTTAAGTAATATATGTCAACTTATACTTAAACAATATATTTTAAACCCCAAGAGACTAAAACAGAAACATGAAAACTCGATTTCAAGAGAAATCGATAGAATTCAAAATGCAACAGCATAGGGTCAAAGAACACCCAAAAGGGTATCTACAACCACTCACAAAACATTTGAAACATGAAGAAAAGTGCCCGCTGCTAGCCCGCGTAGGTTTTTCACAAAAATCGTGCGACACTTTTTACTAAGGGAGGACGATACTTCTCCTTAAGGCATACGACACTCTTTCAGTGTTGTATGACATATCTCAAGAAGGCATGTGACACTTTTCAGCATTGTATGAAATTTCTCAAGAAGGCATGCAACACTCTTCCAATGTCATACAACAT
The DNA here is from genome assembly GCA_028749045.1 of Cupressus sempervirens. Lineage (NCBI taxonomy): Eukaryota > Viridiplantae > Streptophyta > Pinopsida > Cupressales > Cupressaceae > Cupressus > Cupressus sempervirens. The sequence goes on from CM053791.1 coordinate 793,088,338, forward strand.
TTCTCAAGAAGGCCTACGATACTTTACAGTATCGTACGACATAGTTTGCATGGGCGTGCGATACTTTTTAAAGTGTCGCACCATGCTGAACAAATATCGCCCTTAAAAATATGAAAACACTCCCACAAGCAAAAAGGACCAAAAAAAAGAGCAAAGAACCTCCACACCAGGGAGTACCGGATCCACAAAGGCTTGAGGAATGAACACTCGAGTGCAAGAACAACACAGAAAGAAGAACATCAATCCATCTAAACTACAGCAGCAAAGAACACACTGAAATAAACATCGCAGTGAATTGAACAACCAAATTAAGTGTGTGGTTCCTCCCAATTGTCAATAGCATCATAAGACCATCGTGGGTCCTAGCCATCCCCCATGCATAACATCCCAAGCCACCAACCAAATCATCGGTACTATCGTAATAGGGATGTCACTACTAAAAACATGCAACAATATAAGCATAACAAAATCTAACATGCTAGAAGAAAAGCATAAGATAATCCTACAGTAGATAACATCACCTATCACATGCTAAACAGCAATAAGCAACAGATATGCTAATACAACAATTCACAGCATCTAATCATATGCTAAACATCATAATAAGGGAATGCGTCAAATAAAATAACATCATCTAAACATGATATACAAGCATCCCAATAAAAGCACAAATCACAAGAAAGCATACTCTGGAACCTAAAGTACCAAGTGAAGACATCCAGCAACGGTCACACTAGGACAAAGATCATCTCTGTACACCGATCCCTAGCAGTGGTGAAGGTAGCTACACCTCCCAACCACGTGGCACCCATAGATCCACACCCGTCGTGCTGATGGAGATAAAGATCCAACCACAAACACACAAAAGAACATCCATGGCTAACACTCACACTAGACAGTATGATGGTTGAACCAAGAACCTAAGAGAATGCAAGGAGTAAAGGTCCTAGTCAGACACTCAATAGGCTACTATGTAGGGACTAACATCATGGAGAGTCTTTTGGCATCAAAAAGCCCAAGCTAGGACTTGTGCAGATTCAACATCCCTCAACGGAAAGGCTCTTGCACCCCAAACCTTTTTATTATCTTAAGTTTTATTATCATTCACACATTTTATTTAATTATCACTTATTTAAAGCTTCCTCTGCCAACCCATGACACCATGATCATCGGGTTGCGAGATAGAAGCCCCCTCCATATGCTACCCTACCCCACCCATGCTCATACCTATGACAAGTGCCCATGGGCATGCATACTCCCATCCCAACCCCAATGATCATAACTTCTAGAAAAGACATGGAAGGCTGAGACCCGCAAGTCCTCTGACAAATGTACGCGCACGTACTCGTGTGTGGCGCACCACCATCACGAAGATCACAACACATGGACAGGAATGAGAACTAAATGTAAAGAAAACACCCAACTGAAAGCAACACGGGAAGGATGGATTTTACACGAATCCCAAAGCCAAAAAACCATACATCATGAAACCACTCAATCGGCCTCAATCTGAGAGTATGGATTCTACACGAATCCCAATGATGCAACAAGACCACAAGTCATGAACTTACTCAACTAGCCTCAATGTAAGAGTATAGATTCTACACGAATCCTAGCATTCATGAAACAACAGCAAAGGTCTAAAGGAAACCATAACAGGTATAAAATCACTCAACCGAACACAACATCGGGAGTACGGATGCAACATGCATCCCAATGCAACATAAAAGTGTAGAAGTGGTCTGACTGATATTCAAATGGATCATCCAAGTCCATGACCCACATTGTGCAAAGAAAACTTGAGAAAATAGGGTGGCACACAAAACGAGGTAAAAACCCTAATTTTAGAAAAATTCAAAATTAAAACCCATTTGGCCTTTGGGTTCAAAAACCCCAAAAATTAAAAAATAAATGGAATTGAACATCATATGCAAAGACGGCCAGCATAATGGTGCAAAATCTCAAACCCTCATCCCAAAAAATAGGGAAATGTTCATACCTGCCCAACCGGGTAGAACTAGCATACAAAAATGGAGGGGAACACTAGTTCTCAACCTCCAACCAAACGGCTACCAAAAATAGAAGCAGAAACGAAGTAGAAACAATAAAACAAGAAAGCCCTACCTCATAGCCAAAAGGGCAAAATGGGAATCTAAACCATAAAATAAAATGCCCATAGAAGTGGCTAAAAATTGCGGCAATCCAAGGTTTCCCTGAGCTGGATCCAACGAGCTCAACCTTGCAACGATCCCACGCCCGTAGCTCCCACAACGAAAAAAACAGTAAATCCTCATGAAGAGGATTTTGGGTTTTACTCTCCCACTTTCCAATTTGAAAGTCAGAAGTGAGGAATTAAATTCCGCTTTGGATATTTATTCACTTTTCGGGTGAATAATCGATTAGGGCATTTAACCAACCAATCTAGTTAAACTTCGAATTGACCCAAACGGAAATAGGCTATTCCTATAAATAAGAATTCATCTATGGCAAAGCTGCCAGAAATTAAAATAAATCAATTAAAAAGCTCAAAGCCCAAAAACACATAAATCTCCTAAACAACTTTCGCGACAAAGCAAAACTCTAAATGCACAGACATGCTTATTGGTATAATCACATAATGCAAATGAGTTCGGATTTAATAATCACCGAAAGGTTTAATATAAACATTTAATTAAGGATACGTCAACCATACAAGGGAAACATTGGTAAAATATGAACAGTTGAATCACTAACTCCATGTGCCACTACCAAGGATATACATCTTGCACACTAAACAACATGATCAAGTGAAATTGCATATAATAACATAGCCAAAGCAATAAATGCATTAAATCACCTAATTTAACCATTTATTTAATTATATTAAAATAATCTATTTACATCACTCACGTTCACAAAAGGCATAGCAACGCAGGAATGAAGTAAATAACCATACCATGAAATCCATCACATAACAAAATCAAAGGTATGTCCAAATACCAGATAACCAGATATCATCATAAAACACACTGTCATCTCAAAATGGCATTGTCATGCAATAAGATCAATTGAACAACATAATAGTCTAAAATCTATGATACTGAAACCAAGGTATAACATCTAACCCTTGGGTTGTCTCAAATGTAAAACATCACATGAGTAACAAATATCTCTCTAATCAGAAATATAACAAGGTAAATGCCTGCAACACATAACCAAATAATCCCACATGAACAATCCATTCTAATTACTTAAGCATTTAATAATGATTGATTACTCTACATTAAAAAGGCACTAAAAACACATCAGCAAACACAGTCATAAACATGACTAGCCACTGCTATAGGAACCTAGTCCAGTGTAGCATGGTAAAAAGTACACAGTGCAATCTCTGCACACATCTCAAGGTAATCACGGAACAACCTCATGATACCACATCAATCTTGGTAACCACTGGCACAAACCTCAGTGAACCAAAAATTACATCATAATCTCAAAGATCAGTCAAAAGCGTAATCAAAGCAACTGATATAGAAACATAAATCCAAACACCTCAACGGTGTAGACCACTCAGGGTCACAATCATGATCCATCACAACAAAATATCAGCAAGATTGCATCCATCAGGATGATTAACAAAAGTCAAATGGGAACCAACTATGAAGTACATTCATGTGTCAAGGCATGGTAGGGCCCAGATGATATCATAATGTCTATATTTTATGTGTTTCAAAAACTATGATTAGAAGGAATATAAAGGGATGGAACATACTCATAGTTGGTAATGCCTTTGATTAGAAAAAGGGATCAACTTTGCATGAAACTAGCTTCCATCTAGGAGAAAAAAACTAGGGGTAATATTTCACTAGCCAATGTTGTTGAAGAGATCATAATAGATGGTTGATAAAATTTCCTTAATAGGGAGAAAATATTAAAGAAATAGAGATCCATAATAAAATGGCTTAAAGAAGTAGACACGAATTTGACCTTCTTTCACCATTTGACTTACACCCATAAGAAAACAAGCACTATCCTTATCTGTAGGCATGAACATAATAAGGAGGTTATTGAGGGAAAAAATATATGTGTCCATGCTATTTATTTCATTTTCAATATACACATGGATGATAGTTGCAATGTAGATGGTATTCTTGAGGCTTGTATGCTAGACTATCAACCTTGATCTTAGAGGAGGAAGTGTTTATATCTACCTTTTTAATGGGGATTTTAATGCACTAGACCCTAATGGCTTCCTTGCTACTTTATTTTAGGAGTTTTGGGATAATTTTGACCTTGTTTTTATTATAGACACAAGAGTTTCTTTAAAATAGATAGAATTCTTGAGAAACTAAATTTCTCACTCATTACCTTGAACCCTAAGATCTAGGAGCCACTTTCTCTTACTAATTTTAGGCCAATAATATTGTGTAATACGCTTCAAAAAAAATTTAAAGCCCTTTTTAAAAGAACCAAACCTTTACTTGACAATCTTACAAGGAATTATAAAATTGGTGCAGTTGAGGCATGGTGAATTGCATTTCGCAAGACAAGTTGTTGGTTGGACAATTGTTGTTTCACATTGTATTATTCAAAAAGAATAGTATATAGGTTATTTGGATAGTGGGTTCAATAGTTTTTCTTTTAACTTCTAATAGTGTTGGCACAACTCCTAATAGGATTGGAATCTCCTAACAGGGATTCAAAGTCTTCTAATGGGGACTCATATGTATTGATTGTATTTTATTGACTCTTAACAAGGTCTACCCTCTAACAAGTAACTATTATATTAGTGCATCATTTTATCGGTATCATCCCCACCAATGTTTTTCCTTTGATCAAGGGTTTTCCTAGTTAACATATCTAGTGTTATTGTGCATTGTTATCTTTCTATGGTTGTTGCATCTATTTTATACATGTTTTGATGTTAATAAAGATATTGAGAGTTATTTTAATTGCACAGCTAATTCACCCCCCTCCCCCTTGCTTTAGTTATATTGGTGGACTTTAATTTCTAATAATTGGTATCAGAACACTTGGTCCTTGAATGAAAAGCTTAACCACATAAGGAGATCTATGGCATATTTCAAAAAAGATAGTCTAAAGTTTGATGGGATCAAATATGAAAGTTGGAAAGAAAATATGAAGACACATTTGTTATGCATGGGTCTAGAGTTTTGATTGGTTACTGTGAAGCCTAATACTTTGATTGAAGAATACAAGCTTGAGGGATGTGAGGAAGAAAAGAAAAATCTATTCATGTAGAATATGATTTCTAGAGAAGTATTGTTATTAACTCTTCCTAAAACTCAATATGCAAAGGTATAATCTTTAAAACTTTCTCATGAGAATTGGAATTCTTTACAAATTATTAAGGTGATAAACATGCTAAGAAGGCTAGACTACAAAGTTGGATATGTTTATTTCAAGATACTATGATTTTGGAAGATGAAAGTATAAGAGGATACCTTTTCTATAATAATTAGAGATTGTCATAGGAATAAATAACTATGGAGGAGAATAATTAGAAGATAAATTTGTATGGAAAATATTGAAGACCTTTTCATGTGCTTATAAATAGACGGTGTAGATGATTGCACACATTATTCCTTGCACACCAAAATTTACAAGAAAGACTATTCTTTCAAGATTATAGATATTTGAGATGTGGATGAAACAATGTGGAGAATTGTCTAGACTAGAGACTTCTTTTAGTGTACAAAGAGAAATATATATGTTGACAAGAAGTGATAGTACAAGTAGAGAGTATGCTACTAGTAGCCAAACAAGAGATGAAGAAGACAAAAAGATTAAAAAAGGACTTTACCTTCTTATGAAGAGAGAACCTAAAGATAACAAAATTTGTATGTGTTGGACATGTAAAGAACTAGAGGTCATTATTCTTCTAGATGCCCTAAAAGAGAAAAGAAGTTCAAGAAAATCCCTACAAGTTAAGAGTACCTAAGGATTTATTTTATGTTGATGAGGATGGTGAACTTGATTTCAAAATGGTATACTTGTTGACTTAAAGTAATGATGAGGATGATGAAATAGGATTTGTAGCTATTAAGGAAGAAAGCCCTAAAAAAGAACAAGTTAGAGAGGAAAAATCATTAGTATCACAAGTTGAAAAGAAAAACTTTGATTGGATCATAGATAGTGATTGTTCTCATCCTATCATAGGAGATATGAACAATTTTTTTGAATTCAATAGTTATGATGGTGGAATAGTTAGAGTTGGAAATAATGCAATGTGTCACATAAAAGGGAAAGGATCTATTACACTTGATGAAAATATTAACACTAAAGATGGTTAGTTTATAGATGGTTCAAAACATAATCTTTTAATCGTTGGACAACTTGTTGATAAGGGATACCAGTTGTAGTTTATAGAGAAGACTTGTATTATTAAGGATAAGAATGACATGTTGATTTGCACTAGTAAAAAACCAAGAGGTAGTGTATTTTAGCTGAATTCTACATAAATGGCTTGTCTGGTTGCTAAAGTGGATGACTATTGGCTATGGCATAAGAGATTTTTTCTTATCAACTTTGATAAAATTGTGAAGGTTAGTACTACATTACAGTCAGAGACTTGCGTAAAAGAGTGAAATATAATAAAATGATGTGTAAAGAATGTATGATGGAAAAATAGAGCAAAAGTTTTTTTCTGAGCAACAAGTTTACTACTTCAATGAAACTAGAGATTGTGCATACAGATTTGAGTGGTTCTAAAAAGACTAGATTATTCTATGGTGAAAGGTATTTTATGATTCTTGTTGATGATTTCACTAGAATGATGTGGGTTTCATTACTTCATATTAGTTGATGCAAAGATTACATCAGTCCAGCTGGTAGCATAGCACTATTTCTTTATCTTGATTGGATAATTTTTGTTTCCTATATGAGGTTGTATCTATGTTTGTGCTAATTCATTAAGGACTGTTAATATTGGTAAACTATAGTGTCTTTGGACACTAGAACTTGAACAAATTGTTTTGGAAATGATTGAACTTAGAGAATTGTCATAATGATACATTTTTCATTGATGTCAATAGAGGAGAGAGAAGTATCATGAAAAACATCCTTTTGGGGAGAGGTATGTGTAGTAGTTTTTGAATACTATTACATTTGGGGAGAGATGTGTATTGAAGGATTTGATAAGAATAAATCCACAGATCCCATAGAACACCTGCATGAAAGAATTGTTGGAGTTAATGTTCCAATGGTAGTCAATAGTAATTGTTGGACATGTGGCAAGCCTTGTTTATAGATGTGTTTGAGTTAGGTGTCCATAAGTTTCATCTAATTGTCAAGTTTATGTGTGTTGTCAATCATGAATTGGTTTGTTGTCAATCTAATTAGTAGTCATTTATGAATGTTGTTCAGTCAAACTATTATATAAATTGGCATCTATTATTCAATAAAAAACAAGCTGGAAGTTCTTTCTTTATTTGTTTTGTTTTTGTTGTTCTATTTTTTCAATATGGTATCAAGTCCATATTTCTATTAAGTTTCATCTGTTAGAGAAGAAGTTGTTAAGAAGATAATGCATGGAGAAGAACTAATGGATGATTATGATTTTATTGAAGAATTTGTTTGATTTTGAAGAGATCAATTCTTTGAAAAATAGGAAATGATATGGTAGAGTCTAGATGGATGCTTGAATAGTTTGAGGTGCTATAGGATCAGAGAAGTTATACCTTTATGAAGGTTATGAGGCATTCCATATAGAGATGGTGTATCCAATAATTTAGGGAGATCTAAAAATCTAGAAGCTTTGCATCGTTTATGAGATATTTCATGTGGAGATGGTGTGTCCAATGGTGTTTTAAAATTGGATGATATTTGCATAACTATGAGAAAGTCTTACTCCTCTATGACATATTTTCAAAGTATAATTTCTACATAATGTTTCCTTTAGCTGTCACATTAAGTGGGGGTGTTGGAGTTAATGTTCCAGTGGTAGTCAATAAAAAATGTTGTACATGCAACAAGCCTTGTTGAGTTGTTGGAAGCACAAGTTTAGTTTAGAATTGAGTCAAAGAGTTCTAGTTTCAATCAAGTTCTTATTATAGATGTGTTTGAGTTAGGTGTCCATAAGTTTTAGTTAGCTATCAAGTTTGGGTGTGTTGTCAAACATAAAGTAGTTTATTGTCAATCTAATTAGAAGTCATTTAGGAATGTTGTTGAGTCAAGATATTGTATAAATTGGTATATATTATTCAATAAAAAATAAGCTGGAAGTTCTTTCTTTCTCTATTCTACTTTTATCATTCTATTTTCCCAATAAGAACCTATCACAGAGAAGAAAAAGATAAGAGAAGGCAAGGATTCGGTTCTAAAAATATGCAAGTATATATTATCAGAAAAAAAGAATGAGAGAACATAAAATGGATCAATACTTATAGAAGGAGATCGTAAAACCTAAAAGGGAAACCCTAAGAGGTAAATGATATTTAATTACTAAATGAGAATGCACATGTGCATAAAGTAATATTTTAAGTAGGGATTAAGGTCAATTTAAAAAATGTACTTAAATTAATCCTTTACTCTAACACCCCCCTTAAGATGAGCAACAATGCAGAAAAAGAAAGGAAACTACAATGTTGAAAGCATAAATGGATCCTAATGACATGCCTTGATGAGGTGCCCAACACAACCAAATCTCTAAACAACAAATAAATAGGGAAAACCAAATGGGAAAAAACCTACTCCAAAAAGAGATAGAAGAAATCTATAAATAAAAGGAGGAAGGAGGGACTCATTATTGAGACTCCCCAAGGAAAACTTCCTTCACCTCAATCATAAAATGCAACTAAACATATCGCAAGGATGCAGAAGGTTTAGTCAAGATGTATGCAACCTATATAGTAGTGGGAATATACTCTAAGCTAAGAGAGCCATCCTGAATCAAATGTATGATGAAGTGCATATGAAGCTCAATGTGATTGGCTTTTTGATGCTCAACTGGGTTATGGTAAATATGTATAGCACTCTGATTGACACACCAAAGAAAGGTGAAACTATCATGAAGAAATCCAAACTATGTCATCAACTATTGAAGCCATAAAATGTCTTGACTAGCTAGAAAAGCTTCCATGTATTCTTCCTCTATTAATGATAATGCGTGAGCATGCTACTTCTTATAAGACCATGTGATAGGACCAGAACCAAGAAAAAAAACAAAGCCAAAAGTAGACTTCCAATCATCAATATTAGCAGCCCAATCTGAGTCTATATAACCAATAATATGAGGATCCCCTAATGTATAGTGAATGTCATAACATGTAGTTCCTTGAATGTTCCTCAAAATACATTTTGCATCTTTCCAATGAATCTCATAAGGATTATGTGAGAGTCTAGAAACAAGGCCAACCATAAAGGAAAGATTAGGAAATGTGTGTGTCAACTACAACAAACTATCCACAAGTTATCTATATATCGTGGAATCCACTGCAGGAGTAGAGCAAGTGCTAGATAAAACAACACTCGACTAAAAAGGTGTGGGAACATGCTTGTAATCAATCATGTTGAATATTTGAAGTGTATCAAGAGCATACTTCTACTAGAGTATGGTTATACCATATGAGGATTGAACAACTTATAGGCCCAAAAAATAGTGCAAAAGTCCAAGGTCTTACATCTTGAACTACTCTCTCAAAGCTCATTACACACTCTGAATCATAGAGGATGAGCTACCTATAATAATGAGATCATCAACATATAGCACAAGCATCAATAGATCAGCCCTATGACATTGAATGTATACTATAGGATAAAAATGAAAACATGTGAAGTGTGATGTAGGAAAGAAGGAATTTATCTCTTGTACTAAGCTTGAGGAGCTTGTTTGACACTATACAAGGACCATTGAAATTTGCACACCATAGAAGAGTCTTGCATAAAACCTTGAGGCTACTCCATATAGATCTCCTCATGTAGGTCTCCATGCAAAAAGGCACTCTCTGTTAGCATGAATTCTGATGATACTACATTGGGGGAGTATCTTGAGCATTAGAGAGTATTGATATGCTGCATTAATGATTGTAATTGTCATTGATGTCAACATAGCATTGTTTTTGTAAAGACTGGTAGAGTAGAAAACAAAGATCTTGATGGTATGAATAATGGTTTGGTTGTTGGTCATGAGTAGTTATGGACATGCACAGCATAGTGTCTTGATGATGTGGTCAAGTATGTATAGACTAATTTGATGGCATACAAAAGTTGTACCTGATTTATAGAGAGCAATTCAGAGACAGAGCATTGGGAAAGTAGTTCCTGATGATTGTTGTCTATCTTAAATTTGAGATGTAATGAAGTGATGCACAATCAAGCAATGATAAAGGACACTCAGATGATGATGTCAACAAGTGTGCAAGTCTTAGTATCACATGTGTGAAGTTTTTTATAGACTGTGAGCCTTCAGTGCTATTGGAATTGTAATTTAATTAATTATCTTATTTCAATTAATTGGGAATTCCTCAAGGCTGACTCAAGGAATTATTATGAAGATATGGTGTAAAGAAAAGATGTTTTCCTTAATTTTAATGTGTGTTGAAGTATTGTGATCATTCTTCAAGTGCGAATTGCAAAAAGGAGCTAAGTGTTTACTGAATGTCTGTAAGCAGTCCAAGGGATTATTGGATGCATAGTTTGAGATCTAGTTATAAGATATGAAGGAGTAGAAGTCTAGTTATCAGGATAGAGACAGAGGAAGGAAGTAGAATTCAGTTTTATTATTTTTTAAGGAATAATATAGAGATCATTTGGATAGTGGGTTCATTGATCTTGCCCTTGAAGCTATTTGAGCAGTGGGTCCAATTGTTTTCCACAACTTCTAGTAGGGTTGGAATCTCCTAACAAGGATTCAAAGCCTCCTAACAGTGACATATATGTGTTGAATGTTGTAATAGAATCCTAACAAGCTCTATCCTCTAATAAGGAATATTTATATTAGTACATTATCTTGTGGGTACCATCCCCATCGGGGTTTTCCCTCTGATCAAGGGTTTCCCTAGTTAACAAATATGGTGTTATTGTGTATGAGTATCTTGTTATGGTTTTAATTTACATTGATCATATGGTTAAGATAGTTTAAAGTTATTATTGGTGATATTAGTTGGATAATTGATTCACCTCCACCCCCTCTTAGTTTTATTAGTGGACTATATATTCTAACAATTAGCATCAGAGCTTCTAGTCCTTGAAGGAAAAGCTTAATAATTTTGGGAGATCAATGGCAAATATGTTTAGGAAGGATAGTCCAAGATTCGATGGGGCCAACTATGATAGTTGGAATGAGAAGATGAAGACTCATCTATTGTACATGGGTCCAAGATATTGGACCTTGACAAAATGTTAGAAGTCAATCATTAAAAAAGAAGATCTTGAAGGTTGTAATAAAGAAGAGAGAGATCTATTCATATGTAACATGAGAGTAAGAGAATCCCTACTAACAACACTTCTAGAGAATGAGTACAGTTAGGTAAAACCATTCGTAACATCTCATGAAATTTGGAAACCTTTAGAATCTACTTTTGAAGGTGATGATCATGAAAAAAGAATGAGATTACATAATTGGATATGTGCATTTCAAGATTCTAGATTGATGGATGATGAATCTATAATAAGTTATATTGGTAGAATATCATAAATGGTTGCATATTTGATTTCATGGTGGAATCAAGTAGGACGATGAATTCATTTGGAAGATCTTGAAATTTTTGACACCACCATTCAAGCCAATAGCATAGATGATTCAACTACTGATGCCTTGAACTAAGGATTTCATTAAGGAAACATTACTTGGAAGATTATAATTGGTAGAAGTAGATCTAAGACATTATGGTGAACTTACAAGAGTCAAAATAGAATTTAGTGCCCTAAACATTTGACCTAATTTGACAAGGAGTGCAAGCACCCGTGGAGATTTTGTTGGTAGTAGTAGAGTTGATGAAGACAAGAAGATTGAGGTTGGAATAGCCCTTCTAGTGAGAAGAGAAAAAATTGTAAAAAAATATTTAAATGTTTTACTTCTAATGAATTTGGTCATTATGCATCTAAATGACCTAAAAGAGAGAAAAGGTATAAAGGGATTTTAACCCTAGAAGTGATAGAGCTAAAAATTGTTTATATGAAAATGAAGATGAAGAATCTGATGAGAAAGGTCAAAGCGAGAGTGAGGACCAATTAGGATTTGTGGCTATCAAGGAAGATGATCTTGATAGAGAAATTAGAGAAGAAAGAGCTTTGATCACCCAAGTAGAAAAGAAGTCTAATTGGATAATTGACAGTGGTTGTTTGCATTACATTACTAGTGATATGAATAAGTTTGACAAGTTTAAGAATCATCATGGAGGTATTGTTAGAGTTGGTAATATTACAGCCTATCATATAACAATAATTGGATCCATTACTCTTGATGGTAAAACTAACACTGGTAATGTTTATTTTGTTGATGGATTGAAGCATAACTTGTTGAGCGTTGAATAGTTGGTGGACAAAGGTTATCAGTTGTAGTTTACTAAGAAGACATGTACTATCAAAGACAAAGATGGTAAGATGATTGGAACTAGCACTAGATCCATAGATAATGTATTTCAATTGAATCCTATTGAGATGACATGTTTGGTAGCTAAAGTGGATAACAACTTGGTTGTGGCTTAAAAGATTCTGTCACATAAACTTTGATAATGTTGTAAAGGTTAGTAGCACTTTTGCAATCCGATATTTGCCTAAGATTGTCAAGCCTACTAATATTATGTGTAAGGGATGTATTTTGGCTAAGCAGAAGAAAGTATCATTCCCTACCAAGAAGTTTACTATCACGGAGAAGCTGAAGATCATTCACACAAATCTAAGTGGTCCCTCTAGAATAAGACAGTTCTATGGTGAATGATATTTTATTATTTTTGTTGATGATTTAACTAGAATGGTGTGGGTAGCATTTCCTAAAGAGAAATTTGAAGCTTTTGAGAAGTTTAAAATATTTAAGAATAGAGTTGAGAATGAATCTAGTGTTAAGATTAAGTGTTTGAGATCTGATAGAGGGTGAGAATTTACCTCTAGAAAATTTAACATGTTTTGCGAAGAAAATGAAGTCAAAAGACAACTATCTACACCTAGAACACCTAAGCAAAATGGGATTGTTGAGAGAAGAAATAAGTCTGTAGCAAAAGCATCTAGAGTGATGTTATTTCATAATGATATTTTTAAGACATTCTAGAGAGAAGGAATGAATACAACAATATATGCCCTGAACAGAGTACAGATCAAAAAAGGTATGGACAAGACACCTTATGAGCTTTGATTTGGACATTCACCATCAATAAAATATTTTAGAATATTTGGGAGAAAATTTTATATTACAAGAGACAATGATATTGGTAAGTTTGATCCAAGAAGCAATGAAGGTATTTTTCTTGGCTACTCTTTGAAAAGTAAGGCTTATAGATGTTTCAACTATAGAACTAACACAATAGTTGAATGCACAAATGTAAGGATTGATGAGAAGTTTGGAACTAAAGAAAATATGGTAGATTCTAATTCAATGAAGAAGAAAACAACTCTAGAATGGTTAGACAGAATGATGAATTTTTTTAAGACTAACAATGACTTGCAAAATGATGTGCTAACTTTTGAGCATAGAGGAGAATAGAGTTCTGAGCCTAGAGAAGAGATGAGAGTTGAGATGTCAACTCCTACTCCTAACATAAATCTCACAAGGAATCACCCTCCTAAGTAGATAATTGGAAATAAAGACAAAGGCATTATGATAAGGAATAGAGTAAATGAGGAGATATGCTTGATATTTCAAGTTCAACCCAAGTGTACAGATAATGCAGTCAAAGACAATCATTGGATCCAAGCAATGAAGGAAGAATTGGATCAGATAAGAAAGAATGATACATGGGAGTTAGTTCCTAGACCAAAAGAGAAGAATGTGATAGGAACAAAATTGGTTTTTAAGAATAAAATGAATGAGCAAGGAGAATTTGTGAGAAATAAGGCAAGACTTGTTTGTAAAGGTTATTCCTAGCAAGAAGGCATTAATTATGAGGAAATATATGCACCTATAGAAAGAATGGAAGTTGTAAGGATGTTCTTGTCTTATGAAGCAAACAAGAAATTCAAGGTTTATCAAATGGATGTCAAATTAGTCTTTCTGAATGGAGAATTAGAAGAAGAGTTTTATATTGAGTAGCCTGAAGGATTTCCTTTATCAAAAGAAAAAGACATGGTATGCAAATTAAAGAAAGATCTTTATGGTTTGAAGCAAGTACCAAGAACCTGGTATGCGAGGTTGGATAGTTACTTGGCAAAACTTGGATTTGCTAAAGGTATGGAAAATAGTGAATTGTATCTAAAATAAAATTGAATATGGTTTGTTGGTCCTTGTAATAATTTGATGACATCATTTTTGGAGATAATGATGAAGCTAGTGGTAAATTTTTTGAGGAGATGAAGAATGAATTTGAAATGGGCATGATAGGAGAAATAAAGTTTTTCCTAGGCTTACAAATTGTGTAGAATAATGATGGTATATTCATTTCACAAGATAAGTATCTTAAAGATTTTTTGAAAAGTTTTCATTTGTAACTTGTTGGCACACCTATGATAATTGCTCATAAGTTATCCAGAAAAGATGAGACACATGCAATAGAGTAGAAGAAGTATAGATCAATGATTGGAGGTTTGTAGTATCTAACTCACACTAGACCAGAAATAGAAAATGTAGTTGGGATTGTAGTTATATTTCAAGATGATCCTAAGGAATATCATTTTGCAATAGTTAATAGATATCTGAAATGGACATCTATTTATGGAATTTGGTATGATAGATCAAGTGATTTCACACTTTGCACATATACTGATGTTGACTGGGTAGGTAGTATGGATGATAGAAAGAGCACTAGCGGTGGAGCCTTCTTTCTTAGAGGAATATTGGTTTCCTGGTTGAGCAAGAAGCAAGATTACATCTCATAGAGCATTGTTGAGGTAGAGTATGTTGTAGTAGCAAATAACTATAATCAGGTTATATGGATTAAGCAGATGTTGAAAGATATCAAAATTGAGATCAAAGAACTTGTTATCATTTACTATGATAACACAAGTACAATGAGTATATCTAATAATATTTTATTGCATTCTAAGACAAAGAATATATCCATTAAATATCATGTGTTGAGAGAGAGAAAGCAATAGAAAAGGAGACAAGATTGGAGTATGTAAGTACTAAGGATCAAATTGTAGATATAATTACAAAGTCATTTCCTAAAGATACATTTGAGTACTTGAGATGTATGCTTCAGGTTATGCCCCTACCTACTTCTAAATAGTTGATGTAGAAAGTGCATTAGTCTAGTGGCATAGAGCACTATTATTTGACTGGACTGAATGATGATGATTCATGTATGGGGAAGTATCTGGTATGCAATGAGTCATTAAGGACTCTTGGTATTTTTTATTGGGCACTGAGAAGTGTCTTTGGACACTTGAGTTGGTTAATGATTTGGAGTGGATGATTAAAAATTATTACTAAGATTGGCATCTTTGACATTGATATCAATGTGGGAGAGAATATGCATATAAGATACTTCCTAAGGCATGGGGGAGAGTATGCATGGAAGAACTCCCAAAGAAATGGGGGAGAGATTTGATCAAGCAATAGTTGTTGAAATCTACTTGGTATTCTTGGAACTTAGATGTTTCTAATCTATGTTGCCATCAATGCCAAAGGGGGGTATTGTTAGCATGAATATTAATGATACTACATTGGGGAAGTATCCTAAGAAATGGAGAGTATTGATATGTTGTATTCATGAATGTGTTCATCACTCATGTCAATATAGCAATATTTCTATAAATACTGGTAGAGTAGCAGATAGAGATCTTGATGGTACAGAAAATGGTTTGATTTTCTAGTCATGTGCAACTATGGACATGTACAACACAGTGTCCTGATGATGTGGTTAAGTGTGCATAGTCTAACTCAATGGTGTATGGAGGTTGTACCTAATGTACAAAGAGCAGTTTAGAGATAAAGTTTTGGGAAATTATTTCCTGATGATTGTTGTCTATCTTACATCTAAGATGTAATGAAGTGATGTGTAGTCAGCTAGTGATAAAGGATAGTTAGGTGATGATGTTAGTGAGTGTGCAAGTCTTAGTATTGCATGTGTATTTTTTTGTATAGACTATGAGTTGACGGTGCTATTAGAATTGTAATTTAATTAATTATCTTATTTTAATTAGTTGAGAAAGCCTCAAGGCCAACTCAAGGAATTATTATAAAGATATGGTATAAAGGAAAGATATTTTCCTTAATTGTAATATGTGTTGAAGTATTGTGATTGTTGTTCAAGTGTGAATTGAGAAAAGGAGATGAGTACTTATTGAATGTGTGAAAGAGATCCAAGGGATTATTGGATGCATAATTTGAGATTTGGTTACAAGATCTAAAAGAGCAGAAGTCTAGTTGACAGGATAGAGACAAAGGAAGGAAATACAATTTAGTCCTATTATTCTGCAAGTAATAATATAGAGATCATTTGGATAGTGGGTTCATTGATCTTGCCCTTGAAGTTGTTTGGATAGTGGATCCAGCTATCTTCCACAACTCCTAACAAGTTTGGAATCTCCTAACAAGGATTCAAAGTCTCTTAATAGGGACTCATATGTAATGAATTTTGTAATAGACTCCTAACAGGGTCTATCCTCTAACAAGGAATATTTATATTAGTACATCATCTTGTGGGTACCATCCCCAAGGGGGTTTTCCCTCTAATCAAGGGTTTCCCTAGTTAACATATATGGTGTAATTGTGTATGAGTATCTTGTTGTGGTTTCAATTTACATTACTCATATGGTTAAAGATTGTTTAAAGTTATTATTAGTGATATTAGTTGGAAAATTGATTCATCCACCCACCCCCCCCCCCCCCCCCCCCCCCCCCCTCTTAGTTATATTAGTGGAAAATATATTCTAACACTCTTTGCATCCATCTAAAATAATTTTCATCCCTAAGAAGCTACAAGAGAGAGTACAAGGTGAATAGAGTTCATCTTGGCGACAGGTGCAAAGGTTTGGGAGTAGTTAATACCCCCCACCTATGAAAAGCCCTTTGTAACAAGACGTGTCTTGTATCTATCAATAGAACCATCTACAGCATACTTGGTATAGTACACCCACTTGCACCAAACCAACTTTATTCCTTTCAAAAGAGGACAAAGATCCCAAGTGTTGTTCTTCATCAAAGAAGAGTACTTCTCATCCATAGTCATATCCCAATCTAAGTGTCTTGTCTCTTGTGAAAAACTTTGTTGATCATCTGAAATGGCATGACTCAATAGTCTAGTACCAGATGTTTGAGCATGAGTGCAATGAGAATCTAAAGGATCTCCTGTCATAGGTCTAGTTGCATCAATAGTATCATAAGCCCACTTGGACACTCATAGAACATTAGGGGGAGGAGGGGGATGTGGATCATCATCAAGATCTTTCTCAAAGGATAAAGAATATTGTAGAGAAGAAGAGGAAGTAGTAGGAAGTGAGGGAGAAGCATTTAATGGAGGCTCCATCAAAGGATAATTTTCATCAAACTAGACATCTCACCAAAACACTACCTCTCTGGAATCAAGATCAAACAACCTGTACACCTTCACATCCTCATAGTAGCCAACAAATATGAGTGGAATACTCTTTCTCTCCATGGATTTCCTCTGAACATCTAGAATGAATTCCCAAGCCTCGCTACCAAAAATAAGAAATGTAGAAACATCAAGATTGACATGAGTCCAAGCCTCCTCAAGAGTTGAATATCAAAATGCCTTGTGAGGCATCTGATTTTGAATATAGTTGGCACAATTGATAGTTTTAGCTAAAAGGAAGGAATCATATCTTAAGACTATATCATACAATTGATCCTCTCCCATAATGTTTCATTGTCCTCTCAGAACCCTCATTATACTAAGGGATATGAGGAATTGTGAACTGATGATGTAAATCATGCTCAATGCAAAAAGAATTGAAAGATTGATTCACATATTCCCTTCCATTTTTAGTGTGTATATGCTTGACAAAAAGACCAGACTGCTTCTCCATAAATGTCTTAAATATTTGATATGAATCAAATACATAAGGCTTGTACTTCAAAAATTACACCCATGTTTTTCTAGAGAAGTCATTTATGAAGGTAAGCACAAATTGGGTACTTGAAAAAGATGGATTTGGGAGTAACATAAGATCAGTGTGTATCAACTCCAATGGTGTCTTAGCACATGTAGATCTACCTACTAGAAAAGGATTTATGTGATGTTTTTCAAGTGCACAACCTTGGCAAACACCATTAGTACAAGAGATTTGAGGTCACCTAATCACTAGCTCATGTATACTCATCTGTTGTAGATATGTGTAGTTGACATGGCCAAAATTCTTGTGCCAAAGTTTTCTTATTGTGTCTAGATAACCAACAAGAGAAACACTTATAGAATTAGAGCTCTTAAAGCCATCAAATTGATATAAGTGATATTGTAAATCAACACTCCCAATAGGAACAACCAAATAAATATCATGGAGGTCTCAAATAACCACATCATGTGGTGAAAAATCAATTGTCTTACTAGAACCAGAATGACAAATCAGATAGATAGACTAGAGGTTCTACCACTACATTTGGGCCTAAATTGCAAGAGCAAACCATCACAATTTTGATAGTAACCCGTCGCCCAACTGAAATTAGTCAAAATTGGCTCTTGTCAGATGGGTGTCATACTTTTGTTTCTACAAGTAGTAAGGGAAAGGGTTACCATTGAAATTAAGATGGCTACAGGTGTTGTGAATTGGGCTATCATTTTGGCAAATCATTCATTTTCACTATAAGAATTGTGATGGAAATCTATCAAAGTACCATCATAATTGTAACGTATGTGCGACAAAAATACTATGGATCCCATAGAAAAGCATCAAAAATATCCATCACAAGGGGGACAGGCATGTGGCAGGAATATTGTGGGATCAATGGCCAATCGTCACAATTATGATGACATGCTATATTAATAAGAAAAATATTGGCGATGAACATTGAATAGCTATGATGTAATCATAGGTTAATATTGAGCTTCACTTAGTTTCAAGAATAGTTTAATATTCTCTACTAATCAGGGCCAACCATATGAAGGTGGAAGCTCATTTGGCCCAACACCCCCCCCCCCCCCTGACATCTAAATTCCTCATTAACATCTAAAATATTTAAGAAATGATCAATGTTTAAAGTACAAAAAAGGTTCCAGACCTACAAAATTGACACCATTTTCCCATCTTCTAGTGTATGTAATTTTTTTCCCTCGTATCCAAAATAAGACTCTTTCACTCTGAATTGAGAATGCACATGTAGCTTCATTCAAATGCATGGACAGTAGGAAAAGCTGATAAAACACAACATGATTACATTTATTTAATAGGCCTTTTAAGTTTTTAAAATTATAGACCATCATCATGAACAATGTTCATGATGGTCTATAACTTAAAATACCTAATTGAAGACCTCTAACAAAAATGAAAACTTGTTGCATTTTCACCTCCGACTGATGTTGTATGTATATGAACTAACATTGCATATTGAAATATGGTGTCCTTCTATAATGCCTGAAACAAAGAGATTTACACAATTAGTTACCATACAATCATAGGTTAGTGTTGAGCTTCACTTGGTTTCAAGAATAGTTTAATATTCTCTACTAATCAGGACCAACCATGTGAAGGTGAAGCTCATCCCCCCACTCTACATTCAAATTCCTTGTTAACATCTAAAATCTTTAAGAAATAATCAATCTTTAAAGTACTTGGAATGTCCTTATTGCCTCCTCTCATGGGAAGTCCATCTTCATTACTCACGAGTAATTCATCACACAAGTACATCCAGGAATGTCCTCATCACTTCATGCATAAAATGAATCTAATAATAGAAAATGCCCCCTAAGAAATAATAGTTCAAGTGAAATAAATACATGAAAAATGAGAGAGAGAGAGAGAGAGAGAGAGAGAGAGAGAGAGAGAGAGAGAGAGAGGAATCTACTTACCAATAGGTGTTTCCATCACATCTAGCCATGCTACTTGTTGAGTGAGTTTTATTTTTTTTCTGTTGTGCTGAGATCTCTCTATTTACATACATACATACATACATATACAGAGATCACAAGGGCACCACAATGAGATGTAGAGATCACAAGGGCACAAGAACAAAATCAGCAATCACAAGGGAACATACATACTTACATATATACATACATACATACATATATGTACATTTATACATACATGCATGCAAGCATATATATGCATACATACATATATACATACATGTATGTATGTATTTATATACAGAGGATCTTTTATAAGGTGCCACGTGACTTACCTCAAGATCCTACACAAAAATAATGTAGACTAGGAAAAATGGGCAAAGTTTGCAAGAAATTTTACAAAAACATATCATAGAAGATATTTTTAGAAAGAAACAAGCCATAACCCAGTTAAATGGGTCTAGTTGTTGATTAGTTGGGTTGATACATACGTATATTTAATTGGTTTATGGATTTTGCATGGGAATGAGCCTCATGATTATGGCATTTACATAGAAGTAGAACTTTCTTCTTTAACTCCTTGCACTCAACTCTTCACTTAAGTTATTCTTCTAGTACTGAGAGTAGTTGCTACAAATTCCTGGGAGCTAAGGGACCCTGAACCTATGCTAAATTTTTTGGAGACAAGGGAAAAGTTACTACTGGCTTTAGTACTTCATAACATTCTAGATTATATAGTGATGCCCAAATTAACAACAACAGTAGATACTTGGGATGTAGAGATCACAGGGGCATGACAACAAATTCTTATAGAATTTTCATCATATTAGGTACAATAAAATGAACAAGATGCAGAGATCAGAAAGGCATGACAATGAGATGCAATGATCACAAGGACACGGCAACAAAATTCTAGATCTCCACATGAATTCATACATAAATATATAGATACATATATATACATACATACATATATACATATACATGCATGTATATATGTATGTATGTATAGAGAGATCTTTTTTAAGCTGCTTATTACATCTTAGCACAACAAAAAAATTGATCTAGCTACATACATATTCTAGAATCCAAATAATTAAATAATAATTTACTCACTCAACCCGTGTTAAGTTACTTAGCTTGAGATCATGCACAAAAATAATTTTGATTGTTCCTTTTATTGTACCAAATTTGATGACAATTCTATAGGAATTTGTAATCAACCCAGGTAATTAGCAACTAGACCCATTTAACTAGGTTATGACTTGTATATATACATATAGTTAACTAGGTTATGGATTCTACAAGGGAATGAGCCTCATAATTATGGCATTTACATAGAAACATAACTTGCTTCTTCAACTCCTCACACTCAACTCTTAACTGAAGTTATTCTTTTAGCAGTGAAAATAGCTGCTAGAAATTCCAAGGAGCCAAGGGACCCTAAACGTATGCTACATTTTATGGATATATGGGAGAAGTTACTACTGGCTTCAATACTTCATTAAATTATGGATCATACAGTGATGCCCAAATTAACAATGACATTAGATACTTGGGATCCTCAAAGGGAGAGCATGTCAATACATGCATGGTTAGATTCTTGGTTTCCATTATTGGGCTAGCATATGGAGCCTTTATATCCAACCATTCATTATAAATTAAGGAATGCACTTCATGCTTGGCATTCAAGTGATGCATATGCATATGCAATTTTATCACCTTGGAAAACTATATTTGATCCTACTAGCTGGGAACAATTAATTGTTCATTTTACTATACCTAATCTAATTACATTTTTACAAAAATTTATAATCAACCTAGCTAATCAGAAAATAGATCAAATTAACAATAGTAGTAGATACTTGGGATCCTCATAGGGAGAGTGTGCCAATACAATTCAAAACTCGTAGAATTTGAATCAAGTTATTTATATACAATTATTTTAAACCTTTAATAGGATAGACATAAAATACCAAGTCTGCTAGATCCAAACATTCCAGTTAAATATACTGGCAAACATAGAACAAATAATAACATAGTTCACTAAGTTTTCCAACATGTTCCTACATTGTTAATGTTGGAAATACAAATGGGAAATGTATACTTCTGGTGGGGGTGAATCAGAAGTAACTAGTTTTTAACCAATAAAACTTTTAACTTTAAAACAATGCATGCATTAACATATTGAAATAACATGTAAAGTAAATACATCCACATAAACACTTGAAACTAGATATAATTACACAAAAACCCTCCAATGAGAAGGTAAAATTGAGGTGGTGATGAAACCCACAATTCTTTACTACCATAGCAATAAAGTTCACTTGTTAAAGTTACATAATTTGACCATTCTCATGATCTGCCCTATTAAAGGCTTACAAAGGATTGTTAGATCCTACCCTGTTAAAAGTATGGCTGGCTAAAGGACTTTAGAACACTCACTTGGAATTTCACCTTGTTAAAGGATTTACAATGACTGTTAAATCAACCTTAGTCCAAAGGATTTCACCTTGTTGATGCAATTGTTAAAAAGTAAAAGTAGAATGTTTGATCTAATACACTTACAACTTTTGCCTTGCTGATTTTAGATCACAATTCTATCCATCTTGGTCCTTTTGATTTATTATACCAATTTTGTATATCTTCTCCTCTGTTCTGCAAACTGATTCTGCAATTCTTTCATACTTCTACATCGCCTTGAAACTAATTTTGATCAATTCACCCCTTTCACTTCCTCCAATTCTTTGCTCACATCACTTCCTCATTCATACACACACTATCAATTATGGGGCTTTGTCTCCCTTTAAAAAGACTTTGGTGGCTTAGGGTTAGGTATGAATCTATAATTGAGATTCATTCATTTTTTTTGCTCAATTCCTTCCTATTCTCTGATTGGTTGCAAGTTGATAGCATAAGGAATCAAAATAGATTTGATCTTATCTTCAAAGCTTCAAGATCTATCCATAATTTGGCTTAAAAATGGTTAACATAGTTGTTTGTGCCATCACAAATAACTAGGTCCATTCTGTGTTACTTAGCACTTGATAATACTAATGCTCGGCACTTACTATAATTTGGTCTTGCTCGGCACTTGAACTTACTCAGCATCAACTATTCACTCAGCACATGAGTGACTCGACACTCATTGCAACTCAGCATCTATACACATTATACTCGGCATATGTTACTGGTTCAACATGAACTTACTAAATGTCTTAAGTGTGTTGACACTCAATTGTCAAAACTAATATGAGATCAATAGTTAATACCCCATCTTTGCTAATTGTCTTGAATCTAATTGAAATCAAATTGGAATTTCAAAAACTTGTATTTCTTGAGCACATAGAAAACATAGTTATAATTAAGAGGTGCAAACAAGTAAACATATTTCAAACCCCATTGCAAAAGAAAGCAATCATTAAATACATATACTCTTTAAAAAGCTTAACAAATTTGCCTTTAACAAAATTAGATTTATTCTATGATTTCTATACAATATTTCAGCTAGATTTTCTCATTAGAAATCATGGCATTTGGAAAAAAAAATATAGATTTGAAATAAAAGTTTGTATTAGGCAAAACCAAATAATAATCAACTCAATTTTTCCATGTCATTGAAAATATCATTTGTTCTTGCATTGTCAAAACGGTGTGATCTAATGGTGTTTCTTCTTTGGGGGCAAATTAGATGCATCTTAATGGAGCATTCATAGTGATATTCTTGAAAGTTTTATATTGTTCTTAAAATTGGTAGAAAAAAGAAGGGAATGAACAGAGTTCCTATTTTCGGTTGGGAAAGTATTTTTTAGTGCTAGTAAATTAAATGGGCATCAACAATCAAAATGTGGATAAAATATTGACCACCCATTTCACTTAATCCACATTAATTGATGTTGTACAAGATAAAAAACATCCAAAATTTCTTAATTTATATTTATGTTCTTATTTATATATGATCTCTTACAATCTTAATTATGATAAGGAAGTTGTTTATAATTTGGATAATCTTTTCTTCTTCAAATAGTTGATGCTTGTTGTCAACTCTCAATGCACATTCATAATAAAATATGCCGATTAATCTCTAAGTTGTGGCATTCTTGGGGTAAGCAATGTCAATTCAAGAATCTCTCTAGTCACAATGTTAAAAACTTCTAGAAGGTTTCATAATGCACTTGGGTCAAGAAAGACTACATGCAAGAATTGTCTATGCATTGTACTTACATTTAATAATTAAAAAAACAATATAGAATTATAATCTATGTTTTTATGTAATTATTCTTAAATAAAGAAATAGGTCTTATCACAAGAAAAGATGAAATCTAAGCTATCTATGTGTTAGATTGTGATGACTGATCAGGGAAGTACTCTTGGAATTACAAGTAGGAAAGGTAAACTTCTGAGAGGGGGGGGGGTATGAATTAGCAGTTAAAACATGAACCTATAAAATTTTTCACCACTCATCCATCTCATGCATTCAATAGATAACGTAAAATAACATGTAAAGTGCATACATCTATATCATGTAAACATATAAGCAATCACACATTTTACACCAGATATGATTACCCAAAAACCCTCCAAACAGAAGGTAAAATTGGGGTGGAGATGACACCCACAAATTTTCACTACGACAGCAATAAAGTGTAGCCAATTAAGGTTACAATGGTTTGACCATGAAACATGATCTACCCTGTGAAAGGCCTACCCTATTAAAGGCTTACAAGGACTGTTAATTCCCACCTTGTTAGAGGATTTTAACACCTTGTTAGAAGTGTGTCTGGCTAGAGGACTTCAGAACATCCACTTGGAATCTCACCCTATTTAAGGATTTACAATAGTCTGTTAGGACTACTGTGCCGAGATTTAACTAAAATTACCTATTAGGATGTTTCAGCATAGATCTTGTGATTGGCTCTAGTTTCCTAATTAAAGATCAAATCCATACAGTGTCCTTCTTGATCCTTCCTAATCTGATGTGACAATTGTTGTATCCTTCTATTCTTGTTCTCCTTCAATTGATTCTACAATTTTCTCTCTATAAATTCTAAGTCTCCATGAATGCTCTATTTGTGCATGTAAACTTCTATATTCTTCTCCTTCAATTCCTTACACACTTGTTATGAAGTTTAGGGTTTCTTCCTCCTTAAGAAGACTATAAGACTTAGGGTTATGTATGGATCTATGATTGAGATTCATCCTTTTTGCTACTTAATCCTTCCTATTTTTTTGATTGGTTGCATGTTATTTCATAGGGAGTATGCATACAAATTTTTCCTTATCTTCAAAAGATTGTATTCTATCCTTTGGTCAACTAAAAAATGGTTTACATAGTTGTTTGTGCAATAACAAACAAATAGTTCCAATCTGTGTTACTTGGCACTTGAAGTTACTAATGCTCGACACATAATATAATTTACTAAGTTTTCTAGATTCAATTGTGTGTGCTTTTTGTATTGCATTGTTTTGCGAGCTTCCCCCTTCACTTCTTACAATTCTTGAGAAAGGTCCAATCTACAAATCTTACTATCCTGCACTTTCTTATCCTGATGATTGATCATGTAGTCTGATCCAAAATGTTTATTTTTCTTGATGAAATAAACACACACAATCGAATCCAAAAAAATTAGTACTTTACAAATGGATTGTGGAAATTTGTTACTATTAATACATACTATAATTCTAATTCTAACTTGCCACCTTAATTTCTCAGCATCTACTATTTACTTGGCACTTGAATCACTCTACATGGTCTATCTGCTCAGCACTTTGAGTGGCTCAGCACATGAGTGACTCAGCACTCATTGTAACTCAGTACAATATTGTATTTACATATTATACTCGACATGTATTACTAGTTCAGCATGAACTTAGTAAATGTCTTAAGTGTGTTGATACTCAATTGTCAAAACCAATTTGAGATCAACAATCTCCCCCTTTGACATGAGTGTCAAAAACACTTAATTGTACATAATTATCTAATCTTCTCGAGTATAATATATTCACAACTCGACTTATATACAAAACTTCAAATTTGCAAAAAAAATTAATAGACTCTATACCTCAAAATTTATAACTCCCTCGGAGTTAATATGCCTCATCTGTATCAAAAATTTGTTCACCATTCTTATTAGATTTGTCTCTTGCTAATATTATTTGTCTTCAATGTATATTCAACTGATGCTCTATCATCTGATATGTGCTTTGCTCTATATCTATCTCTATATCTGTATTCTTCAAAATGTATATCACTGGGGTCAAAACTGATTTAGCTCCCCCTTTGGTTTATCTTCCATTTGTTTATCTCCCCCTTTTCATTCACTTATATCTCCCCTTTTTATTCTTTTATATCCCCCTTGCTTATTTATTCTTTCTTATTTATCACCCCCTTTTTGACACTTGTGTCAAAGGCTCTATACACTTAGAGTGTATCTATCCAAGAAGAATTTGTGGACTTCCATAATCATTTTTAAAGTAGCATCCCAATTGTCACATGCAACATCCAATGACTTTATTTGGATCGCTATCTTTTTTGCAAGGTGAACTAATCCATCTAATGTAGAAAGATTAGGATCTTTCTTCAACAAAGTTTCTATATATCCTAGTTCTTTATGGAGTATCTCCATATGGGGGGTAAGGGAGGCTTGGATATTAGTCAACTTGGCTCTTATACTAGCCTCCTTTGTTGTTAACATAGCTAGTTGACTTTGTGATTGAAGCAATGAGTGAAAATGCTTCTCACTCTAAGCTGGGTTTTGAGGTAATTGCATACCTAATACTTTTAAATTTCTCTCTAGACCCAAAATTCTATGGCTTGTTTCTTGAGTGAAGAGTGTGGGATCACACAGTTTGGTGTACAATGAGAAAATGTTCTCAAGTACCTTCTTCAATTTCTCAATTTTTGTATCCAATTCAACTTGTGTCAATGCTATGTCACTAGATATCTTTGCATTTACTTTCCCTTGAAATTTCCTTTCAGACCATTCCAAAAGTTTGGCATTAGTGTCATGGTCTTTATTGTTCACTCGTTCCACAATTTTTGATAATTGTTCCAATAGTGGATTTGATTCTTCAGGTGTTGGCAAGTTGAATTTATCTAAGAAGATGTTTTTGATTTCTTGTAATGCTTGCCTCTATCTATACTCCTTTCTCAGAATTTCTTGATTTTTCTTCTTTTCCAAGGCTTGTTGCATGATGCCTATCTATTCTAATGTTATGATTGAATAATCATACTTGGGTATCACTATTTCTTCATCTAGAGTTAAATCTCCATAGTGAATTACCTTACAAATCTTGGAGGAACTTGAGCCTAGTGCTGAGATCTGTAGTGGTACAACTTTAGTGCTCAGCTCCTGAAGGACTTTTGTAGGAGTGCCAGATGTTGGTAATGTTACCAATGCTTAAATGACCTCGTGTTCCTTCTACTTTGGTATGTCCTTAATTTCTTCAGATCTTCTTCCATCAATCACAATGATTTGAGTTACACCTAGTGGTTGTGTTGTAGGTATAGATGTGTCTATCTGTCCTGTTTGATCTATTGTTGTTGTTGTTTCTTTCTCTTCTATTGCAGTCTACTGTTATTCAACCAAACCAACTTTAACAGTTATGTCAACTAATGTTTGTATTAAAGGTTGAGCACAATTAGCTAAAGGGATGGAAAAATTTGGTTCTTATGTGTTCACCTTATCCCTTGTAATGTTAGCTACTACCTTCTGAAGTTCATCAATGCTGACCAATACTGGATTTTCACACGATCTGGCTTGTAGTGTGCATTGGTCAAGAATCTTATTTAGGTCTTCTACAATTAAAGGATTGATGTTCTAAGCTAAGTTATCAATAACATCCTTAATAGTTATAGTTTCTACAGGCATGCTTGTGTCATCTGGAGGGCTCATACTAGGCATTTGTGTGTCTTGTACACTGTATTCTTCTTGTTGCTCTTCAACTATAGCCATGTCTTCATCTTTATTTTGTGTCTCCTCCTTAGTAGTATCCTTTTCTTTATCTTCTTCCTTCTTATCATTGTTCTCATCATCATTATTTCTCCCCTCAAAGGGATCTTATTCTCCTTCTTTGATAGTTATCAATCCATAGATAAATTTCCACATTTGGGTGGATTTCTTGACAACATCTTCAATATTATTTTGAAGGATGCTAAATGCCCTATATTTTGGTGCAAACTGTCCACCATATTGCTTATTTGCTTTGACAATTTATCCTTTTGTCAATTCAGGCATCACTTAGGCTAGTATGGATTCTCTTATTTGTTTCTCCAAGTTTAAATAATAATGCCACTTATTTTCAACAATAGTATACAAATCCTTAGGCATTGTATTATCTAATTCAAGTGGAGTGTTCTTGAATTTAGACACCATTGCATATATTGATTCCTCAATCAAATTTTGTTCTCCTCTACCAAGTTTCCCAAAATCAATATTTTTCAAATCTATCAAATCTGCATTATTCTTAACATTCTCACAAATTTTCTCAAGATTAGATTTTGGTGGATGACTTACTACTCTAAACTATCTTGTATCTTTAGATGTTTTCCTTTCATCATCAGTCTCTGGTTGTGCAATGTATTTTCTCCTTTGCTTCTTTTGATTTAGCCTTTCTTTTTCAGTAGCCTTTGTCTTTTATTTGCCTTGGTCTTTGGCCCTTTGTGTAGTGGCCCTTGTATTTTCCTTGGTTGTTGGTGATGTTGGCTTTGTTGGGTTAGGCTTAGCAGTCTTCTTTGCCTTTGTACTTGCCACAAGCTATGCCTTGGCCTTTCTTTCATTTGGTTCTACCTATTCTGGTGTTTCCTCTGCTTCCTCGGTGCCTTCTTCTTCAATTTCCTCACCTATGCCTTAGGTCAAAGCAAGAGATTCTTAGGTTTGTTCTTGCTCTTCCTCTTCATCATCTTCTTCTTCCTCTTCACCTACACCTTCTCCAAATTTGTCCTTTATTTTCTTCACCAATTTATCTTTCTTCTTCAATGTGGAGGCTATCCTCAACTCCATTTCAACTTTGGATTTCATAGCATCATAGTTTTCTTAGAGTTTTTTCTAGATTTGAATGTGTTGTTGTTTTTGTATCAATGTTTTAGATCACACTCTGTGATCCATCATTAGGATGAAGAAAGAGAACATGAAAGATGAAACATAGTAGACTTGATGATGGATCGCAATGTGTGATCCAAAATGTTGATGCAAAAACAACACAATCAAATCCAAAAAAAACTCTAAGCATTCTATGGATTGTGGAAATCTACTCTCTACAGCATCATAGTTACCAAAGATTTTAGCTAATTTATCAACTTCTTCAACTAGAAGTATAGTGATGGTAGCTGAGGTTTCATCAACATTGATTTCATAGTCTAGGGGTCTTAGTCATCTTACCCTAGGTACTGCTACCTATATGTATGTGTAACCAATATCTACAAGAAAACATGTCATTGTAGTATTTTTCAACTAGGGAGACAAGTATCCTCAACCTCTACTTCATAGACTTCTTGAAGTCTTCAAAATAGCTTTTCATAATTGTTTCAAAGTTTTCACCCATCTGCTCAATATACTCATTGATTTGTATAGCCACTAATTTGTTTGTCTTCGAACCTAATTTTCCAAAAGATGGGAATTCATTCTATACATAGAAAAATATGCATACAAATATTTATTCAAATTTACATTGTGCGCTCTTGTTTTTTCTAATTGCTGCAAGATTTTCATTTATCTATTGTAGTTGAAGTTCTACAAGATCATAGGTATCATCTTTCTTGACAATTTTATAGCCAACATCAACTGCAATGTAGGGCACACTATTTAACCTACTTGATTGATAGAATTTGTGTGAGATCACCCTAACAGAAAACTCAAGTAGAGGATTAGTGATGGTATCATTTGTCATTCCTTGCTTATTCCATTTTGCACCTATGTTCTTCTCAATTACCTCTTTGGGGTCACTTCGTAAGGTCTTTGGCCAATCTAGGGTTGGAAAACTAGTCACCCTATGAACAATTCTTTTTGAAATCTTGATTGGTCCTCTTTCTAACCATAGACATCCATCATGTATCTTGCTTAACACTATCTTAATCCATCCCATTTTGAAAACTATGGGAAAATATAGGGCACAGGTCAAGCCCTTTCTCTCTACAATCTTAAATTCTTCCTTCAAAATATCATTTTCACATAACTTATCATAAGCTTGCCTTATTTCCATATCACCTATACCTCCTAATTTGTAGTTGTAACATTTCCTTACGTCTTGGACCATTATGACCTTAGGTGGAATGATGGATAGCATGCCTAATGGGTCATTTTTATAGGCAATGTCTAGGATGGCTTTAAAATTTGGTTCTTTGACCTCATTACTGACTAATTTGACATCAAAAACTTCTTTCTCCTTCACATTTTTAAAATTGAAAGCCATTTTTTCAAACCAGTGTTTTACAAATTTTAAGCTGTGTAACTCGGCTTATGAAGGATACCTCAAAGATTCAATGAACTGGTACTTGGATCACTATTGGAATCATTGCAATCACTTTGAACTTGGTTTTTGAGTCACCTTCTACTCTCCTTGTAATTTCTTAAGTTTGAAATGATGGAAAATAGGTGAAAATTGACCTTATACCCTTCAAAACTTTGCATTTAATGCTTGGTACTTGTATAGCTGTAAACTTAGCATCAACACAATTTCTATTCCACTCAACATCTATAGAGATTTCCCTTAGTCAGCAACTACTACAAGATCAACATCAACTAGCCAACTTAGTAGCTAGGCATTAACTCGTATTCCACTTGATACACACAGAGAACTTTTCATGCTCAGTGACAACATGAAAACTTGAAGATTTAACTTTGAACTTTTCACAATATCTTGCATCTTTATTCATGCTAATCTATCCTTTTAAGTGCTAACTCCTTTTGGAACTAATTTATGATATAACACTTAAACATCAATCCCCCATACCTTCTTTTTCTTAGTTTGATGAAGTATGGCCACTTGACCCATTGGGTGAAGTGATCCCTTCTCCATTTGATGTATTGCCTCCATCTTTCATCTTCCATGTCTTGTTCATTTTATTCCTGATGTGTTTAACATTTGCCTTGCCTTTACCTTTATCAAATTCACAACTCGCTGCCTTGGACCTAGTTGGACAATGCTTACTGATGTGACCAGTCTTGTGACAGCTAAAACATGTGGTTTGACTCAACCATCTTTTGTAGTTACCATTGAAGTGAGTTCTAATGCAGTTTTTAGGTACATGTCCACATTCCTAATAATAGTGATAGCTATATATTATACTGTAATCCCAACCATAAGAGTTTCCATAGCTTCTTACCTTTTCTTGCTTGTTTGATGACTACATGGACTTGGATTTGCATTCAAAGGTTCTATGTCCATAATTCTGACAATTGTAGCAGTGTCCTTCAAATCTTGGTGCATGCATGGTTCTAGTTTTGCATTCATGTGCCTAATGACCTTGTTTGTTGCACTTATGACAATGAGTCATGTTATTAGGCTAATCATTCTTATTTGTATTCTTGTTCTTCTACACATTAGAGGTATGTCCTTTCTTTCCACAGTGATGACAAGTGGGTTTAGAGTTCTTACCTTTGTTGTTCCTTTCCTCAGTAGCTTTGCATGATTCTCCTTTTATAGTGCTTGTATAGCCCAATCCAGATGTATCTCTATTGGATCTAGGGGATTTTAATAGTTGGTCAAAGTAATTGATGGCTTCATTTGGCTTGTTGAAACTTTTAGAAAATTCTTTTTCTCTTTTCATGTCATTTTGTAGTTGTTCATTCTGCAACTTTAATGTAGTTATTTCAATGTCCTTGACATTCAACTCATGATGAGCATTCATCATTTGACTTAAGGTATCTAATTTCATATTTGAGATCCTACATAACTTTGTTGACTTTTGTTCCAATCTGTTTACCAAAATTCTTTTATCTTCTTCAATCATGGCTTGTATTCTATAGTTTTCTTCTTTTGTTAAGTCACTTCACATAGTAGTATAGCTTGTGATTCTTGTTCCATCTTGAGATTTCTAATCTCTTTAGCTTTTTCTCTATTCTTTTCTATTAGATTTACAATTGTTGCATCAAATTCATTAGAGTTTCCATCTACAAATAGCGTTGTAGTGTCAATCTCTTTGTATTGTGTGTTATTTTTTGCTATAGCAGTCTCTTTCCTTCTCTTCAAGGAACTCTTC
Organism: Cupressus sempervirens; assembly: GCA_028749045.1. Classification (NCBI taxonomy): domain Eukaryota; kingdom Viridiplantae; phylum Streptophyta; class Pinopsida; order Cupressales; family Cupressaceae; genus Cupressus; species Cupressus sempervirens. The sequence goes on from CM053791.1 coordinate 793,120,597, forward strand.
AAAGCATCTTTGGCTTCATTTAGTTGATATAGTATGAGATGTATTTCAATCTCCTAGTTCTCAATGGTCTTTCTCAACTTATAGACTTCTATTTCAAGATCTTTTCTCTAAGTTGATAAGCTTCTTCTTTTGAGAACTAGGCTCTAAAACCAATTGTTGCAATTACAAGTAGGAAAGGTAAACTTTGGGGGGCTGGAATCAGCAGTTAAAACATGAACCCACAAAAAAATTTATCACTCATCCATCTCATGCATTCAATAGATAAACTAAAATAACATGTAAAGCACATACATCTAAATCATGTAAACATATAAGCAATCACACATTTGACACCAAATATGATTACCCAGAAACCTTCCAAAGAGAAGGTTAAACTAGGGTGGGGATGATACCCACAAATCTTCACTACTGCAGCAATAAAGTGTAGCCAATTAAGGTTACAATGATTTGACCATGAAACATGATTGCCCTATGAAGGCCTGCCCTATTAAAGGCTTACAAGGATGGTTAAGTCCCACATTGTTAGAGGATTTCAACACCTTATTAGTGTTGGATACAATTGCCTAATTGTGTGTTGTCTTTGATGTTACACAAATGTCATATCAATTGTCAGTCAGTGCTTACCAAGCTCACTTGGTCATCAAGGCAACTTTTCTTGTCTACTGAGCATTACTAGAAATTTCTCTATGTACATAGTGTTTACTAAGCTCACTCGAGCGTTGAAGGAAAATATGGCAGAAAGTAGTGTTAACCAAGTTCTCATAGTTAACAGAGGAAAGTTGGTTAGAGTTATTGTTCACTGAGTTCACTCGGTTGTCAAAGGATTTTGCAAGTTCACAATGTTAACCAAGCTTCTGTTGGTCAACACAAGAAATCATTTTAGGATCAGTGTTTACCGAGCAGGGTTGCCCAATGATTTAGGATATAAAGTTTAATTATTTTAAGTATTGATTCCAGCTGACTGTGGTAATGATTATTGGTCATTGTAATTTTTAATTGAGCTAACTTGATAATCTAAATGGTATAAATGAAGGTCAAGTTGAGATTCTAAAGTATGAGCGAGTATGCAAGTGTATTAATTGTTTGAGAAGGAAAGTGTGAGCAAACTTGAAGGATGGTCAAATATCCTTGAGGAGCAGCAAAGTAATATTTGATCAAGAAGGATCTAGCATGAAGCAGAATAGAGATCTATAATTAGCAATTCAGTTGCATCTCATTCAGGTCACTTCATTGTTACTTTCTTACCATTGTAGCAGTGATTCCAAAATCTCTTAATAGAGTTGGTTTAATAGCCAGTTGTAAACCCTCTAACAAGGTGACAGTTCCATTGAATTGTTCTAAATACCTCTTGCAAGGCCACTCTTTGCAGGGTGATTAAATCCTCTAACAAGGTCACACCTAATAGTGTATTTTGTAACCTTTAACTAAGTTGGCTCCTAACAGGGTTCACTTCAAAAGAGTGAAAAATAGTAACTACTTACATTGGTGGTTTTTCCCATATTGGATTTCCACGTTAAATCCTAGTGTCTCATGTGTTCATTTTATTTCTTTTATGCTTGCAAGTTAATCACTATTAATGTTTTAGATCTGTTAAAGTATAACATATACTACATTTACCGAGTTACAGCAATTTTTGTATGTTTACCGAATAACAAGAGTAATCAGTTTTATTGTTAACATCCAAGGGATCTAAAATATTTTTGTGGTAACTAACTCACCCCCCCCCCCCCCCTCTCAATTACTCCATCTATATTTTAAACAATTGGTATCGGAGATTTTGGTGCTTGCAGGAAAGGTTTCAAGGACCTAAGCTAAAGATCAGGATGTCTTACAAGAGAGAAATTCCAAGGCTTAATAGAGATAATTTTTTAGGATGGCAAGGACTCATGAGACTTCATCTAGCTTCCATTGGTGATTCAAGATTGAAATACCTTGATGAAGAATACAAAATTCCCATTGGTACACTATCTGTTGGAGACATTGTTGAGAAAAAGAACCATAACACCATGATGATAGATATTGCATCTACTCTAAGCTATGAAGAATTTAATGATATCAAGGACTACAAAACCACCTTTGAAATGTGGAACAAGCTAAAAGACATCTGCGGTGGTGATAACAATGTGAGGAGGGCTAAAGTAGAAAGCCTTAGAGGACAATTTGATCAGATGAAAATGAGAGAAGATGAAAACATTGTCAAATATGCTGAAAGGATCAAAGCAAGTGTCAGTGCAATCAAAGCTTTTGGAGGAGAGATCAAGGAAGAAACTATTGTAAGTAAAGTTCTTAAAACATTGCTTCCTATCTATGCAATTAGAGTCTCTATTATTCAAGAAAGAAGATGTGAGGGAAATCATAAGATAAATTTAGATACCTTAGTAGAAATATTGACAACCTTTGAGCTAGATAAATATGACAATTATGTTCCAGCTTCCAAGAATATTGAATCTGCATTTGAGGTCAAGCTTTCACTGAAGGAAAAAGGCCAGAAGATAAAGCACACTCAGTCAGAAAGTGAAGAAGAATCAAAGGAAATTTCTAAGAGTGATCTTGAAGTTGTTGAAGCTCTACTTGTAAGGAAATATTTTAGAGGCAGAGGAAAATACAAAGGTAAAGTTCCCCTAATATGTTTTTCATGTGAAGAAATTGGTCATATTGCAGCCAGGTGCCCAAATAAAGAAAGCAAGAATGAGAAAAAAGGTCACAAGTGCAATGGCAAGAAGGATTTCAAAAATCACAAATCTTTCAAGGAAAAAGGTAAGAAGACATGTTTTATGGCTAAAGATTCTAATAACAGTGAAGATGAAATAGTTTATATTTGCTGTAAAAGATGAATCTGATGATGATGAATGAGATAAGATGGCACTTATCTCTCATGTGAGCAAAAATGATACATGGATCATAGATAGTGGATGTTCACATCATATGACTGGAGATAAAACAAATTTTGAACACTTTGAAGATTATGATGGTGGTAGTGTAAGGTTTGGAAACAATGAAAGGTTAGTGCAAGAAGTTGGGTCTCACTTTTGGCCAAAAAGTGGAAGTGTTTTTCCTATTTTTGAATTTTTTTGTCAATTGATGTCAAAATTTGAGACATTTAGAGATTGAATATAAAAAAATTTCAGTAATAAAAATTTTAATGTTCAGAATCTAGTTTTTGAATATGTAATTTATTTGTGTACCCATATGATAGATTATTTTTTTGGTATGGATCTTTAAAAACTATTTTTTCAAAATGCATGTTTCAAAACCATACCACGCTCGTGTACAGATACCATAATTTGACACAAATAAATGAATTTTCACAAATCCTTTTAAAGGGAGTTACCTAATATACCTAAGATTGATGAAAATATTTTTCCTTAATTTTTTATTATTAATTATTAATTGGCTATAAAGGTAAATTTTAAAACCTCTCGTATACGAACCACATAATTTGATCAAAATCTCACTTTTTTCAAAAAAATAAATTTTTAATCTCAAAATAATTGTATGTTGATTGATGACATATAAATTAATTTTTTTAAATTATAAAATAAAAAAATTATTAAAGTTTTAGTGAATGTCACTTTTTAACGTTTAAGAGATAGTTTTGATTAATAAATAATGGAAAAATAGCAAATAAACTAATAACACTATAAAATTTACATTTTTGGAATCAAAACAGTAAGACTTATAATGAGTTTTTGTTTCATCAAAAAATTCAATGGGGATGACTATAAAAAAAAATTACGACAATACCAAAAATTGTCGATTAAATGCCTTAGAAAAAAAAATGGATGATAAAGGCATGGCTTGGTGGGACCAAGCCTATGCCATGCCTTTCCCCAAGGCAAAACCCCATGCAAAAGTCGCGTGCCATACCAAATTCGCACTCATGACTCAAGAATTGGGCACCCGATTTGTAATTCAAAAATTGGGTGCCCAATTGCTTACAATCGTTGTACCCAATTATTTAAAAATTGGGTACTCGATTCTTTTTAAAATTGGGTACCCATTTTTTAAACAGTTGGGTACCCATTTCTAATGTACCCATTGAGCCCCAAAAGCTTCCTCATAGACTGACTTTCAATGATTGAAATGATTGAATAACGGTTTCGATCCGCAACAACGAATTCTGTCATAGTAATTCTATTGTCTTGTCTTCTTATACAATTTGCAAGCTACTAATTCAAATTCAAAATTGGTGCAAACATGGGATCAAAACAATGACCAAAGAAGAAAGAAAAAGTTCTGACAGATGAGGAGATTGCAACAAATAAAGAGAATGAAGCATGATGTCAATGAGAGAGAAGACAGAGAATTAGAGACTTAAACAACGTTTCAAAGGAGAAAGACATTGAGGATACCATGATGGATGAAGAGGTCAAAGAAGAGAACCCAATACAAGAAAATTCAAGTGCACATTCTAATCATGTATTCAATACATGTGTATCTCCAAACCCTCGAATTTTCTCTCATGGTGAAATTGGTGATTTTTTAGAAGTAGGTTATGATTTAAATGATTTAGATTTTTTTCATGAGAAGCAATTGTCAAACGATCATGCACAAAAAACTCCAATTGAAATGCATGCCCCAAAAGAAATACCAAGAAAAATTGAAAATTAGATTCAAATCCCAAATAACAGTGAAAATGAAATATCAATTGAAAATAAAAATTGCATGGATGTAGACATAGAAACACCAACTACTGAACAAACATGTCAGAATGATAGTAAAGTGTCTGAACATAATTTTCATATTCCTAATTATGTGTTAGATAATCTTGAGGGATTGGTTTCATAGAGACAAATTAGGACACATGCTAATAGATTGTATAGACATTTTTTTTATAATAAGAAATTTGAGTTGCAATGTCAGTTAATGTTGTAACTAATTAAAATGTCTAAAATGTGAAAAGTAATGAGAAGGTTGGAAATGTATGCAAAACCCAAGAATAAAAATGAGTCTTTAAAACAAGTTGTATCCATTGTTGCTAGTGCCTTTGATATTATCGAAAAGAGAAGTTAGTCTAAAGATAAGAATGCAACATGACAAGCTATAACAATAGCTTTAATTAACAAATCAACATCTAACAAAAGATTGATTAGTGACATAAGTGGATATCTTACAATGAATCATAAGACTTTAGATAGAGCTGTAAAGAGAAGGGTTAACTTTGAATGTGATCAAGCAAATATTTTATGGACTTCTAGTGGTAGACTCCCAAGATGTGATATGAAACTTACTAGTGAAGTCAAAAGTTTGATTGAAAAAATTTGGCATGATAATACAAGAGTATCACCTAATTCAAGAGATGTTCTTAAATTGAGAATTGGGTCAAAAATACGTGATCCACATCCTAAACACTTTTTAGACATGACTCAAATTGAATTGTTTAAAAAAATTGTAGATGGTAAGGTATTAAATATTACCATTAGTCAAAGATCTTTTGAAAAGTTTAAACAATGGTAAGTAAGGATTAACAAGGAAAGAATCACATGTTGTAAAACTCGTATTCAATTTCATTACCATTATGATGTATCTGATTTATACATGGTACCATGCATAGTAAAGAAATGTTGCAGGAATGTGGTATGAAAATACCACCTCAAACTATAAAGGATTTCATATCAAGTTTGTTTTGTAAGCCACCTAATAATCAATACTTTCTTTTCAATGCATGTCTTTCTGGTACATGTGATATGTGCAGCAATCTTTCTTTGTTAGATGAATGTTTGCATGAAAATGCTTTGACTACTTTTGGACAACAATTAGTTGAGGTAAAAAGATTCAAAACTATTGAATATCCATTGAAGGATGGGAAGATTGGAAGAAGGTGTGATCTAGTTACAGATAGAGTTAGTTGTCATGCATTTATGGATGAGTTTAAGAGTGTGATCATACCAAAATATGTTAAACACTCTCAATATTCTAGATGGCTTGATGGACAATTTTGCATATGTAAGAATATATTTCCAATTGGTACTATACTTTCAGTTGTTGACTTTGCAAAGAACTACACAGTGCACTGCAAGAAGAGGTACAACCACAATATTACAATTCAATGCAAGTAACAATTTATGTTCATATAGTTTATAGACATGCACCTAATAATACAGAGGAGGATCGAAAAATATTGAGAGAGTACCATTTTTATATGAGTGATAATAAATTCCATTCATCTGAGTTTGTCCAATATTGTTTCAAGGTCCTTTATGATAATTTAAAAGAGAGAAATTCAAATGACACAACATTGGATATGGTCAGATTATTGTACAAGACAATTCAAGAATGCTAGAATTTTTTATTGGTTGAGTAGGACACATAGGCAAACTAACATCCAACATGTGTGGAATTTTTTTGAGGCTAGACATGGTAAAGGAGAACATGATGGTGTTGGTGCATGTGTGAAGAGAGCCCTTAGTAGAGAGCAATTAAAATTTTAAGAAAAAACTAAATTCAAAAATGCACATGAGATTGTCGAATGGTGTAACAAATATTTATACATGGGATCAAGTCAGAACTCTACAATCAAACATTTCTTCTACCTAGTTGAAGAAAATAATATCCTTTCAAGATATGACTATGATACAATTAGTGGGTCAGCTAAATGGCATTCATTTAGGAGTTTAGATTCTAACACTTGGACTATATGGACTAGGGAGCTTGCTTGTTTTTTTTCAATTTTGTCTTGCAGGTGAATGGGAAGAATGTGAGAATACAGAATGGGTTGAAGATTGAAATTAAAGATCATTAGCACCTACTGACACACATTTTGAAGATGATATAGTAAATGAAGGCTAGAATGTTACTTTTGCATCAAAAGACTATGATCATATTTCAGACCTCATAGAACCTGGTATGCAGAATTTAATTAGATTTTTTTGTGATCTCATGCTTCTATTTATATAATTTGCATATGTACTAATGTGACTAAAATGTTTCTATACTTTATCTTATCTTGTAGGACATGTTTATGTTGTTATTGTGCCTAGTAATAATGATGAAAAGACTGAGTATTGGCTTGCTAGATGTGTCGAACCTAATAAAAAATTGATATATCATCAAGTAAATGATGATGGTTTTGAGTATCCAGTTGGGTCTATCATTGTAGCTGGCACCTGGCTACGTAGACACCTAACAAGAAGAAATGGTTTACTAGTACTTGAAGACTACCAAACCAAAAAGAAGATTTTACACTATTCTCATTTGGTTGTGGCAACGAATATCAAATTATAAAGATACAAAGGGAGACACACCAATAAGGTATTATGGACAATTTCAATGGACAAGCATGAAACAATCATAGATGCATTGCAAAAGAGAGAGGATCCAGATGGTACAATGGGATGACTACATTTAAATCAAACACACGTAAGTTTTTTCTTTATTATGTTATTTTTATATATGTACTTATATATATTCCTCCTATTCAGGTCTCAATTACAATTTATGCAAATTTAAGTGTTAAATTGGATCGAGCATCAACATCTTGTGCAATTCCACATAGTGAGTACATACAAATTATACATATATTTACATAGTTTAGCTACTTCATATTAATTTATGTGTTTATTAGCATGTGTTTTTGTTTTACAATTTTATTTTATGGGACCTCATTTGAAGAGATGTGTTGAACCAATTTTATATTTTGAGTTCGTGCTTCTATATATTTATCATTGACATTGTCTTATATATATTGTGAAATATGTTGTACAAACAAATTTAAAAACAGCAATTTACTTCTATTTCAAAGTTAAAGGTGTGCACTTGATATTATAAATTAATTGTCAATTTAAGTAATGGCTTCCTATTTTTTTCCATTACTTTTACATTCAAGCATGTTTAAATTAATGTTTGTTTAAAGTTTCAAATTACTATTGATTGTAATTAATAACTCTTCACTTGTACATGATAATTTAAAGATCATTACTCATTGTATTGATTATATGCTATTGTTATGTTGATAATTGACATGTATGTTTAGCCATGTTAACCATGTTAAGTGAGAGGGAGGGAAGGAGGAAGAGAGGGAGAGAGAGGCAGGGAGGTATATGGGGAGGGTTATAAGTGCTTGTAATTTATTAGAAAGGGGTCCCATTACGACACCTTAGGAAAAATTAGCACCTCTTAGGAACCCTTACAACACATTAGTTATAATTGTAGTCCTAAAATTAATCGTTTCTAATATCTTAGGACCCATTATGACGCCCTAGAACCCATTCATACCATTAACACACTCTATGAACCCTTAGAACACATTAATCATCGTAGGATAGACTTTAGGGTTGTAATGTGTCCTATTCAATCTTATTTTTTCCTAAGGAGTTTTAGTGGGTCCTAAGTGGTTCTAGGAATCCTTGAGACTAATTACAACCTCCTAAGAACCATTATGAACCATTATGAGCCCTTATAGTCATATTAGTCATATGTTCTAAAGGGACATTAGGGATTTTTAGGACCCATTTGTACACATTAGGTCTCATTAGGACACATTAGGATCCATTCGCACACATTAGGACCCATTAGACCCCATTAAAACCTCTTATAACACATTAACCATTGCAGGACATAGCAATGTGTCCTAAGTGGTCCTAATATCTCACAACAAATCACGATTGGTCCTATGTGGTTTGAAAGCCTATTAATATTGTTTAGGGTGCACATTATGACCATTTAAAACATATTAAAAACTATTAATTCCTCTTACATAATCTTAAGGGGCATTTAAGACACACTAATGAGTTATAATATGCCCTAATGGGTCCTAATGTGTCTTAAGGGTTTCTAATGTGTTTTAAGTGATCCCATGACCTTTTAGGACCCATTAGGAACCCTTATAATCCATTAGGGGCCATTAGGACTCATAAGAACCAATTATAACTCCTTTGAACATATTCACCATCATATGATACACTACTATGTCCAAAGGCATTATAATAGTTCCTAAGTGGTTGTAATCTCATTAACCAAAGAACTTGTATGTGACAATGCCTATTGGGTTGAAGGACTAAAACATAATCTATTGAGTGTGGCACAGCTAATCAATATTGGATTCAAGGTGGAATTCATGCATGGCAAGACTAGACTGCTAGATGACAAAGGAAAACTAATTGGATCAGGAAAACAAACAAAAGGCAACCTGTTTTATCTTGATCTTAGTGATTGCTCATGTTTTATTGCTCAAGTTGAAGAAAGTTGGTTATGGCACAAAAGGTTATGTCATGTAAATTTTGATAACATGGTAAAAATAAGAAAATTTTGGAAAGTAAGAGGCATTCCTAGTTTGAAGAAACTTGATGTTGGTCTATGCAAGAATTATCAGATTGGCAAAATGGGAAAGACTAGTTTTAAAAACAAAAACTATCAGTCTGAAGATACTTTAGAAATTGTGAATATTGATTTATGTAGACCTATTGGAATAGAAATCTATAATGGAGAAAAATGCTATAGTTAATGAGATTACAACCATAGAATTGTCCTTCAACTCTCGAGCAGAATGGAATAGCTAAAAGGAGAAACAAATCCATCATGGATTGTGCAAGGACTCTAATGATTGAAAATAACATTGCTATAAAATAGTGGAAGGAAGCTATCAGCACTATAGTTCATACCTTAAACCAAGTATAGTTGAAGAAGGACTCATATAAAACTTCCTATGAGTTATGGTATGGTTATAAATCCAATGTCAGTTACCTGAAAGTATTTGGAAGTAAATGTTATATCTTGAAAGAATCTAGAAAAGGAAAATTTGATGTAAAAGGTGATGAAGGTATATTCTTAGGTTATTCTTGCAAAAGTAAGGCATATAGATGTTTGAATTTGTCTACTCATAAAATCATAGAAAGTGCACATGTGAAAATTGATGAGTTTGTAGAAAGGACTAAAGAAGAAAGCAAAAAGGAACCAGAGGATTACAGGAGATTTGTTTACATAAAACCTAATACATTACTAGACACATGTATCAATAAGGAGACTTCTACTCCTGAGTCTTCCTCAATTATCGAGTTGCAAGAAGTTTAAATCAAGTCACAAGGACCTGAATCACATTCTGAAGCTACCAAGCCAATGCCTATTGAGTCTGAGCAACTAGAACCAGAAGTTGAAATTCAAGAGGATAACAATGCAATTCATTCAAAAGGCAAGGAACGTATATTGGCCAAGTATATCAGGAGGCATCATGCACTAGATTAGATTATTGGAGATAAATCAAAAGGTACTATGACAAGAAGTAAGCTAAAAGGTACATGTTTACTTGCTGATTTTGAACCTAGAAATGTCAAAGATGCATTGGAAAATGAAAGTTGGATTGAGGCTATGAATGAAGAGATAGAACAAATAAAAAAGAACAAAACTTAGACTCTTGTACCTAGGCCTAAAGACAAAAATGTGATTGGAACAAAATGGGTATTCAAGAATAAGTTGAATGAAGATGGTAAGGTATCAAGAAACAAAGCTAAATTGGTGTGTAAAGGATATTCTCAAGAAGAAGGTATTGATTATGGTGAAACTTTTTCTCCTATTGTAAGATTGGAAGGTGTCAGAACCTTACTTGCATATGCAGCACATAAAGGATTTAAGGTATATCAGGTGGATGTTAAATCTACATTTCTCAATGATATTCTTGAGGAAGAAGTCTACATTGAACAACCTGAAGGTTTTGTTGATCTAGACAAAAGGGACATGGTCTTCAAATTACACAAAGCATTGTATGGTCTAAAACAAGCTCCTAGAGCATGGTATGAGAGGTTGCACAACTACCTTATACAGATTGGGTTCTAGGGAACTAATGAAAATAGTAGTTTGTACATCAAGGAAGGACTAGATAACAAGATTGTTTGGTAGAAATATTTTTGGATAATACTTTATTTACAGGGAATGATGATCTATGCAAAGAATTTTTAGAGCAAATGAACAAAGAGTTTGAAATGTCTATGTTTGGTGAGATGAAGTTCTTTGTTGGTCTTCATATACAACAAAGCAAGAATGGTATCTACATCACTCAGTCTAAATATATCAAGGAGATACTTAAGAATTTTGGTATGGAAGATTCAAAACTAGTTGGAACCCCCATGTGTACTGAATTAAAACTTACCAAAGATGATTACTCAAAAGAGGTAGATCAAACCTTATATAGATCAATGATTTAAAAATCACAATATGTAGTTCATACAAGGCCTAATATTACTCTTGCAATTGGTATAGTGGCAAGATTCTTGGCAAAATCTAGAGAAAATCATATGATGGCAATCAAAAGAATCTTGAGATATTTGAAAGGTACTGAAGATTATGGCTTATGGTATAAACTTGGAAGAAATCTGAACTTAAAAGTATTTGTTGATGTTGATTGGGCAAGAAATATTGATGACAGAAAGACTAAAGTGGTGGAGCATTCTTTCTTGGTAAACGGTTGGTATCTAGGTCAAGTAAAAAGAAAAATTGCACATCCCAATCTATAGCAGAAGCAAAATATGTTGTAGCAATAGTAAACTGTTCTAATATTGTTTAGCTTAAATAGTTGTTGGAAGGCATGAAGGTTGAGATCAAAGAACCAATTGTCATGTTTTGTGATAATAAAAGTGCAATTAACATATCAAATAATCCAGTGATGCATTCCAAAACCAAGCACATTGCTATAAAATATCATTTTGTCAGAGAATTGGTCTAGGACAAAGAAATCAGATAGGAATATATCCATACAAAAGAACAGATTGCAAACATATTTACCAAGCCATTACCTAAGGATGCATTATTGTATCTAAGATGTACATTAGGGGTCATTCCCCTATCTGAAGCTCACTAAAATAAAATTTTAGTGATTCATCAATAGGAGCCAAGTTGAAGATCTATCAGTTGATGTAGCATAGTCAAGAGAACATTGCATATGAATCAGTACTCAAGGTACATTGATACTCATTTGGTATGTATTGTCTTTGGCATGTGTTGTCAAAGAGGGAGATTTTATTGTCATATCTTTCTAAAAAAAAATTGGAAGAAAGAAGATATGTAATTCCTTCATAGAGGGAGAATACTGCATTAAAGAATTTTATGGCATAAAATCTAAGAGGGAAAAAAATGTCTATCAGAGAAAGAGTTGTTTTCAAATTTCATTATGCTATGACATGTTGTGTTGCCATCAATGCCAAAGAGGGAGATTGTTGGATACAATTTTTTAATTGTGTGTTGTCTTTGATGTTATACAAATGTCATAGCAGTTGTTAGTCAGTGCTTACCGAGCTCACTTGGTCAGCAAGGCAATTTTTCTTGTCTACCGAGCATTTCTAGAAATTACTCTATGTAGACAGTGTCTACTGAGCTCACTCAAGCGTCGAAGGAAAATATGGTAGAAAGAAGTGTTAACTGAGTTCTCATGGTTAACAAAGGAAAGTTGGTCAGAGTTAGTGTTCATCGAGTTCACTTGGTTGCCAAAGGATTTTGCAAGTTCGCGGTGTTAACCAAGCTTTTGTTGGCTAACACAAGAAATCATTTTAAGATCAATGTTTACTGAGCAGGGTCGACCAATGAAGGATTTTGTTGATTTAGGATATAAATTTTAATTATTTCAAGTATTGATTCCAGCCGACTATGTTAATGATTATTGGTCATTGTAATTTGTAATTGAGCTAACTTGATAATCTAAATGGTATAAATGAAGGTCAAGTTGACATTCTAAAGTATGAGCGAGTAAGCAAGTGTATTGATTGTTTGAGAAGGAAAGTGTGAGTGAACTTGAAGGATGGTCAGATATCCTTGAGGAGCAACAATGTAATATTCAATTAGGAAGGATCTAGCATGAAGCAGAATAGATATCTATAATCAGCAATTCAGTTGCATCTCATTCAGGTCAATTCATTGTTACTTTCTTACCATTGTAGCAATGATTCTAAAATCTCTTAATAGAGTTAGTTTAATAGCCAATTGTAAACCCTCTAAAAAAGTGACAGTTCCATTGAATTATTCTAAAGACCTCTTGCAAGGCCACTCCTTACAGGGTGATTAAATCCTCTAACAAGGTCACACCTAACAGTGTGTTTTGTAACCTTTAACTAGGTTGGCTCCTAACAGAGCTCACTTCAGAAGAGTGAAAAATAATAACTAGTTACATTGGTGGTTTTTTCCATATTGGGTTTTCATGTTAAATCTCGGTGTCTCATGTGTTCATGTTATGTCTTTTATTCTTGCAATTTAATCACTGTGAATGTTTAAGATCTATTAAAGTATAACATACACTGCATTTACCGAGTTACAATAATTTCTATATGTTACTGAATAATAGCAGTAATCAGTTTTATTGTTAACATCCATGGGATCTAAAATATTTTTGTGGTAACTAATTCACCCCCCCCCCCCCCCCCCCCACCCCTCAGTTACTCCATCTATATTTCCAACAATTAGAAGTGTTTCTAGTTAGAGGACTTCAGAACATCTACTTGGAATGTCACCCTATTAAAGAATTTACAATTATCTGTTAGGACTACTCTGCCTAGGAGATTTAACTAAAATCAACTGTTAGGATTTTTTAGCATAGATCTTGTGATTAGCTCTGGTTTCTTGATTAAAGATCAAATTTGTAAAGTGTCATTCTTGATCCTTACTGATCTAATGTGACAATTGTTGTATCCTTCTATTCTTGTTCTCCTCTAACTAATTCTATTATTCACTCTCTATAAATTCTAAGTCTCCATGAATGCTTTGTTTGTGCATGAAAACTTCACTATTCTTCTCCTTCAATTCCTTATACACTCGTTATGAAATTTAGGGTTTCATCCTCCTTAAGAAGAGTAGAATACTTAGGGTTAGGTATAAATCTATGGTCAAGATACATTCTTTTTGCCGCTAAATCTTTCCTATTTTCTAATTGGTTGCATGTTATTTCATATGGAATCTATATACAGATTCATCCTTATCTTCAAAAGATCGTATTCTATCCTTGGTCGGCTGAAAAATGGTTTACATAGTTGTTTGTGCAATCATAAAAAAATATGTCCAATCTATGTTACTCGACACTTCAAGTTACTGATGCTTGGCACATATTGTAATTCTAATTCTAACTCGACACCTGAACTACTTGGCATCTACTATGTACTTAACACTTGAATCACTTGGCATGGTCTATATACTCAACACTTTGAGTGAATCGGCACCTGAGTGACTCAGCACTCATTGTAACTTGGCACTATCTTGTATTTACATATTATACTCGGCATGTATTACTAGTTCAGCATGAACTTACAAAATGCCTTAAGTGTCAACACACTCAATTGTCAAAACCAATTTGAGATCAACAAGTACTATACATACTACATAATTCTTATCAACATTTTACAGCCGATATTTTGTAACTAATTTTTAACCTAAAGTAGCAAAAATACATGTATAAAAGGGCTCACGATTAGAGATTATTACATTGTGGGTGATGCAAAAATTGCTTCTTGTGGTGGTATTGACCTATAAGGGATTATGAATTGTAATTAGGTTGTAATCACTGGATCATAATAATATTGGACTTGTTTCATGGACGTAACCTAGGGACTTGTTTCATGGACGTAACCTAGGGATTAGGTGAACCACATTAAATCTTGGTGTCTTGTGTTATCTTCTATGTAATCTATTATATTCTATTATTGTTTATATTTGCATGTAATTGTTATTTCTATCTATGGTTTAATCCTAACACTGTGGACAAGGAAGTAAATTTTGCAAGTAGAGAATCCTAGCATTCTTGCTATCTAGAAACTCCTTATGAAGGATTTGTTTATAATTTCCAAGGATGTTGATATTCATGACGTTTCTATAATTACTATCTATAAAGCTTATAGCTCCCAAAGACTTACCTTTCCCCTTGTTGAAACATCTAGATAGAGGGAATGTGCTTAAGAACTAGTACAATAGCCTAGAAAGAGTACCTAAGAAGAGATGGATCTCACATTCATTCATTAATAAAATATAGAATTTATTCATTATCACATGAAGTAAAAAAAATTATGAGCATCCATAAAATAATCTCATAATGTCCAAAGCTAACATCTAACATTAGTTCATTTTTTAACATTCATTAACAATAGCACATAAACACATAACATTCAATAACATGTGAAATAAGGTATTTAAACATGCCTCAACTTACCTGATTAGTTTAGAATTTTTTTCTCACCAGAAATTATAAAATATAAGAGCAATTGTGCCAAAAAGAGCATAAAAAGATGATTATTGTGCACCAATCATGTTTTTTAATTTCTTTTGGCACAATCATTCTTACAATTTTTTGGCTCTGTCTCCAACTGGTCAATATGTGTTTTGAAAAATTGTTGATGTTCTGTGTGTCAGGAAAAAGGGAAATATTGAAATTGAAAAAGACATAAATAAATGCAATTAATTTTTAAACTTCAATTTTATAAACTTACAAAGAAAACCATAGAATTATAAAAAATTATTGTAGCTTGTAATATTTGAAAATTATAGTTACAAGTGATAAAGTTATATACCTTTGATTCAGAGAGCATAAATAATGGAAATGAAGTATTGCACAAGGTGCAAGCTCAACTACCCCCATCCCCCTCCACCCCATGTGGATGGCACTGTTAAGTAGAGAATTGTTACATACATACATACATGGTTAAGTGCTACCAAACTATGTCCAAGGCTACTAACTATGTCCAAGGTGTATGCACACTGGAAGCATACTCTACCAGCCAACCTACCTACATACTCGTATTCACAGGATCAAGAACCTTGAACTACTCACTCTAACGAATATGTAGTTCTAGTTTATAATTGTTTTGATGTAGTTTTATTCCTATAACCACTAGAGAGCTTTAATCACCTAAGACATCTCTTCAACATCATGCACTCACTTGGGAAAATCAAGCAGTTTTCTATAATTACAATATTGTAATACCCTAGTGCAACCTTTGTGTTGTAGTTTAAAATTAATGTAAGGTTAACCTATATATTTCCTAACTCACTCCTTGTATAGTTATGTTTAAAAGCTTGTGACAATAATCAATGGATCTAAAGAGACTAGTAAAGTTAATACTGAAATATAGAGTTTAGTCTTCTATTTTCAAAAGTCAGGTACACTAGGTACATATAGTGTCTTAAAATATAAGCCTCATAAGTTAACATATAATGTCTTAAAATAGTTAAGTGATACCTAAGTATGTCCAAGGCATCTACACACTAGAGGCATACTCTGCCTACCAGACTACCTACGTACATGTATCCATGGGGTCAAGACCCTTGAACTACTCACCCTAATGAATATGCAGTTTTGGTTTCTAATTGTTTTGATGTAGTTGTATTCTTATAACCACTAGTGAGTTATACTCACCTAATACAACTCTTTGCCATCATACACTCTCTCAGATGAATCAAGTGGTTTCTACAATTCCAATACTGCAATACCCTAGTGCAACCTTTATGTTGTAGTTTACAGTTAATGTAAGGTTAACCTATATACATCCTAACTCACTCCTTATATAGTTATGTTTAAAAGCTTCTGATAATACCCATGGCCATGCTACTTGTTGAATGAGTTTTATTGTTTTTATGTTGTGCTAAGATCTCTTTGTTTGTATACATACATACATATATACATATACATATCTATATACATACATACAAATATAGATATCACAAGGGCATGTCAATGAGATGTAGAGATCACAAGAGCATGGCAATTAAATGCGACAATCACAAGGGCATGGCAATGAAATCCTAGATCTCCACAATCTACAAGATATCTCTATATATATACATACATACATATATATATACACATACATGCATACATACATCTGCATATGCAATTTTATCACCTTGGAAAACTATACTTGATTCTACTATTTGGTAATAGTTGATTGTTCATTTTATTGTACCTAATTGGATGACATTTCTACAAGAATTTATAATCAACTCAACTAATCAACAACTAGATCAATTTAACTAGGTTATGGCTTGTTTATTTTTAAAAATATCTATTATGATGTGTTTTTCTAAGATTTATTGCCCATTTTCCTGGTTTGCATTATTTTTGTGCAAGATCTTGAGCTAAGTCAATTAGCATAGGTTGAGTGAGTTTTATTATTTTATTATTTGGATTATGGAAAATGGGCTTTGTTTTATCATTAACTTTTTTCAAGTCCTAATTTTAATAAAGTAACAAAGTGGTTTTTAGGGTGGAAAGGACTATATAATGAAGAGAAAACTTGAAAACTTAAATGTTGAAATGCTAAAATGAAAGTTGTCGAGGATCAAACACCTATGGCAAAGCGACAACACAATGTGAAGTTGATTTTAGATATAAACACAAAAAAACATGAAATAAATCATTCCCCATTTGTTTTGATTGTGGAGATTTGCATGCAAAAGATGGTGGAGAGATGTGAACAAGGGTGGAGATCTTTGAATGTTGGTGGAGATTTCATTTTTGTACCCTTGTGATCACTACATTTTGTTTTTGTGCCCTTATGATCTCTGCATTTTGTTGTTATGCCCTTGGTGGAGATCAATGAAGATTCAGTATTTCATTGTCGTGCCCTTGTGATCTCTGCATTTCGTTGTTGTGCCCTTGTGATCTATGTGCCCTTGCTCTACGATTTTGTTGTCATTTTTTGCCCTTGTGATCTATATGCCCTTTGCAACACTACAACATTTGGGATCAAATTGGGTCGGCAATTTGCGACAGCAATGTAATTTGTCGTGTTCAGGCCCAAATGTAGTAGTGCTTGGTCTGCAATTTTATTCAAGGGGAGAAGAGGTACCTATGTAATTTTTTTTTTTCTTTTCCTTCTAAACATTTTTCTCTTTATATATCCCACAACAAGTGATTAGAAAAGCTTCTCTTTATATATATGTATGTATGTATGTATGTATGTATATATACAAAGATCATAAGAGGCATGACAACGAGATGCAGAGATACATATATACATACATACATACATACATATACACATACATGCACGCATGCGTGCATACATCTATATATGCAATTTTA
Source organism: Cupressus sempervirens (assembly GCA_028749045.1). Classification (NCBI taxonomy): domain Eukaryota; kingdom Viridiplantae; phylum Streptophyta; class Pinopsida; order Cupressales; family Cupressaceae; genus Cupressus; species Cupressus sempervirens. Next base: position 793,138,580 of record CM053791.1, read on the forward strand.
TCACCTTGGAATACTATATTTGATCTTTACTCAATCACCAAGAGATAATATAATTTGTAAGTACAGATTTTTTGTATGCTTAGTTTGGTATGAATAATTTCAATTGGATTCATCTAAGGAGAGTGAGTCTACTCATGATGACAATGGCTCCATGTATTGGGTCTTTAGAGCATAGAGACTTACAGAAGAATAGATGTTGTTTATGGATATGGGATGATTCATTTGTGTGAATGGTTGATCGGGCAAGTTGTAGCAAATTAGGGTGTCAGTTGCAAGTAGTTTCATTAATTAGATAAGGGAATCAACTTTGAAAGTTAGGATTATAAAAATTGGCATGTCTGTCCTTATGATAGACGTCTCTATCTCATAATAGAAAATTACCTCAAATGATAAGAGACAAATTATTAAATATATAGAAAATCAGAAGAACATTCACCTATAATATTTTTGAAGGACAAAAATATAATAAAAATATAATTTGGTGGAAAAAGCCATGAGCTATGTGGATCCACATTGTGGCTATTCCACTATCCAATAGTGGAAACTCTTCACATTAACTATGAAGATCTTGAAATTAAAAAAGATAACTATTAGAGATCTATATTTGTATTTTAGTGATAACAAATATATAGTCTAATTTTAAGAAAAATAATAGTCTTAAATGTATATGATTAAATAAAATAAACAAGAGTACTAGATGTAGCTATATAATTCTAGTATTACTAATTGTGTTAAACAAAATATTCAATAAAACAAGTATAAAGTAATATAAATGGATCATCTACTCAATCCTATTATGACATAACGTGAGTGCATCCAATCATTACTTAGACGATATTATGCACGAGAGCTTTACTCAATCACCAAGAGATATAATTAACTTGTAAGTACAGATCTCTGCATACTTAGTTTGATATGAATAAATTCAATTGAATGCAAGAAAAACCACTTATGTGAATTCAAGACATGAATGATTAATTTAATTTAGCATAAGTACTATGCAAGTGTGTATGTATGCATGTAAAGCAGTTCACATAGTGAAATGATTTGCATACATACATGCACATATGCATACAATTATCATAATCAGTTATCCTTGAATCAAACTAAATCTATTATATATGAACTAGAGATACATGTTTAGAAGATAAAAAAAAATTTACATAGGTACCTCTTCTCCCCTTGAAGAAAATCACAGAGCAACAGCACGAAGATCACAAGGGAACAGTAACAAAATCTTAAATCTCCACTAATCTCCGCCAATGTTCAGATCTCTCCACCCTCTTTCAAAGCTTTCCACCCTCTTTCACACCCAGCTCTCCACAATCAATCAAAACAAATGGGAAATGATTAATGTCATATTTTTTTATTTTTGTTTATAATCCATAATCCACAATCCACAAGATCTCTCTATATATATACATGCATACATGCATACATATATACATATATACATACATACATGAAAACAACAATGCACTTTCTAAGAGTTTACAATTGCTCAACAAAATTTATATTTTACAAGAAAATGCATTTGAATAACCTTTAGCTCAAAAGCAAGAACATGGTGTTGAAATAGTACAAAAAGTGCTTGACATGAGAGGTCTGCAAGTAATGGTGTTGATCAATCTTGAAAACTTGAATGCTGAAATGAAAGCTATCGACCTATGCTCGAGTTACAACACACTGTGAAGTTGATTTTAGATAAGGTAGAGGTAGATATTCAAAAGTTTGATAATCAAAATTTAAGGGATGGGAGTAAAGGAGAAGGAGCGGCTTTAGAAAGAGAACGAGAAGGAGCAACTTTAGAAAGAGATTGTACGGTAGAAACAATAGTTAGAGAAAATAGAGGATACTATGGGAACCACTTGATAGAATCCAGGAAAGTGTTGCAGTAGGTACTATGACATTGGAATCACTTGCAAGTGTCTTTGAGAATATACAGTCTAAATATCAAATGCTTACAAGAGTGTTTCAAGTATTGGCACAGTCTCCCTTCTGTTAGATTGTGTTGACTAATTGGGAAAGTACTGTACATACTTCAAAAAGAAAATTCGGCCCTATTTTATCAAGATTTTGGGCCAACATGTAATTATTAATTATAACCCTAAATTGATAAAAATACTTATATAAAAAGAGCTTAGGTTTAGGGATTGTTTCATAGTGGTGATGCAGAAATTGGTTCTTGTGGTGATATTGAGCTATAAGAGATTACGGACTCTAATCAAGTTGTGATCACTAGATCGGAATAATATTGGACTTGCTATTTGGTGCACATAGCCTAAGAATTGGGTGAACCATGTTAAATCTTGGTGTCTTGTATTTTTTTTTTTGTGATTTATTATGTGATCAGTGTTGTTTTGAGTGAGGAAACTCATAGGAAAACCTTAGGTGGATCTACATCAAGAAGTTCTTTTAATGCACAAAGCAGAGGCAGAACAACTGAGAGAGGAAGTAATTCTAAAAATTGTGGGAAATCAAGAGGAAAGTCAAAGGGGAGGAGGTCTCAATCAAGAGGACCGAACAACTGTTGGTATTATGGGAAACCACGGCATAAAAAGAAAGATTGTTGGAATCGAAAGAAAAATGAAGGAGATAAACTAGATGGAGACAAGGAGACAAATGTGGTAAGTAACAAATCCAAAGATGATGCTTTACTTCTATCTTTAGAAAGTGTTGATGATTCATGGGTTTTAGGTTCTGGTGCTTCATTTCATGCTACACCTCATAGAGGTTATTTCATTGATTATGTCCAAGGGGATTTTGGACTTGTTTATTTAGGGGATAATGAACTCCGTTAGATTGTTGGAAAGGGAAAAGTTAAGATTAAGTTGCAAAATGGGAATCATTGGCTATTACATGAGGTAAGACATATTCCAAGGCTGAGTAGAAATTTAATTTCAGTAGGGAAACTCTCTAATGAGAGTTATGTAATAACTTTTAATGATAAAAATTGGGAGGTTTCAAAAGGTTCCCTTGTACTAGAAAAAGGTATGAAAGTAGGCACCTTATATCTATGTACAGGTCATATTGTTCCTTCTACTTAGAAAAATGAATATTCAGGAACAATTGCTACAGTTGAGTAGGGAGAACAAATAGTTGTTGTAAATTCTGATATAGTGTTGCGGCACAACAGACTTGGGTGCATGAGTGAGAAAGGTATGAAAGTGCTTCATTCAAAAAATGTTTTACTAGGTTTGAAATGAGTTAATATGGATTTCTATGAAAGTTGTGTGTATGGAAAACAAAAGAGAGTAAGTTTTGTGAAGACTAAGAAGGAAAATAAAAAGGAGAAATTAGAGCTTGTGCATATAGATGTATGGGGACCGACTCAGGTATCTTCCCTTGGTGGCTCTCATTATTATGTTACATTCATTGATGATGCAACTAGAATAGTGTGGGTTTATTTCCTTAGAAAAAAATCTAATGTATTTCAAACTTTTAAGAAATGGAAATGCTTGGTTGAGAATGAGATTGGTAAGAAATTAAAATGTCTCAGATCTGATAATGGTGGTGAGTATTGCAATCATGAATTTGAAGATTATTGCTCCACTAATAGTATTCGTAGACAGAAAACTATTCCAAGGACTCCACAAGAAAATGAAAATGGTTGAACGCATGAACAAGACTATAACAAAGCGTGCAAGGAGCATGAGGTTGCATGTTGAGTTGCCCTTACACATGTGGGTGAAGGTTGTAAATATTGTTTTATATTTGATTAATAGAGGTCCCTCTACTCTTTTGGATTGTGGTATTCCAAAGGAAGCATGGACTAGTAAGAAGGTGAGTTATTATTTTCTCAAAACCTTCAATTGCAAAGCATTTGTTCACATAGATTCTGAAAATATAACCAAGTTGGAAGCTAAGTCAAAGAAATGTGTATTTGTTGGATATGGCATTAATGAATTTGGTTATAGGCTTTGAGATTTTGGAAATCATAACATTGTAAGAAGCAGGGATGTAATATTCAATGAGAAAGTGTTGTACAAAAATTTGTTGCAGCAACATGAGAAGAAAGAATATGATTATGTAGTACTAGATGATACTCCAAAAGATGACGTTCCAACCATTCTTTATGATGTGCAACAACTGCAACAAAAAATACCACACACACCAATGAATGTTAGATGATCAACAAGACAGATTAGACCTCCAAAAAGATTTTCTCCCTCTTTGTATTCAATTTTACTTACTGATGTTGGTGAACTTGAATGTTATGATGAAGCTGTGCGGGTGGATCCTAAGATTTAGTGGGAGTATGCAATGAAAGATGAAATGGACTCTTTGTTGAAGAATAAGACATGGGATTTATTCAAGTTGCCTGCAGGTAAAAGAGTTTTACAGAATAAGTGGGTTTATAGGTTAAAAGAAGAAGATGGAAGTAAGAAAATATTTAAAGTCAGGTTAGTTGTAAAAGGGTTTGCATAGAAAAAGGGCACTGATTTTGATGAGATATTTTCTCATGTTGTTAAAATGACTTCTATCTGTAATATTTTAAGTATTGTGACTACTGAAGATTTGCATTTAGAGCAATTTGATGTTAAAACAGCCTTCATTCATGGTGATTTGGATGAAGAGATATATATAGCTCAGCCATGGGGATTTGAGGTCAAAGGTAAGGAGAACTTAGTGTGCAAATTGAAGAAAAGTTTATATGGCTTAAAGCAAGCACCTTAGCAATGCTATCTAAAATTTGACAATTTTATGCATGAGCATGGATACAATAGGTGTCATTCAAATCATTGTGTTTATTTTAAGAGGTTGGATGATGACAACTAAATTATTTTATGTTTATATGTTGATGATATGCTTATAGTTGGGTCTAACATGGATCATATTAAGGGACTGAAATACCAGTTAGCACATGCATTTTCTATGAAGGATTCAGGGGTGGAAAAACAAATCCTTGATATGAAGATTTGCAAAGATAGGAAGAACAGAAAACTAATGCTATCTCGGGCTAATTATGTTGAGAAGGTGTTGCAACATTTCTCTATGGAGAATGCCAAAGCTGTCAGCACACCTTTAGCTGATCATTTGAAGTTAACTAAGGAGATGTGTCCCAAGACACAAGCAGAGGAGGATAAGATGTCCAAGGTACCCTATGCTTTAGCTATGGGAAGCTTGATATATGCTATGGTATGTATAAGGCCAGATATTACACATGTAGTGGGAGTTGTTAGTAGGTATATGAGTCATCCAAGAATTGAGCATTGGAATTCAGTCAAATGGATTCTCAAATATTTGAGAGGAACATTCAATAAGTGTTTACACTTTGGGGGCTCTACTACTGATTTACAAGGCTATGTTGGCTCAGATTTGGCAGGGGATATTGATACCAAGAGGAGTACTACAGGTTATGTCTTTACTATTGGTGGGGCAACCGTGAGCTAGATTTCTAGGTTACAGAAGGTTAATGTTTTATCCACTACAGAGGCATAGTATGTAGCTGCTACAAAGGCAGCCAAGAAGATGATATGGCTTTAGTTTTTCTTGGAAGAATTGGGACACCCTCAGAAGGATAATTATTTGTTTGCAGATAGTTAAAGTGTCACTCATCTTGTAAAGAATTCAACTCTACATTCAAAGACCAAACACATACAGTTGTGGTACCATTTCATTCGATTAGTTTTGGAGGATGGGCAGTTAACGCTAGACAAAATACATACAAATGACAATCTAGTAGATATGTTTACAAAGGTAGTAACAAGGGAGAAGTTGAACTCCTCTTCAGCTTTGGTTGGTCTTCTAGACTAAACATGAATAAAAGAACAACAGAGTCCAATGTGGTTTGATCCAGTGGGAGCCTCATGGAGTAGCGGCATAGCTACAAAATCAATCTCCAAGTGGGAGATTGTTGTTTAGTGTGGAACCTAATCAATTCCCAAGTGGGAGATTGTCAAATTGTGGTGACTGATCAAGAAAGTACTGTAGATACTTCATAACAAAATCAATCTCCAAGTGGGAGATTGTTGTTTAGTATGGAACCTAATCAATTCCCAAGTGGGAGATTGTCAAATTGTGGTGACTGATCAAGAAAGTACTGTAGATACTTCATAAATTCTTTGGGGCTTGAGGCATGGCCTTGAAAAAAAAATTGGGCCCTATTTTATAAGGGTTTTGGGCTGAAATGTAATTATTAATTATAACCCTAAAGTGGTAAAAAAATGTATAAAAAGAGCTTAGGGTTAGGGATTGTTTCATAGTGGTGATGCAGAAATTGGTTCTTGCGGTGGTATTGAGCTGTAAGGGATTATGAACTATAATCAGGTTGTAATCACTGGATCGTAATAATATCATACTTGCTATTTGGTGGACGTAGCTCATGGATTGGGTGAACCACATTAAATCTTGGTGTCTTATGTTCTTTTTTGTGTGATCTATTATTTTCTGATATTGGTTATATTTGCATGTAATTGTTATTTCTATCTATGGTTCAATCCTAACACCTTTGATGATCCCAAGTATCAAATACTTATATGAGTGTTTCAAGGTTGGGAACCACTTACAACATTTGTTGCATGGTTTAGAGGTAATCTCATTGTGGTAGAGGCTTCTGCAAGGGAATATGCCTCGTGATTATGGCATTTACACAGAAGCAAAACTTGGTTCTTCAACTCCTTACACTCAACTCTTCAATTCCTTGCATATGCAATTTTATCACCATGGAAAATTGTATTTGATCTTGCTAGCTAGAAACAACTTACTGTTCATTTTATTGTACCTAATTTGATGATAGTTCTAAAAGAATTTGTAATCAACCCAACTAATCAGCAACTAGATCCATTTAACTCGTTATAGTTAGCTTCTTTCTAAAAATATCTGCTATGATATGTTTTTGTAAAATTTCTTGCAAACTCTGCCCATTTTTCTCGGTCTACATTATTTTTGTGGAGGATCTTGAGGTAAGTCACTTAACATAGGTTGAGTGAGTTTTTTTTTTTAAATTCTAGAATGTGTATGCAGTTGGATCAATTTTTTTGTTGTGTAGCTAATATGTAATAAACACCTTTAAAAAGATCTCTAAATATACATGTTCAAAAGGAGATATAAAGAGATAAATGTTTAGAAGGAAAAAAAACCAACATTTACATACCCTTGAAGAAAATCACAGAGTTAGGGCATGGCAACAAAATCACACAGCAAGGGCACAACACGGCAACGAAATTGTAGAGCAAGGGCACGGCATGGCAACAAAATTGCAAAGCAAGGACACGACACCAAAATCGCAGAGCAAGTGCACAACAATGAAACGTAGAGATCACAAGGGAATGGCGACCAAATCACAGAGCAAGGGCACGACAATGAAATGCAGAGATATATCACAAGAAAAAAATGCACCAAGCACATACGCATAATCACAAGGCTCATTCCCTTGCAGAAGCCATAACCCAATTAAATATACATATATATCAACCCAACTAATCAGCAACTAGACCCATTTAACTAATTATGGCTTGTTTCTTCTAAAAATATCTGCTATGACATGTTTTTGTAAAATTTCTTCCAAACTCGGCCCATTTTTTGTGGTTTGCATTATTTTTGTGTAGGATCTTGAGGTAAGTCACTTAGCACAGGTTGAGTGAGTTTTATTGTTTTATTATTTGGATTCTAGAATATGTATGTAACTAGATCATATATGTAATAAGCACCTTGAAAAAGATCTCTCTGACTATATAAAGAGATACATGTTTAGAAGGAAATATAAAGACATACATGTTTACAAGGAAAAGAAAAAAAATTTTACATATGTACCTCTTCTCGCCCTTGAAGAAAATCATAGGGCTAGGGCACGTATCTATCACAAGGGCATGACATGGAAATGAAATCGTAGAGGAAGGGCACAACACGACAATGAAATCACAGAGTAAGGGCATGGAAACGAAATGCAGAGATCACAAGGGCACAGCAACCAAATGCACCAATCACAAGGGTCATGACAACGTTCACGAGGGCACAACAAACAAATGCACCGATCACAAGGGTCGCGACAATGTTCATAGCTCTCTACCCTCTTTCAGAGCTCTCCACCTCTTTCATGTGCAGCTCTCCAAAATCAAAATAAATAGAAACTTATTGTCATGTTTTCTTTTCTTTGTCTTATGCTCACAAGGGCGTCACAATTACAACTCCGACGTTGGTATTGCGACGACATCGGTGACAATTGCAAAAAGAAACATGAAAATGACTATAAATTACATCGCCATCACAATTTGACCTCAAATGTTGTAGTGTTCATAGAAATGGTCGGAACCAATAGATCATCTTATAGGGAACCCCCTCCAAAGAGATAGTGCCTAAACTTGAAACTGGAAGTTTTGCATAGTCACCAACTGCAATTTGTGTAGTAACACTCTAAGAAAATGAGGTAACCAAATCTAGTGAGTGTGTCATATGGTGGGAACCATATGAATGAACCAAGTAGCAGAAGAAGAAAAATCTCATGTTGAAAGAGTATGTTGTTTCTCTAAAGGAGGAGGAGGAGGTTGCTTCGAAGAACAATACTGTGTTGTTGCATGGCCTCCTCTGTAATGAGCACCCCTGAATGTCCCAAAAACCAAACCAAATTGCTGAAAGGAATTATGTCAAACAGTTTGCATTCAACTTCTTAAAACCCCTTATAACTCTGGAAATCAAACGTTTATTTGTTGTTGTGTTTCGTGCATGGAATTGGTATCATACAACATAAACAAGAAAGAAACTACAACAATATGCAAAGTGGAAATGAACTGCTGCTAATAAAATGTTATTTTCAGAATTCATAAAACCAAATACATGGCAGATTTATCAACTCACTAATTACTTCAGCAATATTGTCATAATACTCCGGCCCATGCTTATGAACTTGCTGCTACAATACTTTGTCCTCCAATCAGTCCACTACCTTCATAATACCATTCCCTCCAAGCGGCATAAGCGTCGGACAAGTAGTGAAGAAGATATGAGCAAAATATCAAATCTGCCTGTAGCCGGAAATGCAACTAAACTGCCTGATAATGAAGCCAATAAGAAAGAATTCCAAAGGCCAAACCCCAAGGGAATGACGTCTAGAATGTTACAAGAGAGGATAGACGTCCTCAAATGCCAAGAACAAAGCTGCAACTCACACACCAATTTCTTCTCATATTCAACCTGTCTAATGAAGCTACAAATGCTTCCTTTTATTCTATTCCCACGGGTCCGCTCAACTCATATGGGCAATGTGGGATAAAGATGTGTAATATAAAACATATATTAAAATACCCCTTATGTCTCCCTTGGGTACACATCACCATAAAATAAATATTAAAGTAACACTTTAATATTTTACAATTAAATTAGACATTACTTTAATAACACTTTAGGCATTAAAATGTATTAACAATCGGACTCCGAATAATGCGAGTGATAGCTCATCGGAAAGCTCTCACCGAGGAGTATCGAATCCAATCACCAAAATTGACCTACACTGTGTCCTGCCGACTTACTAAAAATAGTAAGTATGCCTGAAACTGAGTAAATCAACTTCGTTTTGGCTCAAACTGGAAATGACTAGGCCAAAACACTCCAAGATCCCATTAAACCCTTCGTTAGCCCTCGGGACCATGTAGAACAAGGCTAACGCACACACACTTGGTCAACTGCTAAAATGGGGACATTACAGTCTGCCCCCCTTGAAATTGCTTGTCCTCAAGCAATCTCAGTCCAGCCTGCTGAATAACCTGCTCACTCTCCCATGTAAAATCTTCCTCCGGCAGATCTTTCCATCTGACCAAATACTCCTTCACTATCCTATTTCAAAGCTTCCTCTCTCTGGTATCCAGAATAGCCTCAGGTACTAACACAAGCTTCCCCTCTTCATCCAAAGGGGGTAAATCTGCAGAAGGCATTACACTCTGACCAATGGCTTTCTTCAGCCTAGACACATGAAACACATTGTGCACTCGATTGCTCTCTAGAAGCTCAAGTTCATAGGTGACTTTGCCCACTTTGCGAATCACCCTGTAGGGACCATAAAATCTAGGTTTCAACTTTCCAGCTCCGCTCTTCTTGAGCGATGACTGTCTATATGGTTGTAGCCTCAAGTAAACCATATCCCCTACCTCGAAAATGCGCTCTATTCGGTGCTGATCAGCATACAATTTCTGTTGATTCTGGGCCTGTTGTATATTCTCTTTGAGCACTTTCAGGATGTCCTGACTATCCTGCAATAAGTTTTTGGCTTTGGGCACTCTACTGTCCCCCAAAACTAAATCCATGAAGCTAGGTGCTTCATAACCATAGAGTGCCATGAAAGGAGTCATCTTGATGGACATATGATAAGTGGTGTTATAAAAATACTCTCCCATATGCAACCATCTGATCCAAGCTTTTTGTTGTGTAGTTACATAGTTCCTCAAATATCCTTCCACCCATTTATTCACAATCTCGGTTTGCCCATCTGTTTGCGGATGATAACTAGTGCTAGGTGTAAGATCTGTACCACACAACCTAAACAACTCTTGCCAAAAAACACTCATAAACTTACTATCCCGGTCGCTGACAATGAATCTGGGCAACCCATGTAACCTGAATATCTCTTTAAAGAAAAGATCTGCCACCTGTGTTGCTGTGTAAGTGGACGGAATAGCAATGAAGTGAGCAAACTTCGTCAAGCGGTCCACCACCACATAGATGCAATCCCTTCCCTGCACTCGTGGTAAACCAGTGATGAAGTCCATCGAAATACTTTCCCATTTCCTATCAGGAATGGGCAAGGGTTGTAATAAACCTGTAGGAAATGTGTGTTCTCCCTTATTCTGTTGACAAACCACACACTCCCTAACATACCTCTGAACATCATCCTTGAGCCCTTTCCATGAAAACCGCTCTCGGATCTGCCTGTAGGTCTTGAAGACCCCCAGATGTCCAGCTGTGGGTGCATCATGAAATGCCTTCAGTATCGCCTCTCTCAAATGTGATGACGGAATCAAATAAACCCTGTCCTGAACTCTGATCAATCCATCTATCACCTCATAGCAATCATCCTGTATGGTACCTGAAATCAATCCAGAAGCCCAAGCATCTCCGACATACTCTTCTATAATCCGATCTCTCTAATCTCCTGAAATCTCTGCCAGAGCACATAAGTGAGGTCTTCGAGATAAGGCATCAGCCACCACATTTTTCTTACCTTTGACAAACTCTATGTCAAAGTCATAAGCCTGCAATTTAGTCACCCATTTTTGTTGCCGATCATTAAGATCACGCTGGCTCATGAAGTATTTAATACTGTTGTGATCAGTCTTGATCACAAAACGTCCACCTACCAAATATGATCGAAATTTGGCCAATGCATGCATTATGGCCAACATCTCCCGGTCATAGACAGAATAACTTTTCTCAACTCCTTGGAGCTTCCTACTCTCGAATGCAACGGGATGCTTCTCCTGCATCAATACTGCTCCAATCCCATCACCTGATGCATCACAATGAAGCTCAAAAGGCTTCGTGAAATCCGGTAGAGCTAGAACTGGACATGAAGACATTACCTCCTTGAAATGCTCAAAACACCTCTGTGCTGCCCCTGTCCACACGAAGGCTCCTTTCCTAGTAAGATCTGTCAAGGGTGTAGCAATCTGTGAGAATCCCTTAACAAACCTCCTATAAAAACCACATAAACCAAAGAATCCCTTAAGCTGTGTAAGGTTTGTGGGAGTAGGCCATTCTACAATAGCTCTAATCTTTTTGGGATCAACCCGAACGCCATCTGCACTAATGATATGCCCCAAGTAAAGGAGCTCAATCATGCCAAACTCACATTTAGATTCTTTGGCATACAATGACTCTCTCTCCAGAATAGATAACACCTCCTCTAGATGATGTAAGTGCTCCTCCCAGGTCTTACTGAAGACCAAGATGTCATCAAAGAAGATCAAGACAAATCTCCTCAGCTGCTTCCTGAATACCTGGTTCATACAACTTTGAAATGTAGCAGGTGCATTGGTTAGACCAAATGGCATAACCATGAACTCAAAGTGGCCATAGTGACATCAGAAGGCTGTTTTCTCAATGTCCTTTGCTCTCATCCTGATCTAATGGTATCCGGATCGCAAATCAATTTTGGTGAAGAAGCATGCCCCATGCAACTCATCAATCAGCTCATCAATCCTAGGAATGGGATACCTGTTTTTAATTGTTTTCTTATTCAGTGCCCTGTAATCGATGCACATGTGCATCGTCCCATCCTTCTTCTTTACCAATACTACTGCTGAAGCAAAAGGGCTCTTACTGGGCCTGATATGCCCCATCTCCAACAAATCCTTAATCGCCTTCTCTATCTCATCCTTGTGTTTCTTAGGATGATGATAGGGAGTAATCATAACTGGTTTGGCTCCCTCCTCGAGCTCAATAACATGTTCCATCCCCCTGTCAGGAGGAACCCCATGAGGAATATCGCTAAATACTTTAGCGTGTCTATCAAGTATCTTCTGGACATCTAGTGGATGACTCTTTTCTTGTGGCTCTGGTGAAGTTGGCATAATGTGGCACTCTGCCGCCCACTCTATGTCATCATGACGAAAAAGTCTCTGCATTCTCCTCAAGGACACTACTCTGCAACCTCCATTTGAAAGCCCTCTAAGTACCACAGTTCTGCCCTCATGCTGGAATCTCATCTCCAATTTCGCTAGATTGAGTGTGAACTCAACTAGTGAAGCCATCCATGTCATGCCGAGGATGACATCATAATCTCCCATGTCCACAACATAGAACTCATCCTCCAACTCGTAGCCATCTCCAAACCTGATGCGAAGATTAGATATCTTCCGAGTGCATAATAACTTATCACCGTTAGCCACCATGACTCTAAACCCATCATGCTCCTCTGTCTGTAACCCTCTCCTGGCTACCAACTGTGCATCTATGAAGTTATGTGTAGCCCCAGTGTCAATAAGAGATATCACTTTCTGCCCCTGGATAGTACCCCTGACCTTAAATGTGATTGCCTGTTGGGCCCCTGTCAAGCGTGCCAATGATCTATCATCCTTAGGAATGTTGCTCTCCTCTATAGTGTTACCCTCATCTGAATCGGAGTGTTGATCCTCCCCTTCTGACTCTGACTCTTCTGCTGAAAAATACTCCATTTGATTTGCCTTAGCCTTGAGAGAACATTTATGAGATAAGTCCCAAGGCTCTCTACAATGGAAGCACGGCTTCTTCTTTCGAAGTTCATTCAAGGTTTCATTGTCTAGTCCTTTTGATCCTTCTTTGGTTTTGCTATACTCTTTCTGAAATGTTTTTTTGTCTTTGTCCTTGCGGTAGGAAGAATCTGTTGAATGGTTTTTTCCTTTGTATACCGAAGGGGCTAAATCTCGTGCCTTTTTAGTTGCTTCAGCTAACGTGAGTGGATCATGTCCCTTCACCCAACCTCGTAATGGATCAGCAAGACCATCACAAAATAACACCACCAATCTCCTAGGAGAGATATCAGTAACAAGTACAGACAAGTGCTGAAACTCGGCAATGTAAGCATCCACAAAACTTGACTGTTTTAACTGTGCTAGCTCCTTGAAATGTAACTCGGGATCCTTAGTGTCAAATCTCCCAATCAATGTTTTGGTGAATTTCTCATAGGATGTAATCTGATTATGCCCCAAAGTCACCATGCCATGATGCCACCATTCATGTGCAACGCCATCCAAGTGCATAGCCGCATACTTGATAGCCTCCTCCTCAGGCATAGGATTTAGCTGCAAGTATGTATCTACCTTCTGCACCCAAGCTCATGCAGTCATCTTCCCTGAAGCATCATAATAAGGTAAAGAAAGTTTTCCAACTTTCTTCCTCAGCTCAAAGTTTTGATTCCTCCCTCCTGCTTTAGGCATGTGTCTCATCCTCAAGTCCATATAATCTCTAAGAGAAATATCCGCCTGAAACTCTGGTCCACTAGCCTCCCAGTCCCTCCTGAACTGATCCTGTAACTCGGTAATCTGCGGTTCGTTTACTGGTTGAACCGGATCTCTGGGTGGAAAAGTGGGTAGAAGAGGTCTCGAGCTCGCAGTCCGTGTTGGGCGTGCAACGTGTCTAAAGTTATCAGCCTCATTCCCATTGTTGTCGTGTCCATTATTACCATTAATGTTATTCTCAGGACCATTGTTGTTGCCTTGGCCTTCATGGTTATTGTTTCCCCCGTTGTTATTGTTTCCCTCGTTGTTATTGTTTCTGTTGTTGGCATCACCTGGATTAATATTGACACCCATCTGTCTAGCCATGAGCTGCAACATCATATCCATTCGCCTATTCTGCTCCTGCTGCATACGCTGCCCCTGCTCTAATGTATCCAGTAACTGTCGGAACAGTACCTCCCCCTGATCTGGACCAACATTTCTGCCTCCGCCTAATCCTGTATTCCTGTCATCTCGATCACCCATATTATTGTCCTGATCACAAAATATCTCCTCTGTGTCTGTATGGTTGAATTCAATGTCCCCCTGCACGAATGTACTAGACTGTTTGCTTTGCAAGTATGAAATCCTATTTTGTCTTGCTCTGGTATCGCGAAAATTATAAGACCCCTGTCGCATGCTCAAACATAAATGCTTAGCCTGTGTTTTTTACTTACTTTTTCCCTCTATCCGGCTGTTCCAAATTCCCTATAAGACCTCCACAAGATGGCAGGACTTATAGCTCTGATACCACTGTAATGGGCACCCCTGAATGTCCCAAAAACCAAACCAAATTGCTGAAAGGAATTATGTCAAACAATTTGCATTCAACTTCTTAAAACCCCTTATAACTCTGGAAATCAAACGTTTATTTGTTTGTTGTGTTTCGTGCATGGAATTGGTATCATACAACATAAACAAGAAAGAAACTACAACAATATGCAAAGTGGAAATGAACTACTGCTAATAAAATGTTATTTTCAGAATTCATAAAACCAAATACATGGTAGATTTATCAACTCACTAATTACTTCAGCAATATTGTCATAATACTCCAACCCATGCTTACGAACTTGCTGCTACAATACTTTGTCCTCCAATCAGTCCACTACCTTCATAATACCATTCCCTCCAAGCGGCATAAGCGTTGAACAAGTAGTGAAGAAGATATGAGCAAAATATCAAATCTGCCTGTAGCCGGAAATGCAACTAAACTGCTTGATAATGAAGCCAATAAAAAAGAATTCCAAAGGCCAAACCCCAAGGGAATGACGTCTAGAATGTTACAAGAGAGGATAGACGTCCTCAAATGCCAAGAACAAAGCTGCAACTCACACACCAATTTCTTCTCATATTCAACCTGTCTAATGAAGCTACAAATGCTTCCTTTTATTCTATTCCCACGGGTCCGCTCAACTCATATGGGCAATGTGGGATAAAGATGTGTAATATAAAACATATATTAAAATACCCCTTATGTCTCCCTTGGGTACACATCACCATAAAATAAATATTAAAGTAACACTTTAATATTTTACAATTAAATTAGACGTTACTTTAATAACACTTCAGGCATTAAAATGTATTAACAATCGGACTCCGAATAATGCGAGTGATAGCTCATCGGAAAGCTCTCACCGAGGAGTATCGAATCCAATCACCAAAATTGACCTGCACTGTGTCCTGCCGACTTACTAAAAATAGTAAGTATGCCTGAAACTGAGTAAATCAACTTCGTTTTGGCCCAAACTGGAAATGACTAGGCCAAAACACTCCAAGATCCCATTAAACCCTTCGTTAGCCCTCGGGACCATGTACAACAAGGCTAACGCACACACACTTGGTCAACTGCTAAAATGGGGACATTACATCCTCTTAAGCCTCAAGATGTTTCCAACACCTAAAAATTGGATGTCCTTCCTTGCCACAAAAATTGCAAGGATCGCCTATAAACTTCTTAGTCTTGGAGGAAGACTCGCCAGACCTAGAAGGTTTACCATTTCGAGTGGATTTACGAGTATCTAATCTAGGAGATGGCTTGGAGAAAATCTTATTGCCAGCTGAATCTATTTTGGGCTTCAATTTTGGCTTCAACTTCTCTATAGATGTTTGAGAAACCAATGTATGGTTCTTTGATCCTGGTAGAGAGTCCAACTATGTAAGTTTGGTATGCTCTCTAGTCAGTCGATCACAGAATACTTCAAAAGTGGGCATGATAAATCTAGGACCCAAAGCATCCATAGTGGAATGGAAGGTAGAAGAGAAAATCTTAGAGTTTCTTTGAAGCTTTGACAAAATCAGGTAGATGCACTATGTATCAATCTTGTTCTCCCCTCAACCTTGTAACAATGATCTTTGCTATTTAAAGCTCGTCAAAAAGCCCTCAATGGAGGAAAAAGAATCAGGTATAGGTGATGTAAGCTTTGCCTCAATCCAAAGTGCTCTGAACTCATTGATGGTACCAAACAAGTTCTTGAACTTGGCCCACATCTCTCGAGGATTATCACACCCATCAAGATGAAACTGAAAGATATCTAAAACACTCAAAGAAATCAAACCCATGGCCCCATCTATCTTATTCATGTGTTGCAAGGTCTAATAAGTACTCTGAAAAACCGGTTGCACTTCATCTAAACAAGACCACAAACCCTTCAAACAGAGAAGTTGTGTCATGGTAGTTGTCCATGTGTGATAATTATGTGGGTTTAGAGAAACTAGACAAAAAGAGATCTCGGCCATTTTTTTAAGATGTTTGTTTTGATATAGTTCTAGTGTATTAATGTAAATTACAAACAAGAATTTTTTTTTTAAAAACCCACAATGCAAAAAATCAAACCCCAAATGCTAGAAGTAATCATATACAAGAGAAAAAAAATAGCTTTAGTTGAGTATACCTTTTAAAAATTCCTATGGAAAGAGCTTGAATAAACCTTTCTAGCACTTCTTCCGGATCGAAAAATTGAGCAAAATTAAGCAAGTTATGCCCTTCAGAATGCAAAAAAGATCATTGGACTTCAACGATAAAAACAAATACCGTACTAGAAAAAAAACCACTTAAAAACCTACACTAATGTGTCAGTCTCTGAAACAGCTTTTTGACTTTTTTTTTGCCCAAAAATGCCTCTATATGCTCAAGATACCGCAAAACAACCACAAGTACCTCTAGAAGGCAAAATAAAATTTAAAAACCCCATTAAGTCCACAAAATTAAGCCCCCCTAGGCTCTCATGTAACTAGCCACTAAGAAAATAAGGCTCAATGGCTCAACGGTAGTACAACGATGGTTTTCGTTGGCAGAGCAACGTGTTGGTAGCGGATTGGTCGTGGATGGGCAACAAAGTGATGGTAGACTGGCCAAGGGGGTGCATTGACAGAGCCACTTGTTTCCATAGCTTGTGATGATGTGATGGTCGATGCACAATGGTGCATTTTTATAAACGCATTACATTTTTTTAAATGTGCAAAAAATTGGTTTCTTGCCTCGATCCACATGCTAAGGGTTGTACGACCTTGGTAGGCAAAAAAAATTTGCCTCCCCAATCAACAATGTCCAAAATCAAAGTATTTTATATGGAAATAGGGATTTTGATGTGCTCTAAATCAAACTGTGATTTCCGTTTGGACTCAAAGTGATCCAAATTTCAAAGACTCCTATTTCCACAAAAGAATGCCGAAAAATGTCAAATCTGTTATGTCAAAACCTTGTTCCTCTTTTTCTTCAAATACGAACAAGCTACAACAGATCCAACTCTAATACCATGAAGCATTTGATAAGAATAAATCCTTCACACACAATTTTACCTAGAAGCATGAGTACAATATCATGGATTATGGAAATCAGTTGCAATTAAAGAACAAATCCACAAATTCCGTAGGACACATGCATGCAAGAACTTGTCATAGAGAAGGAAAAGATGAGAGAAGAAAAGTGTTTGGCTCTAAAAATATGCAAGAATATATTATCAGACAAAAAACATGAGAGAAATATACAATGGATCAATCCTTATAGAAGGAAATTGTAAAACTTGAAAAAGAAACCTTAAGAGGTAAATGATGTTTAATAATTAATATTTAATTATTAAATGGGAAAGCATGTGCATAAAGTGAAATCTTAAGTAAGGAGTAAAGATAATTTAATAAATGCAATAAATTGATAAGGAGACATGACAAGGGAAATTGTGATATTGCTATCAAGATTTGACAGTGTAGTTTATGAATCCATCTCTAATTAAAATAAATGGAACACTTAGCATTCATTGGGTCTAAGTGATGCTCATAGAGGTGAAGCATCAAGACTTCTTGGAAGGTCACCCATCCCAATACTACTCCAGCTTGAGCGCACTTAACTACGAAGTCCCCTCCATGGTTAAACTCACCCTACTTGCAAACCCATTTGCAAAACCTTCACTAAGTATTATGTCTTGTGACCCATTTATTAAAAAGCCCCTTAAGCTCATCAATTGATAAGTAGGAGATACTTTCAACAATAAGTCAATTTGTGATATTGCTAATAGGATTTAACTATCAAAAACTACATAGTTAAATCATGATAGGAATATCACAATTTGACTTGCTATGGAAAATATATCCTATTTATAACATAAATAACTTTGCAGACATATTATATTTTAAGAATATTAAATCTTTATATTTAAATCCTATAGTAATAAGTTTACATAATAATTATAAAATAATACAATTAATAATTTTATGAAAATTACAAGAAAAAAACTACATGAAGTGTGTGTTCAATGAATTGTATTTAAGAAATAAAGTATAATGTTGTTCACCACTTAGTATTTTGGTTTACGTGATAGAGGAGTTGTAGCCACTCAAGTTCAAACCCTCGCTAAGTCATTGTGATCATCAATTTGCATCTTCGTTGATCTAATGTGCTCATAGGTTTGAAACCTCAAATTTGTAATAAAAAAGATACTCTCATTTATAGCCTCATGAAACTAGTGGTCATGTTATATCGGCATCATCAATGGCAATAAAAAGTTTACCCAATTATTATAACTATTATATATATTTAAATATGATTCCTTAGTATAAAAACACGTGTAAAAACTCAGAAATAATAGCTTTCAATCTTACAAAATCCATCCCAAATATAAATAATAAAGATGTGCACCCATCTTATGATATTTATTATCATCTATATGAGCATGCAGAAAACTTATTTGTAGCATTTGTAATCGAAATGAAAATTCAAACCACTCGTCAATTTCTCCATACACTATAACCTTGTCATTTAGCTTTCCCAACACAACCTAATTAGTTGAGATTTTTAACCTTGAACATCCAAACATAAAGAAAACTTAAACAAACTTTTCTATTCAAAGCTCTTCACTAACTCGACTAATTTACTTCTAGGCTTCTCTTGACGCAACATAGCGCTTAGCCTGGTCGTACAGCAGCTCCGCCTATTCTTTCATCAAAGTCACAAGACTCTCGAATTGGGAATTGAACCCCGAAGGGAAATACAATTCCATTATATACTAATTGAACTACATCATCAAAATTTAGATCAACAAACTCGACAAGCAATTAAATGTGTTTTACAATATTTTAAAAATTTTAATGTTCGAACTTTTTTACAATTTTGAAATTGCTTTCAACTGTTTTTATGGTTTATCTGCCTATAGATTTATTTCCACTCCTTACGCCCTTACCACCACGTACTACATCCATGGATTGACAATAAAATATAAAATATTAATACCATTTAAATCCGCTTAATTCTACACTTCATCGCTTAAGAAATAAGACAACTGTATACTACTTATATTGATGGGCCTATAATGTGGCCACCATGTGTTTTTTTTTAATATCATACACACTAAATTGGACATTAAGATGGATTATTGATAAGTGGAAGACAACCACTCAAACATCATCCTTTCAGATTACTAGAACGGGTTGATCAGCTTCAGCCACAGACTGAAATGTCGTTCTTTATATCATACTCTGCGGTTACAAATCAAAGATTGCAAGCCAACCACTTACGATTACTTGCAGCCTTACTTTGAGAACTCTAACAAGCCATCCTCCCAGTCATTACAACTCATGAAAGTAAAGTGTTCACATTTACCATCTACCCATCAAAACCTTCATGGTACATGACATCACAAATAAAAAATTCTCAGGTTGCTAACATATTTCACTTGTTTAAATCTTAGGGTCCATTTGGCCGTGGGCATAGGAATGGAGGATAGGCATGTAATATTAGGAATAGGAATGGCTATTCCAATAACAGCTATTTTTTGGAATGGGTATAAGCTCATTTTAGTGGCAAAATGGGTATAAGCTATTCCCTATTCCAAGTGATGAACCAAACAGAAAATAAAAATCATATTCCAAATTTTCTATTCCTATTCTATCAACCAAACATATTATCTGAATATGCATTCAAAAAAAAATTGAACGACTCATCCATGGATACATAGCACTCTACTAAGAAACAACTCCTATCCCCCGTTTTTTCTCACAGTTTCTCTCAATGTCGAACAGCATCACTTCCTCTTGGGATTCGAAACTGTTGAAAACAGCTTGAAAGGTCTTGCCTCTTTCATATTCACTTTGTCCCTATTTTCTCTGGGTCCTATACTACGTTTTAGAGTCTAATATCCTTCAAACTTGAGGATCTCACTGCAACTCTCAAATGTTAAAAATTTAAACAGCAACCATAACAATAGGAAAAACCCTATGCTTGAATGGCTAGATTGGGGAAAAAAAATATGGTAGTCAGTCAAAAGATTTTTGGTTTGGAGGACGTTATATATGTGAAATTCCAAAGTGATAAACAGAGGACAATATCTTATTCTCTTTCAATAGTCCATTAAAAACATTTCCTTCCACTCTATAGATGAAAGAAAATGCTTGAAATCCAATTGCTTCTAGCTGACTGACAGTAAACTAGATGGTCTCTACTAAAGTGAATCTTATCCTAACCAATAAGATGGGGCTACTCTCCTCAGCAACACCAATGAAGAAATCTATGTACCTATTATCTAAGACAACAATGGCACCAAATTGGTTGACTCATATTAAAGATGGAACTTAATATCAAATTCATGTTGGGTATTTTTCTTTTGCACATTGTCTAGTTTAAAACCAAACCATTCATAGAAAGTTTGTTATTTAAATAATTGAAACATATATAGACAAATTACCAGAAGAGATGGTGTACGGGAATTGAGGCAGACAATTTCAGCCTGGATACTGCATTTGTATAGATGTATGTGCCAATAAACATAAAGCCTAACTAGGAGATGTATATACTAGCATAGGCTATTGTCCCTATGACTGAGTTTATGGTAAATTATAGTGCAGTTATGGATGATCAAATCTGATAAGATAATCATTGATAATTCCATAACGGATTTCAAATTGGGATAGGCCTAGTTTAATGGGAAGCTTTCTTCAACCAACATAAATTTTGGGAAATGGAATACAATTGGAAAAAACACTGAAAAAAAGGCATATATTAGCTTGCTTCTGATTGACAATTCTATTCTGCAGAAGATTTTATTAATCTACTGGGACTAAAAAATTTATAACTACTCCTAAATTGATTTAATTTTAAGGATGCTTCTCTCTCAGCTTATCTTGGAAGGCATCTACAGACTACAAAAAGGGTTTTGCCTCTAGCAAGTGAGAGGCTACATGAATGAAGTTTCTCAAACTTCACATTGAATGAATGCGTATGGGTTAAAAAGGCTTGTTACTGACTCAGAAAACTCAGATTTATTGAGATGGCTTATCTGAGAACCTATAGTCCTCCAAATTTATTGAGCTTGACCGAATTCAATAATCATGAATCTGCAAGGCATCATAATGGCCATATCCAGTAAACAAAACCCTGATTGGATTTTGTTTCCCGTAGTCTTGACCATACTCTGCAATAGCTATAAGACCGTCAGAGTTCCTCTCATGCATATACACAGTTATTGGCATCCTGCATCCATTGAAAACAAAAATTATTTTTGTTATGTCTTTTACATCATTGATCACATTAAAAGCAGACTGTTCACAGATTATCAGATAAAAATCTATCAAACTCTTAAACCTCCAAATACATGAACATTGTATATATGACACAGTGAGCTTCCATTTTTATCTCAAGTTCCAAAATTATCTCTAAGCTTCTGTAGTTACTATGTAGTGTTCCTTCCTAAGGAAAACCAAGCAATTAAACATCTTTCTGAGTCTGATTTGACTTACTGGAGAACATGTGAAGCCATAAGTAATTCAGGTTCTCCACCCCAAACATGTGGCTTTTTTATCTGTTCAACATATGTATCGAAGTCGCCTTCTATGCACCTACAAAGAAATATATTAGACATTCAGATTCCAGTTACATCGATCTAGCTTGCAGTTGCTGAGATATTAGCTCACATTTGGGTGTGCAGGTTGCAAGCACTCACCATTCAAACTCTTCACGTCTTTTTACCAATTCATCCGCAACCTACAAAGAAAAATGCCAATTCTATTAGCCATAACTCTTTCATAGACACAAAAGAAGAAAAAAGAAAATGCACTGAGATAACTTTCCTTCATACAATTAGACAATTAACTCAAACCACATGACTAAGATTCTATGGCCTCACACAGATGATCCAGAGGAAATAGAATGGAATCCTAAAAAAGACGAACAAAACAGAAGGTGTGATACTGTTAGAGTGGGGTTCCCTCCCGTTGCACCAAAAGACCGATCTATCAATGCCTGATACAACCACTCAACTTATAGTACACAGGAGGTGGTTAAGCCCTTGTCACAAATCTTGAGGGGAGCACTGAACAAATTTATAACAATCTCCCCCTCAGCATTACCTTAGTGTTTGAGAATTCGAATGTGTGACCAAGCTCTAATACCACTTGTTAGATTGGGGTTGTCGTTGCACCAAAAGATCAATCTATCAATGCCTGATACAACCACTCAACTTATAGTACACAAGAAGCGGTTAAGCCCTTGTCACGAATCCCAAGAGAGGGCGCTAAACAAATTTCTAACAGATACTCCTGAAATACGTTTGGGAATTGTTTGCATCGACATTTCAATCATACTCTGCAATCCATCATTAAAATAAGGCAAGAATAGTCTGTGTCGAATAACAATATAGTGATAACTTAATGGTCCACATATTAGAGAACAATTAGCGAACTCAAAAGGTAGAGAGTTTACTGATCCATTACTTTGTGCATAATGATTAAATTGGATCAATAACATGCAAAAGTGCCATAATAAACAACAGATGTTCGTCTCATTAAGAGAACATTTAAATTGAAAATTTCAAGACAGTCCTCAAACACAAATGGATATATCATGTTCCAACAAACAAAATTTACGCAAAAGAGAGAGTTGCTAGATCTTTTGTGAGAAAATCTCCTTCATCGTGGCCTAACTTGGAATTGCAGCCATACAAATGTATCATACAAAAAATACTTTATTAGAAAGACCAAGATGATTGTATCTAATGGCTTACTCTAGCTCGCAGGTCATCTGCTAGCTTTTTCTGAGTGCTCTCATCTGGAGCAGCTTCTCCTTTTCTCAAGCAGGAACCATGAGCAACAGCTCGAAACAAACACCTCCCATCACCAGGTACACCTGCATAGGTCAAAGTGTGCATGAGCGAAAATGTATCAAATTCTAAGCTATATGCTTCAACATACATTTTCTTCCAACAGCAGAGCATCATACATATCCGGAAAAATATGTTATTGAGAATTCTATGGATCATGATTTTAACTTTTTACAGGCAGGGACAATAAAAAATTTCAAAGCCGGAAATGAGAGATAACAGTACAGCATTTGTTTTGACTTCTATATCATGAAAATACCATTATAATCTGTAGACTATCAAATGAAATCCATAACTTTCCTCAAAAGTTGAAAACATATTGCTTATCAGGCATTCACTAAGGCTTGATCATCCAATCCAGTGAGCTTCACTTCTCGAAAGAGAAACTAACATCTTCACACTGGAATAGTTATAGAACCTATTGTAAACATATTGTAATTGATAAGG
The DNA here is from genome assembly GCA_028749045.1 of Cupressus sempervirens. Taxonomy (NCBI): domain Eukaryota; kingdom Viridiplantae; phylum Streptophyta; class Pinopsida; order Cupressales; family Cupressaceae; genus Cupressus; species Cupressus sempervirens. The sequence continues at coordinate 793,162,515 of CM053791.1, forward strand.
CTACTACGACCTATGTTCAAATTCCATACAACAGCGAGCTATTTTCACTTTTTAGATTGATTTGCACATGTTATTCGGATTCCTCTTTTATCAACTTGAACATTTTAAAGCATTTCACGAGTACCTTGAAAATGGTTAAAACTATGTGTGCGTGTATATATATATAAAAGGTGACGAAACAGGGCGTTGCACCACAACACACAACACAACGTTGCGGATCATAATTATTCTGATGACCTACCTTATCTCTCCAAATCAGGAATGGAAGATACCCAAATCCACCAAGATGAGTAATTTATCTTGGTCTGTCTCCTATGAGATTCAATCATGTATGTCCTATATAGAACAAAATTTAATAGCTTAGCATAGAAAACATCAAAGGAAATGAAGATGTTATTAAGTCATTCATCCTAGTAAGATGCACTTTCTCGGAGGAGAAACCATCCTCTTAAAATTGGAATTTGATATAGAATATAACGAATTAGCACACACTTGCGATGAAGGGGCACATTTTTCTAAAACAAGACTCGCCACGTTGACTGACTTTTGATCCATAATGCGTAAGAATCATTATACATCTTGCAATTTTCAACGAAAGCATTTTTTAACAAGACTCAAAACGTAAGAAGTAAAATATGGCACTGTATAACTGTAGAAATAAGAAATCTTCAAGTGATCTATAATATGATAAATCGAGAGTATTCCAAAGTGGTATATTCGGCATGAATAATACCCAATACAAACTTGACCAGAAAAACAAGGCAATTCTCCATGAAACGTATATGAGAATTACACGATGCACAGATAATTTTCTCAAAAAAAGGCATGATTTGCGGATAGAGTAGTTCAACTATTCATTAAGAGTAACAGACTATGCTCTGCACTGGAAGATATAGGATGTATATTTCAAAACATTTTATTAGGTATTGCTATAAATGGATTCAGGGTATGAAAATCAACGAAAACAAGGATGCATCTAAACATCTAACCCAAATGCTTACCTGTGACAGAGTAATTGGTATAAATTTTCTTCCCATGAGAGACCTTATCAGCAGAATCACGGATTGCATTATCATCATCCACCAAATCACCATTATTCTCATCTACCAAAAGTGCTTCGGCCTCAGCCTGAACAGGGGGATTCAGGTTCGAAAAACAAGCACACACCCCAAAAAGAAGCCACGCAGAATGACTCCCATGGAGCCACCTGGCAGGCCTCACATCCCACGAAGCATTCCAGGACCCCTCACAAAAGCCCCCACCTACAGAAGCTGAACAAGAAGAAAGCCTTTTTGCACAATCACCGCAGTTCCTATAAATCCCAAGAAAAGAACTCTTGGATTTCATCTCTTCAAAACAAGTCCTGCCATTGGTACTGCTATTGCACATCATGTTAGGTATTCTCTTGTGGGTATCAGAGAAATGCGAGGAGGGCAGGAGGGCATGCCAGATGGATGCAGCCACGTACCCGTTTCCATTCCCTGCAAGAAGACATGAGCTCGAATGATGTTGAGTTCTCCTCGGATTGGACAGGTGGCAACACCCATCATGGCTTTTGTTATTGGAATACCCAACATCTCCTCCCCTCTGGAAAATATTTTTAGACAATACAACCAAGGTTTTCGATTGTCTCTCAATACTACCTTTGGCATCGCAAATACTACGAGTCTGGTGGCTGTGACTGTAACTACATGTCAGATTAAGCGGTAGAAATGAAGCTCTGCTACGAATGGGGAGGCGGAAACAGGCATTCCCGAGCATGTGATTTTCTGCAATCAATCCAAACCCTCTTCCGCTGTGGTTTTCCCAAACCATTCTATAAATTTCTCTTCAGGCAGGACATACCATCAGATATAATTTTACTAGGCAAACACTAAATAGCCCTGCATTTTTTCCCCAAATAGAGGGCAGAAAATGGTTGTGTTTTAAAAGAAATAGTCAAGCCAATGCAGCTGTAATAAAATGGGGTATTTATAGGATGGAGAAGAGAAATACGAATACCCCTCTCATTAATCAAGGATGGAAGGTTTGAGAAACAGTCGGAGTTCTTGTCATTTCTGGCCTCTTTGGCTTGGTGCCGTAGCTGAGGCTCGGACCACGCTTTGGAAACCACCGAATCTGGGCTCTTACCTTGGAAAGTTCGCTGTAAGTCACGTTCCAAATAAATTTTCATCGAGACTTGTATTTCGTTGTATCAGCCTGGTTGGACTGGGTGAATGGTCTTTAACCCTGGTTGTGGTTTAGAAATTCAGTTCAAACCTGTAATATTTTCTTCATAATTAATCATGCGCAAAATTCTAACATGTACAAGAAGAATGAAGGAATGGTCAATTTTAGTGACATTTAGGTGTGAGACTAATTAATTTGAGAGATCTAATTTTCAAATTTTACTTGCATTTTTTTCTGAATTCTTTTTTCCTCAACTTTCTTGGGTATAATATAGATTTTAAAGTTCTTTTATTTTTGGATTCAATTGTGTTATTTATTCTTTTTGCATCTTCGTGATCTATCATGAGAGTGTGATCAATCTGAAATGTTGATGCAAAAAACAGCAACACAATTGAATTTAAAAATATACAATTTTATCATCTATAGATTGTGGAAATTTACTGTCTCTCAATGTTGGTTTGAGTGTTGGGACAAATGTAACGAAAGTAAATATTGGTTCTTATTTTCACAAACTTCTTTGGATATTTTTCATGGAGGAATCTCACACATAGGATTATGGGATCCATTCCTTAATGGCACAAAGTAAAATACTCACCTTTTTTCTTATAGTTGTCCCTAAAAATGTTATTCTCTCCATGATCGTCAGTTGGATTAAATTTGTTGATGTGGTGTTTTTTAAATTTTTTCATTTATGTCTCATTTATTTTGTCCATATAGAAGCTCAAAAATATTGTGTCATGTAACTTTTTGTTTCTTATTGAGACATTCTTAAAAGTTCATATTCTACATAACCTTATAAGATATTGTGTTTGTTTTGATCAACCACGTTAATCCTTCCATCTTAGTTTAGAGAATCTTTTAAAAACTAAAATATAATAGCAAAGTTCTATTTCTTTTATGGCATTTTCCAAAAAATATAAAAATCAAATAATGAGGACTCTTACTATCTTTTTCATCATAAGATGAATATTGATTGTATTGAATTTAGAATTTTATTCAATATTAACAATAGACTAGACCATATACTCTTTCTCATCCTATATTGCTTCTCAATCTCTAAAATGTTGTGTACTATCATTTCCTTCCCATATTATGTTGCTTCACACCATATGATCTTGATAGTCAATTTAATACTATTTATTTTACATATTATTATACTTTTATATTCAAACTATCATTTCAAAATTGTATTTAATAGTTTATTATTAAAATTATTCAATTTTATTTTTAAAATTATAAAAATATTATAATTTTCAAAAAGATTTTTCACAACTTTCAGCTTTTAAATTTCTTTATATTAATCCATTTTATCATTTTTTTCGTGAAAGATTAAAAATATATATATAACCCTTTCACCAACTCAACTCCGCCTTATGCGGGTTACACTATTTTTCTGCATTCCCAATTGAATTTTAAATCTAGGTTTAGATTTAATTTAAAAACAAAAGTATTGGAATTGCAGAATTATTTTTGTTAATTAGTAACAAATCTATTTTATAACTGGAAAAGTTAAACCTCGATACTCTTTCACCAAGTCTATTTTAATCAACACCCACGTTGAATCTTAGTTCAAAATTAGGTTCGGACTTTAGTTCAAATAAATATATCTATTGGTCTTGTTGGATCTCAAAATTAGGTCTGAGATGAATAAAATACATCCGTGTGGCCACGTCAGCAGGTTTAAAAAGAGCATATTCCGGTATTGTCAGTGAAGGAATATAAAATAGGTTTTGTTTGAATACTTGTTCGGTCCATAACGTCCACAGCTGTGGAAGCGTGGGACCCATTATAAAGCGTGAAATGGTATTTTATATTCATTTTGGAGTTTGTGTGAAATATCAAACTTGACCGCACTGCTTACATCATCATCCTAGTTAGTTATGAGACAAAAATATGGCATTTTGCATGCATAGCTAGGCAGGGCAGGGGAGATTTGATTTGTGGACTAGGCAGCACTAACACCCACGACCCTAGTGCGTTTGTTGGGCCCCTCCCTTCCCCTAACCACAGCTACCCTTGGTAGGTGCCACACACCACACTCTTACATTTTCTTTGCTTTCATATCTTCCACTATAAATGCTTCCAATTTTTTTAAAATAAATTAAATGATGATTAAGTTTTTTTATTAGAAATAATTTGATTATATTGATATAATTGTGATGATGTTAAATTATAAGGGGTTTTTTAAATCAAACTTATTATGTTCTATGCACAACAATCTATCTTTCATGAAAGTGAATAGTACATTTATCACTCATTGCACTTGGTAGGCTTAATTCTTATTACATGCATATAAAAAGAAAGTGTAAAAATATTGGTATTTCTATTTTATAGAATAAATTGTAATAGTGTTAAAGAATAGATATTTAACTTAGACTAAGAAGATAATTTGTTATTCTGATTAGGTCATCTACCATAAATAATTTTTCTAAAATAACTATTTAACTTGGTTTCTAATTGCTCCTTCATAATTTTAAGGGAATAGACATCTACAATGAAACTTGAGGGGCATATAGAAAGTTAATATATATTATTATTTTTAACATAGTGATATAGTCTTATTATAATACAAAATATATCAATCCATCATTTTCGTTTACTTGTGTTTGTTTACTCTTTCTATTTGAAATATGAACTACAACGTTTTCGTGTTTTAAACAAGTAAGTTGGATGGAATATTAAATTTATATTAAAGTATGAGTGTTATGTATACTATTCGTGTGTGTGTGTGTGTGTGTGTGTGTGTGTGTGTGTGTGTGTGTGAGAGAGAGAGAGAGATTCTTGTGAACTCATAATCATGAAATGTGAGTCAATGAAGTTGAGTCAAAACTTGTACAATTGAGCCCCCATACCAATGTGCATCATCATAAGAAGTAAGAACTTACTTTCTTGTCCTTGAGACCATTTTAACTCCCTTAGTGTGTTCCTTATGATAGGACCACATATTGCATTTAATTGAATAATTACTTTAAATCAAGGTCCCTTTTGTTCACCCATTCACAAGTAAGAACTTGCTTTCATGTCCTTGAGACCATTTTAACTCCCTTAGTGTGCCCCTTATGATAGGACCTTGTATTGCACTTAATTGAATAATTACTTTAAATCAAGGTCCCTTTTGTTCACCCATTCACAAATCCATGTCCCTCTTGGAGTCTTATTTCACATATATAACTCATTTTCTCGTGTGTCCTTTTGATTAGCTTCAAACCACTTATGGGCCAAGATGCTCAAGCTTTCCCCTTTAATTGGACCTCCTCGGGTATAGATTCCACAAGTGTGGCTTATACCTTGGTATAGGTTGAGGTCGAACTATACCTGAGGATTTGATTTTTGTTGATTTTGGGGAAATTTTTAGATTATTTCATTTTTCTTCATTGATGCAATCGACCCTCTTGATTTTAGAGCTTGGAATCATTATAAAAGGAGGCATTCTCCCTTCATTTGGATATCCATTAATTGTAGGCAAGACATCCACTTCCAAGTAATCATTTAAAAGCTCTCAAGCAATCAAACATTCATTGAAGACATGTATACATCATTCATCAAGCATCAATGCATCTCCTTCCATAGATCTAGCTTCCCTCTTCATTGGAGACAAAGGATTTGGCCATCAAAAGAGATTTATGTCCATTCAAGTCTCGTCCTCTTCTTTAATTCTTCATTAAGATAAACTACAAGCATCTACTACATGAGGTTTTGTCTTATATGATTTCATTTTGATTTCTGTGTTGAACCAAGGCTATTGCATCAACATGCTTCATCACACACTAAGAACGATTGCATCTACATGGTATGATGGATTTCATTGTTATAATTAATCTTTACTACATGCTAGCATTTCCTTGATTTCAATTCAAGGTTAATTTTTAAATAGGGGCTTGATCGAGGAAAGCTCCTCCCCAAAACAATTTCCCCTTCTTTCTTGCGTGCAACTGTAAATCATAAAGTTTTAGATTTGGGTTTTACAGATATGGAGTTAAAGTTCCAATTACAAACTTGATGCAGAAGCATCTTGGGTTCTTGGGCAATCTTGCATCAACCAAAACTATTTCTTGTTTCTCCCATTCCAGTTTATTGTTCAAAGGACAATTAGGTTGTTGTTTGTGTCCTTTCTTTCCATGCATTTAGTTAACTAATGAAGACCTATTATGGATCCTCTCCTTGTGTTCACAGAACTTAATTCCTTCTCTCCAAAAGTTATCTTTATTCCTTGTGTTGAGATAATGGGTCTTGCACACATTGCATAATATTGTTATATTATTTTATTTTATTTTATTATGTAATATTGTACCTAGATGGATGTGCAATACATAAAGATTCCCATGGGATATACTTGAGTTGTATTGTAACATTGTGATAATATGTCATGTAATTATTTAATATTGAGGGAAAGAATTAAATTTCCAATATCAAATGTAGGGTCAGTGGGTTAGGTAGCACATAGTTTTATGTAATACCACTTGGTGGTTTTGTGGGACTTACTACTATATAAGTAGCCACAAGGGTAGTTGTAGAGACAAGGTGAGAAGATAGAATGCAAAAAGGGAAAGAGTCGAGTGGGACAAGGTTTGACAGGTTAGCCAAAGGGAGCATTTGTGAAGGTTAGAAGCATGGCATGGGATGTGTGGATTCATGCTTGTTCACATAGATTGCTTGGTAGTGGCTATGGCTTTGAAGGCTTCCATGGTTGTATTGCAATGGTGTTTTTGTTGAATAATACATAGTGATGGATGCTTTTGGAGGCTAGGTTTTTTCCCTCAATGAGGGTTTCCCAGGGTATATCTTGTGTCACATTTTTGTGGGTATGTTGTCTATTCTCTTACCTGTGGATTTTAATTACATGTTTATTTCAGATCTATTTTGGGTTATGTGGAAACAAGTATATACATTGTTGCAAGTTTCCTTACAAGTGGTATCAGAGCTATGGTTTTATTATTGTGACCCTAGATTGAATCCATGAAAATGCATGAGAGGATAAAAGAAAGGGCAAGATATATGAGTTTTTTATTGTAGATCTAAGGGCTTTAGATTTGTTGTTATGATGAGATATTGGTAGATTTTGGGCATATGAAATTGTTGGACAAAAGAGTATTTTGGATGTTTCATTTAAATGAGAGTTTTAGGGGGAGCTTGCAAAAATGACGTCTTGGGTAAAAAAAGACTTCACCATTGGATTCTAATTGATGTTTCTATAAATTTTGGTATATAATATGCCCTAGTTTGGTCATGTTTAGAGGAAATGAAAGATTTTTTTAGTTTCAGCCCATGATGGCCATCAAATTTAATCCTGTCAAAATTTTTGTTACAAAAAAAAAATCATAGTGAAAATGGTAAAAAGATTGTCTTAGTAAAACAACCATAACATTCTCTCAAGATATCAGATTTCAGATTTCTTATAGGTGTTGGAAAGTTAATTCATAGCACTATGACTTTGTGTAGGCTTAGTTTTATGATTTTGACATTTTTTTTAGGTTTTAGGAGCCCGAAAGTTAGATGTTGTTTATTTTGAGCACAAATTAGGGCATAACTTGGGCATACGGAGTCAAATTTTGGACTTCGAGTAGTCAATAGAAAAATCTTGGAGAGCTCTAAACATTGATTCAGATTTGGTGCAGGTTTGGCGTAGTTTATTTGGTGATATATTAATATGAACAATTTATGATATATATTGACTATTGTAGCATTGTTGGTTTATGGCATTGTATGTTGGAGATTTAAGATTTGATGTCACTGTATACTCAGTTCATATTTTAGATTGGTATCATGATGATATGGTTATCATTGTTTTGTTTGGATATGTATGATACCTTGTTGGGTCTACAAGTTGTGCAATGTTGTAAGCGGTCTATACTTATAGGTTGCATTTATGGCTTGGATATGGGTTATCTTTGCCCATTGATCTTTCATTATTGATGCATATTCAAATTGGTGGTTTGGATTTTGGTTGTCTATGCCCTAAGTCACATGATTTTCTAATTTTTCTTTATGTAGAAAGGATGAGATGTTGTTATTAAGTACAATTATGGTGGAGGATTGTGGTTGACTATTTTATGCTAACATGTTGGACATATTGAGAGTTAGTTGCTCAGTTCATGTATGTGATCATGGTGCCATGGATTTTTGGCATGACATGATTGGATTTATAGGGACATCCTTGATGTTCATTAGTTTGGTTTCCTGATTTGGTTATGGTGGTATATCTTCTTGGTTAGGATCATGGTTATTTGGTTTCTTTTGAGGAGCTCGTGATGTACACTTTGAGTTCTTTGATGGTTTGATGCCTTGGTTGATTCTAATGGTTAGAAGATGGTTTTTCATCATGATGTCATGGATAGCTTAGATACACAGTTTAGTGGGAGCTTGTGACAGTGATGAGGTGACAGTGCAAGATTACTTCATGGTTTGGCTTGTATCTTCTTAGGTTCAGAGATCTTGGTTTCACTTGGTATTAACACTTTGGTTGTGTGTATAGACTTGGAGGATCTTCATGTAGGAGATGGATTTTATGATGCCATAGGTGACTTGGTACCATGGTTGAGTGGGAGTTTTTTTTTTTGGCATTGATATATTTATTGAGTGTTTGCATATGTTGGAGATTTGTCTTAGATCTTGTTGTTGCAGAAGCGTCTTTAACATTTGCATGGTGCACTTGTTATCTTCATGGTGTGTGAAGATGGTTAGATCTTGATGACTTGTAGGGTTCTTGGTTATCTTCATGGTGTCTAGAGATTATTCTTCATGGTATGTGGAGATGGTTTTCTTCATTTTGTGTGGAGATGGTTGCATCTTGAGGACTCACGAGGTTCTTGGTAAAGGTTTGGTTTATGCTTTCATTTGACATGTTATCCTTGGAGTTAGGATGGTTTCATTTTTTTATGTCAAGTTATACTCTTGATACACATTTAGAGTTTTGACATGTTATAGTATTTTCATATGGAGCTAGTTATCTCTTTGGTTGAGATGGTTTAGATCATGTTGTCATATTTCATGTTCCTGAGGCCATGGTTGGAACTTTGACCTTGATCTTGGTTTAGTTTTTTAGTATTGAGTACATTGATCATAAGTTGAATACTTCATGATATTGTTATGTTGCATTTCGAGTTGGCATGGATTGATTGTTTAAGGTGCTCATGGATTTTTAGAGATGGTGGTGATGTTGATTTCTCTTTGATTAGAGAAGTATTTGTTGAGATGGTTGATGGTTTTAGCAGGAAGTCCAAGGGGTATGTTGAGCCTCGGTTGGAGACTTGGATATGTTGATAAGTATTCTTATTCCCCACTCTTGTTCTACTCGGTGGTTTGCTACTTGAGAGGTATAGCCCATTTTTTCTCTTAGGTGCATTATATTTATGCTTATCTTTCATGGATATAGATCTTGAGCTACAGTACATGAGTTAATTCTGGAGGGTTCATTTGAGAGATGGTTTAGCATTGTTTATCTCCATTTTCATATGTTGTTATGCTAGTTGAGTTTGGGAGATGGTTTTATATTGGGTGTATTCCTTGGATTAGGAATGGTTATTCCTTGATTTAGGAATGGCTTGTGAGAGACTTACATCTATGATTAGTTATATGGTATGGTTTGGGTGTTGTTGAGGCTTCTTGGTTGGGGTTTTATGGAGGAGATCATACTTGCACAATTTGCATCTAGAGGTGTGTGTAGAAGGGCATGATTCAAGTTATGATTTGCATGGTTTCTCTTTGGTCTTGATTATCTTCTTGGATGTTCAATTTTGCTTACATTGGATTTGAGATTGGTTAGAGATTGTGATCACTAGTTTGTGCTCATGTATGTCATGTGAGAGATGACGTGGTTATTCCTTTATCTCTTTCCTTTGTTGGTTTTGGAGAACTTGGGAGAGAATTGGAGATTGGTTATGAGAATTATTGTTGCAGTTTATTGGTTTAAGTGTTGTGGATATCCTTGAGACTACATGAATTCACTTTTTTGAGATGTTGTAAGTGGATTGGTTATAGATTTGGCATTATCTTTTGCAGTGGGAGCTTCTTGGTAAATATGTGGTAGGTATTACTTTTGTGGCTTGTGATTGCAGGTCACAGATTGAATATGTTGATGATCTGAGATTCACTTGGTATACCTTTGGAGGTATGCATAGTTGGATGGGTTGGCACTTGTTGTGGATGTTATTTCAACTATGGATATTTTGGCAACTACGGATACATGTGATTACCTTTAGATCAAGTTTTTTGTGCTTGGCATTTTAGTTGGTACAAGATTTTGTGATCTTCTAATATGACAGGTTGGTGGCTTTCTCTTTGGATGACTCTTATGTATGTCTAGTGGCAGTGGCATAATAAGAGGTGAGATCATTCATGCTTGAGATGTTGGATACTTTGATTTTGTTGTGGGTACTAGGATGGAGCACATGGTGTACTTTGATCCATGATAGTGGATGTGCTAGGAGGGATTGTTCCCTTATTCACTAATGTGGCTACAGATTGACCCAATGTAATGTATACAAGTGAGAGATTGTTGAGATAATGGGTGTTGCACACATTGCATAGTATTGTTATATTGTATCATTTTATTTTATTATGTAGTATTGTACCTAGATGGACGTGCAACATGTAAAGATTCCCATGGGATATACTTGATAAGTTGTATTGTAACATTGTGATAATATTTCATGTAATTATTTAATATTGGGGAAAAGAATTAAATTTCCAATATTAAATGTGGGTTTAGTGAGTTAGGTAGCACATGGTTTTCTGTAATACTAGTTGGTGGTTTTGTGGGACTTGCTACTATATAAGCAGCGACAAGGGTAGTTGTAGAGACAAGGTGAGAATATAGAAGGCAAAAAGGGAAAGAGTCGATTGGGACAAGGCTTTGTAGGTTAGCCAAAGGGAGCATTTGTGAAGGTTGGAAGCATGGCATGGGGTGTGTGGATTCATGCTTGTTCATATAGATTGCTTGGTAGTGGCTATGGCTTTGAAGGCTTCCGTGGTTGTATTGCAATGGTGTTTTTGATGAATAATGCATAGTGATGGGTTCTTTTGGAAGCTAGGTCTTTTCCTCAATGAGGGTTTCCCAAGGTTATCTTGTCTCACATTTTGTGGTCTTGCATGTGGATTTTAATTGCATGTTTATTTTAGATCGATTTTCGGTTATGTGGAAATAGTTATATACTTTGTTGCAAGTTTCCTTACACCTTGATTGAGATGTATTCTTTCCTAGCATTTTGAGTAACTTGTGTTTTTTGGCTTCTGTGAGGTTCATGTGATTTCAAGGCTTTCTGCAACCTTAGGGACATCTTCTAGGATCATGTGTGGACCTATCTTGGTGCATGTAGATGTTAATTTTCTTAACTATAAGATCATTGATTATCACTTTGGGGTGGAACCTATATTTTGTAATAATTATATTTATTGGTCCAACTATGTTCTTGATGACTATATTATTGAGATCTAGGATGAGATTAGATAGAATGAGGATAGTAAGAAGGTAGGTAGCAATATTTTGGCTTTGTAAGCCTAAACTTCTAAGCTCACTAGTTTTAATTATGATATTTATGGCTACAACTAGATAGGCCTTATGTTTGGCACATTGTAATAAATGGTCTCAATATATCTACATTGAAATCAAGTTATTATTATTTCTCCATGCCTTTTTGGTTGTGCTCATGTGTGTAACTCTAGCAAGGAGGTTGGTGACTACTCCCTTGGTTCATCTCACCACCAATCCTTGCGCTAGGTGGTATTAGAGCGAAGGTTTCCCTTGCTTATGGAGTCTTGGGGTCATGGAGAACCCTGGTTGGATTGGTTGTAGGGTGGAAAATGTAGTTTCTAACCTATAACTTGTAGATGGTTATGATTCTTGTAAGAATGATTATCAAATTGGTTAGAGGTAGAGGAAATGAAGATAATGCTAATATGGACATGTTGGGACAAACTATAGCAAGGCTTGAAGTTTTTGAGAACCCATAGAAGAGCAATACATCTTGATGATATTAGTGATGAGGAAGAAGTAGTTACACCCAATCTTGAACCTATAGTGGAAAAAGATGAGGAAAGACTCTTAAGAGCTTTGACTAGATCAAATTCTAGACCTTTTGTTGATCCTTCAACTTGTTGTGGAAATCTTGATACAAATGATTTTTTGGATTGGATCTTTGAGATGGAGATATTTTTTATCATGAGAGTACCCTTGATGACAAGAAAGTAAGGATAATAGTGTTAGAGAAAAAGGTTGATTTAATTTCATTAATTAAATTACCTTTTCTCCCTTGTTAAGATTTTTCTTTATGCACCTTTTGCATTCTCTATTTAATAATTAATTAGTAATTATTAAATAGATTTTACCTTTTAGGTTACCCTTTGTAACTTTTTAGGTTACCCTTTTGGATTTTGATCTCCTTTTATAAGGATTGATCTTTTGTAATAATCTACATCTTTTTTATTTATGAATATACAATGTGCATATTTTCAGAGCAAACCCTTGCCACTTCTTGTATTTTTCTTCTTTGTGATAGGTTTTCTATATATAGGCATTTGAGGGCTTCGTGCACTTATTTTACGAATTGCTCAAATCCTTCATGTTATCAGAGCTAGATCTGTTGTAACTTGGTCGGTATTTGGAGAAAAAGGAGAATGAGGGGTTGAAGGATCAAATATAAAGTTTTTTTGGGTATTTCTTGAGAAAATAAGGGGGTCACTAATTTTCAGAGTAGCTTGAGGCCAAACAAACCTCACTGATAGATTTAGAAGGCATCAAAACTCTTGTTTCCATATAAAGTTTGTTCATTTTGGATAACGTTGATTTGGGAGGCAAATATTTTGCCCAACAAGGTGAAACGACCTTTGAATGCACTCTAAGGTATTTTTTTCCATCAAAAAAATTGCAAAAAATTTGATTTTTTGGCCACTGTAGTTACAAAAATTGGTTGGTGGTCACCAAAATTGTTAGTGGTTGTAGTAACCACTAGTGGTTATGATAACTACTCACTGTCTCGCAAACCACTGTGACTCCCATGACCACTGCCACCAGTAATCGCTAGTGGTCACATAGACCACTGTAGCTCTGATGACCGTCGTCACTTAGCTAGCAACTGTTGCCAGCGGAGCCACTCTCACCCACCACCATTGTAGTGGCTCCAACCTCCCTCCACCTGAACTTGGCTCTACCCTCCCTCAACTTGAGCTTCACTCCACTCCTCCTCCGCTCTTCCCAAGGGTGGTGTGGTTTTATTTATTTATTTATTTTTAAAAATATATATTTCCTTTTTGATGTATTTCTAGGGGCCCTATTTTTTTTGGTTGTATCTTGAGCATATAGATGTCTTTTTTTGATCTAAAAGAAGTGTCAAAAAGATGGTTCTAAGTTGAAGATAATAGCATAGGATTTTTTGGGTTTTGATGTAGTTTGGTTTCCTATTTGAGAAGTTAAAGCTAGGTGTTCATTTTTTCACTCTAAAGGGCATCTCCTGAGTATCCCAACTCCTTTTTTTGAAAATAATATAATTTTGGAAAGTTGGTTTAGTACTCTTTCTAGATATGCTAGTTTGTCTTCTAGATTATGCTCTAAGCTCTTTCTATTATTGTTTTTTTCTTTATTGCACTATGGTAGATATCTTGGGTATTTTAAGTCTGGGGATCATTTTCATGGCATGGGATTTCTTCGTTTGGGCTATACTATCTATTGTATCAACTCTTTTCCCTTTCTAATCATTGTTCATTCATTTGTAACCACATTTATGCAAACACACTAAGATAAAGTGCCACTTCTTACATTTTCAGGATCTTTTTCATCTTTGTGCCTTATTGTACATGCACTACATTATAAAGTGCCTTGGGGAGTTTTATGTTGGCCGTATTCACCATCTTCCTTTGTCAAGTGAGTTTTCCTTCCATGATAGTAGCCTCATGATGTGTCAATGACACATGCCATTATAGGTGTTTGTACTTCTTTTGCACTCTCGATGTTCTTGGTTCTTCTTTTTGTAGGAGATGTTGCATTCAGTTTTAGTGTTCATATCTTACCTCTTAGCATTATGGGGGGGTATGTTGGTTCCATTGCTTTCTTGGTTCGATGGATTGAGCTATGTATTCAGTATTTGATCCTATGTACTAGGCAATTGCAATGAATGGATACCTATGCATTTCAATGAGATGGATCATTTACCATATAGACATTCTTTCATTCATATTTTTGGAGGCCATGAAGATACCTTCCATCTTTAATTGATTATCCTTTCAGACTTAGTCTTCTCTACCTAGTCATGTTCTATACAGTAGATGTTCTTTACATTAGTATTTTGGTAGTGTTTATAGCTTCATGATTTAGTGGTGTTCTTCATGATCATCTTTTGTTCCTATCTTCTAGAATATTCTTTCGATCTCTTTTTGGAGTAGAGTTTTTCCCACTGGGTTCTATTTCTCTATTTCATAGAGATTTGGTTGTGATTGGGTACCTTTTGCATTCTCTAGTTAATAATTAATTAGTCTCAAAGCTTGTATCCTTTCATACCAACACCGTATCCAATGAAAATACATTTGACAACTTTATTTTTCAACTTAGATATTTTCTCCTTTGGAACATGTGCATAAGCTTCACAACCAAAAAACACAAAGATGTCTAATTAAAGGCTTCTTACCAGACCACACCTCCATGGGTGTCTTACCAACAAGAGCTAATGTAGGAGATTTGTTAGCCAAATAGCAAGTAGTGGCCACAAGTTCAACCCAAAACTTTTGTTCAAGATTAGTTCCACTAAGCATACTCATATCCTTCTCCATCAATGTCATGTTCATTCTTTCTACAACTCCATTTTGTTGTGGGGTATAAGGAGTTGTCTTATGCCTCTCGATACCTTGTTCTTTACAAAATTGTTTGAACTCTGCTGAGCAAAACTCACCACCATTGTTAGTTCTCACACACTTAATCTTCTTACTAGTCTGATTCTCTACAAGGGTTTTAAATTCCTTGAATTGACTAAAGACTTGTATCTTAATTTTTAGGAAATAAATCCATGTCCTTCTATTGTAATCTCTATGAAAGATACAAAAAATACGAACTTGGAGATTGAAGAAACTTTTACAAGACCAAATACATCAGAATGAATAAGATCCAAAACATCAGAAGATTTGTGAGAACTAGAGTAAAATTGAACAAGATTTTGTTTACCGTAGACAAAATGTTCACAAAAGTCAAACTCAACATTACAATCCTTTAACCCCTCAATGAGGTTCTTGTTCTTCAGGGTTTTGAGACCCTTCTCACCAATGTGGCCATATCTCATATACCACAACATTATTTTTTCTGCAAGAAGCTTTCCTTCCAATGCGTTTACACCCTTAGGTATAGATGTTGCACTACCATTGAAGCCAATGACCACAATCTTCTTTACTATTCATTCAGATGGTGGGGATGAAACAATAGCTACTCTCTTCTTTGAAAAAAAAAGAACTATTACACTAAGAAATGCATGCATCAAGCTGAAATAGAGTACCTCTCCTAGTACCCTTAGGTGGCACCATAGCTCCTCTCATCATCTTACATCCATCTTTAGAAAAAACAACTTGTACACCTACATCATTCAATACACTTATAGATAATAGGCTTCATGTCAAACTAGGGATGTGCATTACCTCGTTGATCCCCTTTACTCATCCATCAAGGAATCTGATACTGACCAATCCTCATCCAACTATCTTTAGGTGAGAATCATCACCCAAGTACACCTTTCCACCATCAAAAACTTCATACTTTGAGAACTAACTTTGATGAGAGGTCATGTGAAATGAGGCACTTGAGTCTATAAACCACACATCATCAGATGCATGCACTGCCAAGGCTATAATGAAAGCATCGCCATCTTCTTGTGATTTTTTTGAACATAAATCTGAGGCCTTCTTCTTCTTCTTTGGCTCTTTATAGTCTTTACAAAAGTTCCCAGTCTTATCACAGTTCCAACATTTTGCCTTGGACTTTCTAGGAGTCTTTGATTTTTCATGGGTTTTGGATCTACCCTTTCCAAACTTCTTGTCATTTTGGTTGCCTTTGTCATTGGATCTATCGTGAACAACAAGAGCTTCCTTAGCTAAATTTGATGACTTTCTCCTCGTCTCCTTAGATAATAGTGAAGACACCACATCATCCATTCTAAAAGTGACTAAAGTACTTCCAAGATCCATCACAAGATGGTCCCATGAATCCGGCAAGGAACATAATAGGGTCATACATCGATCCTCCTCCTCTATCTTGACACCAGATGATGTGAACTGTGTAATCAGTAAATTAAAAGCATTTAGATGATCTATAATAGATCCTCCTTCCTCCATTCTTAGAGAATACATCTTCTTCCTCAAGAATAACTTTTTCACTAGAGATTTGGCCTAATACACAAACCCAAGCCGTGTACACAAACTGTTTGCAGTCTTCTCATCAAGAGCATTTAGGAGAACTGAATCAGCTAGACAGAGTCTAATGAGACCCTTAGCTTTCTGATCCTTGAGATCCCAATCTACTTGAGATATTTTTTTAGGTCTCACATCAAGTGAAGTAACCTCCCATAATCACAATCTTCAAGCAATTCTTCCATCTTGAGTTTCCACAACTCAAAATTACTACCATTAGATTTCTCCACCTCCATTTTTTCGTATGATAAACTAGTCAAACTAGCCATCTCAATCTGAAAATAAGATTCAGAATGCTCTGCACAAAACTCCCACTCAACTTGAGATTAGATTTAAAAACTCTACCCAACAACTAGGATCAAAGTCGATCAAGCTTTGATACCACTTGTAAGGAAACTTAGGTGCAGAAACAACTTCCTACACTAATATCTTAAGGAAAGTATTGTGCAAATTCTTTTAAAATCCTTACAATTACATATTCAATATTCTGTAAACAATAATATTGTAGTCAACCATGAATAGAGAATAAATAAAATACATAAACACAAACATATGCCAGTGTGGAAAAGCCTTTCAGTAAAACAACCCCACCCCACCAAAACCTGCATAATGCATTATCTTCAACTCAAAAGTTACAACACACTTATAGTGCAAGCTCTTTTAGGAATGGAAGACTTATCCAATAGCAACCAAAAATACACTATTCACACTATCTACAACCCTCAAAGTGCTTATATCATGTGCTTTCCATTTTTAGGGAATTTTTCAAAGATAACTCTAACGTGTCATAAGAATCTGTCATAACCATTTTAGTCATGATTTCCTTACACATAATCAAATCTTCCAAAGATAGCTCTTACATGTCATAGGAATCTATCATAACCATTTTAGTCATGATTTCCTTGCACACAATGCAAGTTGAGTGACACATCAACATGCCAACTAGACATGTACACTCACACTTAATTACATTATTTGAAAAAAATACATCTACAAAATAAATAATAAGAATAAGAATTATCCAAGGTTGAGACACCTTATTCCTAACATCCCTCATGTAATTTTCCTCTAGTCCACATATTAAGGACATGTCATTTACTTGTCCACTTGTACATGTGTGAGGACAACTCATTTTGCAATTCCTTTTATAAAGGAATTTAGTTTATCCACCTTATGAGGATCTTGACACTTTGCACACACTTATTAAGAATGGTGCCATTCATAGAAATGGTAGTTACACATGCAACTCTATTCTCATCTCTATAAGAGATGCCTCTCTCTCATTCTTTGACTCTTCAATATATCACTTTGATTTTATTGTAATGATCCAATTTTCTCCCCTTTGTGTGTGTGTGTGTGTGTGTGTTGGCTTTTCCATCATTCATAATATTACACAAGAGATTTTCTTTTCTTTCCCCTTTCAAAATCTCTTGTCTTTATTCTTGTTTCTCCATTGGGAAGCTCATTTGGTTTATGGTAAACTTCTTCACAACAAGCTCTCTTGGGTATTTCATTAGTATTCATTTTAATCAATTTCTTTCAAAATGGTTGGTAAGTTGAAAAAGAAATATCTTCCTATTGATTATCAAGTTAAATTTTTAAGGAAAATGCAAAATTTTAGATGTAAATACATGATTGTAAAGGAATACACTAAAAAAAATTATAAGTTGGACATTAGGTCTGGACATATTGATGATGAGGTTGAAAAATTGTTAGACATCTTTATGGACTGTGAACTTCAATTGAAGATGAGATCAATTTTGTAAAGACGGAAAGCGTGAAAGAAGCATAACCGTATGCCTTGTGAGTTAAAGAGATATTGGAAAATAAATAAGAACATAGAAAAGGAGAAGAGGAGGAAGATTTAAGGGAAGTAGAGGTAGATCTTATGGAGAAAGTAATAGATCTAATAGTACATCTCATGACAAGGGAAACTTAGAATGGAAAGAAGGTAATGTTAGTAGAGGAAGAGGTAACTATTTGGGTTGCTCTGAGAATAATAGTAATGGAAAAAAGGCAGCTATATCTTGGTTTAATGGTATTTTTTTATGTGAAGAAGGACATAGAGCCTTTGAATGTACCTTTTCAAGAAAAAAAGATAGGAAGTTGTAGTAGAAATTCTTTAATTCAAGAAGCTAGTGATCCACCTATTGAACTTGAAAATGGGGAGAAACTAATGATTAGAAAAACTTTGTGGAATGAAAAACTAAATGAAGGACCTATTTTGAGGAAAATTCTTACAAGACCAGATGTAAGGTTGAGGGGAAGTATTGCAAGGTAATCATTGACAATGGGAGTTCAAATAGTTTGACATTAGAAGAGTTAGTTTCTAAGTTTTAATTGTAGAGGTTGAAATATCCAAATCCTTATGATATTGCATGGATCAAGGATGAACATAAGTTATTGGTAAGTGAACAAAACATTAAGAAATTTAAGATTGGGAATTATGATGATGAATTCTTGTGTGATATTGAGCCTATGGATTGTTTCCTTGTTCTTTAGGGAAGAACTTGGTAGTATGATAGATAAGTTTTGCATGATGCTAGTTTGAATCAGTATATTATTTTTGTAGATGGGAAGAAGTAAGTCTTATTACCTTTGATAGAGAAACCTAAAGAAAATTATCACATATTAGTTAGAGTCTTCTTGGTTGAAGGAAGTCAATTTGTAAAGGATATGAAGAAACAAAATAAATTTTGTGCTTGGGTTCCTAAGAAAATATAGAAACAAGACGAACTTGAGTATGCATTTGAGATTAGATCATTGTTGACATAATTTTAAGATGTTAGTTAAGATAATGTACATGATGGTTTACCCCCTATAAGAAGTTTTAGTCATTTTATGGACTTAATATATTAGAGATAGTTTGTCTAACTTAGCACCTCATAGGTTAACACTTGCACAAAATGAGGAATTAGACAAATGAGTACAATAATTATTTTAAAAAATTTTGATCAAAGAAAATTTGATTCTTTGTCCAATACCTAGACTATTGGGACCTAAGAAGAATGTGGAGTATAAAATGTGCACTGATTCTAGAGCTAAAATCATAATAATAGTCACGTATATGTTTTATTTTCTTAGGATGGATGATATTATGGATTGTTTGAGTGGGGAAAAATACTTTACCAAAATTGATTTGAAGAGTGGATGTCATCAAATTAGAATCAGAGAAGGAAATGAATGGAAGGTTGTTTTTAAGACTAATGAGTGTTTGTAAGAGTGGTTGGTTATGCCTTTTGGTTTAAATAATGTACCTAAAACTTTCATGAGGTTGATGAATGAGGTTATGAAGAAATTCTTGGGAAATTTTTTTATTGTGTATCTTAATTACATATTAACATACAATAAGACCAAAGAAGAAAACCTAATGCATATTAGACAAGTGTTATAGAGGTTGAAAAGGAAAAGTTGTAGATATACCTAAAGAAATGTCCTTTCATGAGAGAAGAGATTGTGTACCTTAGATTTTTTATCTACACTAGTGACATTAAGATGGATCCTAAAATTTTAAAAGCTATACTTGAATGGCCTACACTTGAAAGTGTTGGATAAGTTAGATCATTTCATGGATTAGCAAGTTTCTATAGGAAGCTTATCAGAAAGTTTAGTCCAGTAGGAAATGCTATGATAAAGACAATAAGAGGTGATGAAAAAGAATTTAGATGTATACATGGAGAAAACAAAAGCTTTGAAACATTGAATCAAAATGTAGCAGGTCTACTTATGCTTTCTTTACCTAATTTTACTAATGTTTTCCAAGTTGATTGTGATGTTAGTGGGAATGTAGTTGGAGTTATTTTAAGTCAAGAATATAAACCTATAACTTTCTATAGTGAAAAGTTGAATTATTCTAAATGTTTAGGGGGAAAATGGAAGCATTCAAATAGGATGTAGGAATCCACTTTATGGGGCACCAACCCATCCAAATATGTATGTGCGAGGGAAAGATGGGAATTTCCAAATATGATTCTACGTCTAACCCAAATTAGATTATATAGGACCCAAAGAAGAAGGGTGCTAATGGTAAATCCATATTATAAAGAGGGATGAAATATAAGGAAATTTACTCTCTTAGGTCCTTGATAAGATAATACAAATGTCGTATTGAGCTAATAATGTAAATTTAGATGCTATGTGAGTATAATTAGCCCAATTAAGATGTAAATCTAGGGTAAAGATATAAAAGGAACTAAAATATAAAGAAATCACCTTGAAATGCATAGAGGAAAAGGTATTTTTCTATAGAACTCACAGATCTGAACTATATTTGAATATCTATCCATGAATCTCAAAATGATAGGATAAAAGGAACAAAACCTAGAATCTCCCTGGAACCTAAGATTGAAGGACTAGGTCAACTTGGGAAGACATCATATAACCAAGTTGACGTAGTTTGATGATCTACAACTAACGACTCTAGAAAGATCGTGAACTATAGGTTCTAGATTTTTAATTATTTTCACTCCACCTTACAAATCAAAACCAAAAGGAAAGGTTTTGTGGTTGGGGTTTGATGAGGGCTTGCCTTGGTCAAGCCCTAGTTAAGGAATTAATAGTAATTGAGAAATGTAAATGTAAATGACTATAAAACAAGATAAATGTTAGGATTCACCTTGCTTGAAACCCTTGTTTGTAAGGATTATGTATGTAAATGTATTGTAGATCTTGAATTAGTAATGTATGATATCTCCACTCTTTGCAATGGATCTACCATAATTCCATCATGGTGCCATAGATATATAAGTGCATCAAAGAGGAAGATGAATGCTTAAATGTAGATCTCCTCCCTTGATGGCCAATGATAAGCTAGATCTTGAAGATGAAATGTTCAAAAAGGATCCTTCAATGTTAATCTCCTTACTTGAATGCTTGAAAGTCTTGAGTAGTTGAATTTCTTGAATGCAAAAAGGTTGAAATATTCACTACAGAGAAAAATCTTGAGTGCATGAATGATCTTTAGATATGAATTTATGGATGAGATATGAAATGAAGCCTCCAAGTCTCCTTATATGTGAGTTTTCAAGCAAGACAATACATGATGACTAGATAAAAATAAAAAACTAATTAAACCCTTGAGGCCTTTTAGGCCCTGAGCTCTAAAACTATCAGGGACTAGGTTGACCTAGGAGGACTACATCAACTTGAGAGAACTAGGTCAACTTGGGAGGACTAGATTAACCTAGTCTAGAATAGGTGAACCTAGGTCAACATGGTTCTAGATATCAAGTCTCAAGTGCCATAGAAAGAAGGTGAAGAACCATAGAGAAAAGGTGGAAAGGAGATTGAGTAGAGGTATATCTATGGTCTAAAGAGGGAATTTATGGAGAGAGATCTCAATGGTCTTAAAATCCAAGTGTGTCCATTTTTAGATGGTACATTAAGCCCCTTCTTTAGTAGGAGTATGTGTTTCCTCAATCTCACCGTAAAGTAGATCAAGAGAAAAAAAAGAAAGTCTTATTAAGATGTAGGAGGAAAATAATTCATCAAGCCCCCAAGAGACTTGAGTCTTTATCACATCCAAAAATTACAATAAGAAAGATAAGTTCTATGAACAAAGGAGTGTAGTTACTTGCCCAATAAGCTTTGTGTGCCTTATTGTGAACCACACAAGGAAAAAAGGGGGGTGGGGGTGGGGGGGGTAGGGGGGGGGTATGGGGGGAGAGGTCTCCACAAAAGGGGATAGCATTGACTAGTATAGAAAGTGTGTATGGTATGTTAGATAAACCATCAAAGGATGAACCAAATGGTCTAGCAAGTGTGTGTGGCATGCTAGTTAGTACATCAAGAGATTCAACTTCAAGGGAACTCCATGTACCAAAAAGAAAAATTGAAAGTGACCTAGACATAAGGATGTGTGTGTTCTTAGGGGATCGTGACTGGGCTTCCTAGACTGTTACTAGTCCAAAGAAGGGTCAAAATAAGGATTGGGCCTCCCAAACTATCCATAGTTTAGAGAAAAATCCAAAAGCAAAAAGAGACCAATCGCCAAGAACCATCAATAATTATTGGAAACTAAAAAGAAAGAGAGGGGTAAGCATGAAATAATAATGCAAAGATTTGGGTATATCTTAGAAATCATACAAAGCACTAAGGCTAAAGTACTCCAAGTTTCATACATAATTTGTATTTGTATTCCATGGACAAAGGATGATTAGAGTGTATGCCCCCACTTGAAAGTGATTGCAACCACCTTAATAGGAGAAATAGCTTTAATGAAAGTGTACATGCATCTGCTAAATAAAGTTTTCACTATGGCATGCCCCCAAGAAGAGAAACAGATCAAGAGAATTGAGAACATGCCAAAAAGAGAGAGAGAACAAAATAGATCTACTAACTTTGGGTTCAATAAATCATATGATAATATGAAATATTATATTTAGTATGAAAATATCATCATTTCCAAAAGGAATTATAACTATTACACGATGGAGGAAAAGACACATAAGAGTTACAAAGAATAGTCTTTGTGGGCCAATAACATTGAGACCAAAAAGAATGGGTGCTACCATATCATTAGTGACCAATAAGACTATACAAGATTAGGATCCACTACCATAGGTTTCGAAGAAGGAACATCAATGGGTTCAGTAGATGCAAAGGATAAAATATGTTTAGAAGTAGAAGGAGCAAATCAAGTAGGTAAGATAGGTGTAGGTTACAACCCTTAAGAAGACTAAGCTCCATGATATTGTTTGTATTATGTTTTTGATAATTTCTATAGAAGTGATCAGGATGAGTAGATGGTTTCTCAGGACTAGATGGCCAATAAAAATCAATCTCAACACAATCTCTAGGATGTGATGGTTTATAAAGGGAATGATCAATAGTAATAATGTCTCCATCATGAGGAAATTTAAGGCATTTATGAATAGGAGAAGCTACAACTTGCATGGAAGAAAGCAATGGGATACCAAGCTTAACTCAAAATTGAATGGAAGTGGGAATATCAAAAAGGGTAGTATAAATAACTTTCCCTAAAAGTTCAACAAGAGAAGTGATAGAACCTTAAGGTCGATATAAAAAACCATTGCAAGTTTATATCCACAAAAAAGTTGAATCATAGGTATCTCTATGCAATCATTTTTTAAAAAGGTGTTCTTCAGTGATGACAATCACAACAAAGGAAGGATCAGCCAAAGTACCACAAGAAGGAATACAATCAACTCTAGAACTAATGTAAAGAGAACCATTAGGTGCTTTAAACATATCGGGTTGACTAAAGCTAATAGTGAGTGTTTATTTAGGTGGAGCAAAAATTGAAGGTTGAGGTGCTAACTCAACATGATTAACCACATGATTCATTTCTTATATCTTATCATCATAATCAATACGATGATCAGAAGAAGAAAGTTGATCGATAACATTGGATGAGTGTGAAGGTAAAGGATTAGTGTAAATCTGAAGATTCTTATCAGGCGGTGCAAGAAATTTATTCATGTTATTAACTTGAGTATCAATAGATATAGCCTTAGAATCAATAAGGTCTTGGATATCATTTTTCAAACCATAACACTTTTGAGTATCATGCCCTAGTTGACGGTGATATTGAAAAAAAGAATTTGAATCTAAAGACATAGGCAATGTCTTACTAGGATCAATTGGACAGATGGGAGGAAGGTTAAGGACATGAGCTTTAATGAATTTATTCATCACCTCAAAAAAAATTTAAGATTATTAAGTATACTGACAATTAGGATGATATTCAGAAGAAAAAGTAGTCATACCTCTAGTGTAGTAGCCACTTGATCATTGGTTGTATTTGACTTGATTTTGATGAAAGAATTAGGTTGAGAAAACTTGTTTGAATTTTTGATGACATAGGAGCCATTAGAGTAGAGCTCTCGAGTTGAATCACTTGTAATTGGTAATGGTGAAGCATTGCACATAGATGTGGCAAGGAGGTATTTTTAGTAAGGAGAATCTTATCCCTAATGCCTTTTAATAAATTAGAAATAAAGATACACTTAATATCATGATCAGGCACGAGATAAGAAAATTGAGCATATAAATGTTTAAAACTACCAATAAATTTAGTAACTTTCTCTTTAACATTTTTCTTACAATGCATCAAATTAGTTAAAGAAATTTGCAGAGCAATACTATCTAAAATGGTTGAATGAAGATATTAGCAAGAGTTTGAAAAGAATCAATAAAAAATAGGAGGTGGAGAGCAATACAATTGCAAGGCTCTATCCCTAATTTAGAGTGTGAAAACAACTTAGCCATAAGAATATAATCATGAGATAAATCACCACATATAGTTTGGAAATTTTTAACTTAAATTATGGATCACCCTTTCCATTATAAGTCTCAAGATGAGGTACCTCAACATGTTGCAGAATAACAACACTAAGGATATCTAAGAAAAGGGGATTAGCAACACCACATGTAGGAATATTGCACTTAGATTGAGTTACTTGAGAAAGTTGTTGTTGTAAAGTGGTGACAATTTGAACCAACTTACTAATGGTAGGATCAGAAAAGATGCTAGTAGGAATAGGTATGCTATTTGGATTAAGAAAGTTATAAGAAGCGGAAGGCATTTGTAAGAATGTTGGCAGAGGATTAAAAAGAATAGGAAAGGTGTTCAAATAAGTAAAAGGAGCCACATTATACAAATGTAGTGAAGAAGGAATTGAAGGAGGAGGAACACTCATGAGAAATGAAAGACTAGGAATACCAACACTTAAATGAGCGAAAACTTGTGTAGTCATAAAGGGCAAAGAATATGTAGGTATGCTAGAAAGAGTGGTAGGAATTAGGATAGAAGATTCAATGGTTGTGGAAGGAGGATGATATCCTAACTCTTGAGCACATTTTATCAAAGACTTATCATGAGTATTAATAAGGTGAGATGTACCACACAAGATAGAAATATTATTATCATCATTATTAACAATCTTCTTAAGAGCTTCAATAGTGGCAACACTATCAGGATTCTAGTTTTCTCGAGCAAGCCAAGTTTACAACTTATCAAATTCACTAGAAAGCTTATCAACTTGTGAAGGAGAAACTCTTAAATCTTCATATTCATCATGAGATGAATGAGAGTAGTTATGATCCATTATATGGTTAAGATCATGAGAAAAAAAAGTGAGTATCATAATTAGTCCTAGAAGGGAATTCATGATCAAAGGAGCCCATGAGCCTACGACTTTACCTTACTAGAATGCTATAGGTTGGACTTCATGTAATTAAGCTCATAAAAAGATAATAGCACAAAAGAAAAACATATTGAGATATAACCAAATTAAATAACATCCAATATAAGAGAAAAATATATGAAAAATGATCCAACACCAAAAAGACAGGGGGTTCACATTGGGTTCACCAAAATGTTCAGGGGTAAAATGGAAGCACCCTAATAGGATGTAGGCCTCCACTTTACAAGGCACTAAGCCATTCAAATATGTATCTGTGAGGAAATGAGGAGAATTTGCAAAGATGATTCTACTTCCAACCCAAATTAGATTACCTAGGACCCAAAGAAGAAGGGTGCTAATGTTGAATCCAGATTATAAAGAGAGATATAATATAAGGAAATGTACTCTCCTAGGCCCTTGATATGATAATGTAAATGTGATATTAAGATAATTATATAAATTTAGATGCTATGTGAGTATAATTATCCCAATTAAGTTGTAAATCTATGGTAAATATATGAAAGAAAATAAAATATAAAGAACTCACCTTGAAATGCATAGAGGAAAAGGTATTTCTACTATGGAACTCGCAGATCTGAATCGTATCTAAATATTTTTTCGTGAATCTCAAAATGGAATAACAAAAGGAACAAAATTATAAATCTCCTTGGAATTTGAGACTAAAGGACTAGGTCAACTTGGGAAGACTTCCTAGAACCAAGTTAATGTAGTTTGATAATTTGCAAATGACAACTCCAAAAAGCTTTTGAGCTATAGGTTCCAAATCTACATTCCCTTTCATTGCTACCCTGCAAATCAACACTGAAAGAAAAAGTTATGTGGTTGGGGTTTGATGAGGGATTTCCTTGGCCAAGCCCTAGGTTAAGGAATTAATTTTAATTAATAAATGTAAATGTAAATGATTGTAAAACAAGATAAATGTTAGGATTCACCTTGCTTGAAACCCTTGTTTGTGAGGATTTTTTAAGTAAATGTATTGTAGATCTTGAATTAGGAATGTAGGGTATCTCTAATCTTTGCAATAGATCTACCATAATTCGATCATGTTGTCATAGATATAGAAGTGCATCAATGAAGAAGATGAATCCTTCAATGTAGATCTCCTCCCTTGATGGCCAAGAACAAGCTAGATCTTGAAGAGGAAATGCTCACAAAAGATCCTTCAATGGAAATCTCCTTGCTTGAATGCTTGAAAGTCTTGAATACTTGAACTCCTTAAATGTGAAAAGGCTAAAATATTCACTAGAGAGTAAGAGTTTGAGTGCATGAATGATCTTGAGATATGAATTTATGAATGGGATATGAAAAAAAGCCTCCAAGTCTCCTTATATACAAGTTTTTGGGTAGGAAAACAATACATGACAATTGGATAACAGTCAAGAACTAATAAAACCCAAGAGGGCTTCCAGTCCATGAGCTTTGAAATTGTCGAGGACTAGGTTGAACTGGGCTGATCTAGTTTAAGACTAGGTTGACTTGGAGATCAGGTCCTAGGTGTCATGGAAAGAAGTGACAAATACTAAAGAGCTAAGGTGGAAAGATGGAAGAGAACAAGAGGAAAAGAGGTCGAGCACATGCATATCCATGATCTAAATAGGGGATTTATGGAGAGGGAGGTCAATGGTCATGAATGCAAGTGTGTCCATTTTAAGACAGTACACTAAGGAGAAATGTTATGTCTATTATCAAGATCTCTATATGATTGTTCAAGATGAAGTGGTAACACTATTTGATTCCTAAAGAGTTTGTGTTTTGCACTGGTAATAAAGCCTTACAATATTTGGGTAATTAGATAAATTGAATCAAAGACACATGAAATGGGTAGAAAGCATGCAAAACTTTTTATTTTTGTTAAATCATAAGATTCGATAGTCTAATAAGGTAGAAGAGGCTTTAAGCAGGAGGATAAACTTGTTGATAGAGATGAGAGTTGAAGTACTTGGATTTGATGATTTAAAGAACTTGTATAAAATTGATCTTAATTTTTCAAAACTATGTAAATCTTGTAATAATCACACAAAAGATGAGCAAAACAAATGGGTTTGACTATTTCATTCAAGAAGATATTTTGTTCAAAGAAATTGAGTTGTGTATACCTAGAGGATCTATGAGGGATAACATCAATGAGAAAATTAATGGTGTACTTTTAAGACATTTTGGGATTGATAAAATAATAAAATTGATTTCTAAAAGATACTTTTGGCCATAGATATATAAATATGTTTAAAAGATGGTGAAGAGTTGTAAAGACTATCAAATAGCTAAAGGGAATATTTAAAAATGTGGGGTTATATACACATTTTCATGTACCTAGAAAACCTTGGGAAGACATCAATATGGACTTTTCTCTTGGATTTCCTAGAACTCATAGGGGTAATGATTCTATCTTTGTGGTAGTTGATCATGTTTTTAAAATGGCACATTTCATACCTTTTAAGAAGACATCAGATGCAGTATACATAAAAAATCTATTTTTTAGAGAGATTGTGAGATTTTATGGATCGCCAAAGATAATTGTTTGAGACATAAAAAACCAACTATTGGTTACTTTTTGAGGACACTTTAGAAGAAGTTGAATACTAATCTTAAGTTCATCTCTACATTTAATCCATAGGCAGATGGACCAACTAAAGTTGTGAATAGGAGTTTGGGTAGCTTGTTGAGATGATTAATTGGAGATAAACCTAGTAATTGGGACTTGATTTTGGCAAAAGAAGGGTTTGCACATAAAAATTTAGGTAACATAAGTACTAAGAAGAAACATTTTGATTTATTGGATGGTATGCATTTAAGAGGGACTACTAAATTGAGGAGCTTAAATACTAAAGTAAGGAGTAGTGTTGAAGCAGAGGAATTTGTGGACTTAACAGACAATTTGCATGAAGAAGTGAAAATTAATCTAGATACCAATAATCTAGGATATAGATAGAGGATATAAGAAGAGAAGACATAAAACTTTTAAGGTTGGGGATGAAGTAATGGTACACATTGGGAATAGTGTATTTCTAGTTGGTACATATAGAAAGTTGAATATGAGGAAGTTTGGACATTGAAAAATCTTGAGGAAATGTGATAATGGAAATACTTTTAAAGTAGAGTTATCTAAAGACACATATATTTCACCTTTATTCAACATTTTCAACATATATAAATATTTTGAATCTGATGAAGAGGCAACTAAACATCTTAATTATACTAATAAAACAACATGAATAGAATAAATCTTGGATACTAGAGTGATAAACATAGCACTAGAGGAAAAGACTACAAGGAATATCTAGTTAAGTAGCATAATAAACCAATAGAAGATAGTTTGTGGATATCTTAAGCTGATTTAGATCTTAATATCAAGGCTTCCTAATGTGGACATTGGTTTTTCATTTACCTAAGGTGTTTGATGCAAGACCATCTTAGGTTTTTGGGTAATCTATTGGAAATTTGGCTAAGATAGGTTAGTAGGTGTTGTCATTAATGGAAACATTATGATGTAGCAAGGCTGCTAAGGATAAAGGTTAAGTTCAAGATGCACCAAGAAAGAAAAATTTCAAAGTATAAAGTGAGAACATGGTATAAAGGCAAACTAATTTGTTCCATTAGATCCACAAAGATAGATATAAGTATGTGGTCTTAGGAAATTAGTTTGGACACCAAAGAAGATGTATGCAAGGCTACTAAACATAATTTTTAGATTTGAATATGGTTTGATAAGTTTTCCTATAATAGCTTTGATACCGCAGAAATAGAGAAGTTGGTAGATCATTGGCATTTTGGTCAAGGAACTATTTTGACTTGTCAAAACAAGAACTTGACAAGGTAGGGGCGACATCCAAGATGTTAACCCTCACATGAAATATTATAATTTTGAGTTTTAGTAATGTGTGAAGAAGGCTAAGGCCAACATATTAAATAATTTTATATAAAGGAAGGACATTTTGATTCATCAAAGTATGAAATTGTATTGTAATGATATTACTGTTATGTGAGCACTTTGATGATATTTTGTACATGCAAATTTTATGGTTGTAACAAATTAGAATAGTTGAATGAAAGTTTTAAAGTAAGGAACTACAAGGACTAATCATATATTGAATATATCAACACAATCAAGTGTTGATATATGATTGAAAAGATCACTTGAGTAAAAAAATATTGAAAGAAGACAATGTGTTTTCAATCATTATTTTGTCACTCATGTCAAACCTACTATATACTGGTAAGACAATTGCTTATATGTTTCAAGCACTATCACTTAGTTGATTGATGAAGAGGATTTGATCAACAAGATGTAACAAAAGTACCTATAGGAAAGGTTGAGTTATGATTATGTATTGAAGTGTAAGAATTAGTTAAGATAGTGATAACATAATGTATTGATGATCTACTTGAGGTTACAAAATGATTGGCTACACTTAGAAAGATAAAAAGAATAATGTTGGACAAAGTTCATTTGCTAAGCTTGACAAAGTTGATAGAAGGTGTTGAGCAAAGTTAGTGCAAGCTAAGAAAAAATTCAATTAGAGGCAAGCGAAAGAAATCTCTAGTGGATGCTAAGCAAGTTAGTAGGTGTCGAGCAAGTTAGTAGATATCGAGTGGTTCTCTATAAATGTCAAGCATCAATAAAATCTAGTTGATGCTGAGTGATTTTACAGTAGATGTCGAGTAACATAGTATATGCCTAGTATCAGTAAATTGATAATGCCGAGCTATTGCATTATGAAAAAGATCAAAGATTTTCCAAATAAAAGCCAACAAGTTTGTTTTCTTGGAATTTGTAAATCAGGAGGAAGATAAGATTGATGAGCTAGAAGCAAAAAATCTTATGTAAACTATTTTGGAGGTGAATTCAAATGGATTCTAGGAGAAGTTTTTAGAGAAGATAAGATATGGGGTAGATACATTGTATCCTACCTAATCCATCAAAAACCCTAATTTTTGAGATGGATAATGAGTGAGAAAAAGAGTTCTAATTCCCTATATGTAAGGATGTGTTGTCATCAAGCAATGTTGGATGGAGGTCAGAGATTTTTTGGATGCAAAAATATGACAAGGTAAGGAAGAAGGGTTTGCTTCATCAAGTGACCCAATAGAAGAAGTCTACAATGGTGAGCTAAGCAAGAAGGCTAGAGGAGGTTGAATGCTTGAAGGGTAAACAAGTTGTTACAACTGTAAATATTGGAAGCCAAGAAAAGATGAGGACTGAATAGTGATCTATAATCTACAAGTAATGTTGTAAGTTGTATCAGATCAAAACTCTACAGTTACTTTCTAACAATTCTATCATATTAGGGTAAAACCTTTGGAGAAAGGTTGACTTAACAATTATTGGAAAATCCTTTAATAGGGTGGCATTCCAAGTGAATGGCCTAAAGTCCTCTAACAAGGCTCACTTTTAACAGGGTGATTGAAATCCCTTAAGTAGGTCACATTTAATAGTGTGTGTTGTAACCTTTAACAAGGCTGACCTTTAACAGGGCATCACTTCAGAAGAGTAAAAAAGGAGTAGCATGTTACTAGTGGTTTTTCTCAAATTGGGTTTCCATGTTAAATCATTGTGTCAAGTGTACGAAAGGATGTGTTATGATGCTTTATACTTCTAGATGTTAATGCTACAATAACATATCAATTTTAATCCATGCACAATGAACGCATGCATGGTTGAGAAAGTTTTATGGGTTCATTAAATTGTGAAAAGTTTTAATTTGTACATCTAAACCTTGAACAATTGATTCACCCCCTCTCAGTTATTCTAAAAGAATTCCAATAATTGGTATCAGAGCACAGTTGTTTAAGAGGATTAGTTTCAAGGTACTAAAAGCATAAAGATCAAGATGTCAAAAAGAGAGGTACCCAAGCTGAACAAAGATAACTTTTTTGCATGGAAAATTTTGATGAAGCTACATCTTGGAGGACTTGGAGATTATGCACAAACTTGCATTATAGTAGAACATGTTGATCTAGTAGGAGCCCTAACTACTAAAGACTTGAAGAAAAAGAAAGAGAAAAATCAGGCGATGTTGGAGATTGCCTCTACCCTAAGCTATGCTAAGTTTGATGAAATCAAAGAACTTAAAAGTGGAAAGCAGATGTGGGATGCCCTCACCACTATCTATGGAGGAGACAAAAATGTACAAAGAGCCAAATCAAAGAGCCTAAGAGGTAAGTTTGATGACATAAGAATGGAAGAAGGTAAAAACATTGCTTAATATGTTGCTAGAATAAAATAAGTTGTTAGTGTAATAAAAGGTGCTACTAGTAAAATAGATGATGATACTATGCTAAGTAAAGTTTTGAGAACATTTTTGCCTATGTATGCCATTAGAGTGTCTACAATCCAAGAGTTAACATGTATGCCAGGAAATGATCTAATCCTTGAAGGTTTGGTAGGAAGACTCACTGCTTTTGAGTTATCAAATTTTGACAACTACAAACTAGAGAGTATTGAATTAGCATTCAAAGCAATACTATTACTGAAGGATTTTCAAGAGGTAAAGCCAAAGAATAAGAAAAGAAAGATAAAGTATGCATCTAGTGATAGTAGTACATATGAAAAAGACATTCAATAATTGGAGGCATTCCTGGCAAGAAGATCTCACAAAGGAAAAGGTAAATTCAAAGATAAGCTGCCTATTATTTGTTTTAATTGCAATGAAGTTGGTCATATTGTACCAAGATGTACACAAAAGAAAAACTTCAAAGAAGGGAACAAGCACGAAAATAGAAGAGAAGATGATGGAAGAGATTACAAAGATAAAGGCAAGAAGTCATGATACGTTGCTGATGAAAATAACTCTGATGAAAATGATGATGAAGTGGTATATGTTGCAATGAAGGATGAATGAGATGAGGATGAGGCTGCTACACTGTGACTTGTGTGAACAAGAATGAAAAATGGATCATTAACAATAGATGCTCACATCACATGATTGGAGACAAAAGCAAGTTCATTACCTTAACTTGTTATGATGGAAATAGTGTAAGATTTGGTAATGATGCACCATGTTCAATAAAAGGAAAAATGTTTGTTTAGCTTATAGACAAGATCTCATGTGACAATGCTTACTACATTGAAGGATTGAATTATAACTTGTTAAGTGTGTCACAATTGAATAATTTGGGATGCAAAGTTGAGTTTGAAAACAAATCAACCAAGATATATGATACAAATAGAAATCTGATTGGAAAAGGTGATCAAATTGGGAGTAGTCTATTCTATTTGGATATAGAAGATGCTACTTATCTTATTGCAAAATTTGATGATGTATGGCTTTGGAGCAAGAGACTATGTTATGTTAACTTTGGTAATATGATTGGCATAAGTAACATGAATAGAGTTAAAGGTTTTCCTAAGCTAAAGAAACTAGAAAATATAATGTGCAAACAATGTTAGCTAGGAAAGATGACAAAGTCAAGCTTTAAAAGTAAAGCTTATACCTCTAAGGAAATACTTGAGATTGTTCATACTGACTTGTGCAAACCTATTGAGGTGCAAAGCTACAAAGGAGACAAGTATATAATGCTACTTTTTGATGATTACTCTAGAATGGTGATTGTCATGTTTCTAAAACAAAAATCAGATACTTTTCAAATGTTTAAATGGTACTTGGAAAGAGTTGAGAAAGAAACAGGTAAAAGCTTGAAATGTTTAAGATCAGACAAAGGAGGTGAATTCACTACACATGAGTTTGAGATGTTTTGCAATGACAGAGGAATCAAGAGATAGACATTAGCACAAAGGACCCCTCCACAAAATGGAATTGCTAATAGAAGAAATAGATCTGTAATGGACTGTGCCAAAATGCTAATGATGGAGAAAAATGTTGCTCCAAAATATTGGAGAGAAGCTATAAGTACTACAATATACACTTTGAACCATGTGCAAGTAAAGAAAGGTACTCACTCAACACCTTTTGAACTATGGTATGGTCATCCACCTAATGTGAAACATTTTAAGGTATTTGGAAGCAAATGCTACATTCTTAAATACGTTAGGAGTGAAAAATTTGATGTAAAGAGAAAAGAAGGTATATTCCTTGGTTACTCCACAAGAAGTAAAGCTTACAAGTGTTTAATTACTAACACTAACAAAATTGTAGAAAGTGAAAATGTGAATTTTGATGAGTTTACAAAAGCACATGAGGCTGAAACTACAAAAGAACCAGAAGACTACAAGACATTTGCATACTATTATGAAGGAATGCCGATTGAAGAAGATATTACAAACCATGCAACAAGTTTCAACAACTACTAAGTCACATCCTATGAATGCTGAGTTGTAAAATGAGGGTAATGCACAATCTGACTATGAGATTTGCACGCATGAAAGAGATGTTGAAACACCTAATAGAGATGCACATAGTGATATTGAAGCTGAGAGACAAAATGCAGCCACAAGAACTGAGCCTAGACTATCCAAATATGTCAAAAGACACCATCCTAGAGATCAAATCATTGGAGACAAAGATGCAAGACGAATGACAAAAAATAGTTTGAGAGGTGAAGCATGTTTGTTAATCATGAAGGAATCTAAGACAATAAGAGATGCATTGGAAGATGATGATTGGAATAAGGCTATGAAAGAAAAAATTTAGTAGATTGAAAAGAACAAGACTTGGAGCCTAGTTCCTAGACCAGAAGACAAGAATGTGATTGGCACAAAATGGGTATTCAAAAACAAGCTAGATTAGAATGGTGAAGTGACAAGAATCAAAGAAAGACTAGTATGCAAAGGGTATGCACAAGAAGAAGGAATTGACTATGGTGAAACATTTGCCCATGTTGTAAGAATGGAAGCAGTAAGAATTCTGCTTGCTTATGCTACATACAAAGGTTTCAAAGTCTATTAGATGGATGTTAAGTCTACATTTCTAAATGGAATATTAGAAGAAGAGGTCTACATAGAATAGCTAGAAGGATTTGTGGACAAAAATAATAAGAACATGGTATGTAAACTGCACAAAGCTTCATATGGATTGAATCAAGCACCAAGAACATGGTGTGAGAGACTTCATACTTATCTTAATAAGATTGGATTTAAAAGGATAGATGATAGCAACAATTTGTACATGAAGATAGATAAAGAAAAAGGTATATTGTTATCTAAATTTTTTTTTGATGACATAATATTTGGAGGACAAGATGTTTTGTGTAAAGATTTTGCAAATCAAATGAAGTAAGAGTTTGAAATTTCAATGCTTGGTGAGATCAAATTCTTTGTGGGATTACAAATCTATCAAATAAAATATGATGTATATATCACTCAATCAAAATATATTAAAGAGATATTGAAGATATTTGGACTTGAGGATTCAAAACCAATAAGTATACCTATGGAAACAACACTCAAGCTATGAAAGAATGATGAATCAGCTGAGGTCAATGAAACATTATACAGATCCATGATTGGAAAATTGTAATATTTAGTACACAAAAGACCCGATATTGCATTAGTTGTGCAGATAGTTGCTAGATTCTCTACTAATCCTAGAGAGAATTACTTAATGGTAGTAAAAATAATAATGAGATATTTGAAAGGAATAGAAGAGTATGGTTTATACTATAAAAAGAATGAAAAGTTTGAACTGAAAGCCTACACTAATGCTGATTGGGCTGGAAATATTGATGATAGAAAGAGCACTAGTGGAGGAGCATTTTTCTTAGGTAGAAGACTTGTTACATGGACAAGAAAGAAGCAGATTTGTACTTCCCAATCTACTACTAAAGTAGAGTATGTTGCTACTACTATAAATTGCACAAACATTGTATGGATCAAACAGTTATTAAAGGGAATGAAGGAAGAGATAACTGAACTAGTGACACTTTATTATGATAATACAAGTGCTATAAATATATCAAAGAATCCTGTCATGCATACAAAGACAAAGCACATTGCAATAAAGTACCATTATGTAAGGGAGTTGGTTCAAGACAAAGAGGTGAAGATGGAATATATCAACATAAAAGAGCAAATTACTGATATCTTCACCAAAGCATTACCTAAGGATGCTTATGAGTATCTAAGAGGTAAATTAAAGGTGATGCCCCTATCAAAGGCTATGTAAAAGACAAAGGGAGTATTCTACATCAAACAAGATGACATTCATTTTATACAAATTGATGCAATAGATCTTACTTTAGGAAGTTTCCTAAAGTAATCACAGAACTAGAATTTCAAATCAGTCACAAGCAAGGTGATAGGGAGAAAATTGAAGAGCCTGCAAAAGCCTATGTCTCCATATACTGAGATGCCAAGTGTTGAGTATATGTCTTTGGCATTGTTGTGAAAGAGGGAGAAAGTATAGGAAATTGAACAAGTGCATTAGTTTATCATTTGCTTGACTAGTTGATCAGTTTGGTTTTCCATCAATGCCAAAGAGGGAGATTGTTGATATATGATTGAAAAGATCACTTGAATAAGAAAATTTTAAAAGAAGATCGTGTGTTTTCAATCATTGTTTTGTCACTGATGTCAAACCTTCTATATGCTAGTAAGATTGGACTGCAAAGATTGGAAGCCAAGTAGAGATGAGGACTAAATAGTGATCTATAATCTAAAAGTAAGGTTGTAAGTTGTATTAGATCAAAACTCTATTGTTACCTTCTAACAATTGTATCAGATTAGGGTAAATCCTTTGGAGAAAGGTTGACTTAATAGTCATTGAAAAATCCTTTAACATGGTGGCATTCCAAGTGAATGGCCTAAAGTCCTCTAACAAGGCTCACTTTTAATAGGGTGATTGAAATCCCTTAATCGGGTCACTTTTAATAGTGTGTATTGTAACCTTTAATAGGGTTGACCTTTAACAGGGCATTACTTCAAAAAAGTGAGAAAGGAGTAGCATGTTACTGGTGGTTTTTCCCAAATTGGTTTTCCACATTAAATCATTGTGTCAAGTGTACTGATGGATGTGTTATGATGCTTTATACTTCTTCATATTAATGTTACGGTAACATATAAGTTTTAATCCACACACAATGAATGCATGCATGGTTAAGAAAGTTTTATGGGTTCACTAAATTGTGAAAAGTTTTATTTGGTACATCTGGACCTTGAATAATTGATTCAACCACCCCCCCCCACCCCCCTTCTCAGTTAAACACCAAGGTTTTTGTACTTATCTATACTTCTTTGTAAATTTGTATGAGTTGTATGAGTACTAAGCTCAACCTTTTCTATTACACTTACAACTCCTAACAGTTTTGATGCTTCTAACAAGGAAATATGCACTATATGCATGTAATACAATCCTGACAGGGTCAATATCTTTCACAAGATACTTTCGATTAGTGGATCATTTTTTGGGTAGAATCCCCACCAGGGTTTTCCATTGGCCAGGGTTTCCCTAGTTAACAAAATATACTATTATGAGTTTCTTTATATTGTTCATGGTATTACTTTTTAGTTTACTCATATATGTAAGTTTAAGATTTGTAAATGATATCCATATTTGGGAAGAAAGTTTTTTAAAGTGCATAGTTGATTCACCCTCGCCCCCCTCATTTATATTTGTGGACTTCACTTTCTAACACAAATTTTCATCAAATAAAAATATTTCCTATTTTTGTTGTTCCAATTTTATGTTCAAAGGACAACCCTTGATGTTTGTGTCCTTTCTTCCCCATAGTTGGTTACCTAATGAAGACCTATTGCAAATCATCTTCCTGTGTTTGTGGATCTTTGTTCCTTCCCTTCAAATAGTTATCTTTCTTCCTTTCTTAAGATGTATTCTTTCTTGGCATTTCGATTAATATGTGGCTTTTGGCTTCTACAAGGTTTGTATGACTCAAGGCTTTCCATGGCATTGGGTGTAGCTTCTTGGATCACATTGGACCTATCTTGGTACTTGTGCATGTTGGTCTTCTTAGTTTCGCTATCATTAATTCTCCCTTTGGGACATGATCTATAATTATAATAATTGTATTTGTCAAGTCAACTACGGTCTTAATCTAGGATGAGATTAGGTAGAATGAGGATAGTAATAAGGATGATAGCAATATTTGGCTCTATAAGTTTGAGCTTCTAAGCTTGTTGATTGTAATTCTGATGTTTATGGTTGCAACCAGGTACACCTTATGCCTAGCACATTGCAATAAATTGTCTCAGTATATATACATTAAAATCAAATTATTATTATTTATCCATATATTTTATATCATAATTTCATGTATAATTCTAGCAAGGTAATTGGTGAGTGTTGCCTTAGTTTATTTCACCTCCAATTTTTTGGAAATATAAGGTAGGCTAGGTTACTGAGAGGGGAGGGATGAATCAAGAACCAATAAAACTTTATCTTATTTCACCAATAAATCCTTAATATAATATTCTAATCTAATTGCATGTATAAAAGAATGAAAGCAATAAAATATTCATAACACTTTGACACAAGATATGGTCACCCAGAAACTTTCCAATTAGAAAGTTAAAGTGGGGTGGGGATGATACCCTCAAGCTTTAGTACTGTAGTATAAAGTTAACCTATTAAGGCTTACAATTGATCACTTCTAGTGATTTTCTCTATTAGGATCAATAAGGACTATGAGGTCCACCTTGTTAAAGAATTTACAAACATATACTAAAGTATGCACTTGGTTAGGAGATTTAGCAAAAGACTGTTAAGTCTACCCTATTAAAGGATTTGACTAATGCACCTATTAGGATAAACCAGTGGTTGATCTCTGATCTACAACTCTAATTTGCTAGTTGAAATTCCTTGTATTGCAATGATCACCTGACTATGATAGATAAATCTCTATTGTCCCTTATATTGTAGCCTTCTTCAATTTGCACTCATGTACCTCATAATATTAATCTTCCTTACTTCTATATTTTGATATGATAAAATGCATTGCATATATACCAATCCAAATAACAACTTATTAGAGTCAGTTATAATACTAGTTTCATAAAAATTCACAAAGTCAACCCAACTACTATAACTTGGGTTTAGAAGACAAAATCCGTGATGTTTTGATACATGAAAAATATTGTAAACTTTTGGAAATCTTTGGCACTCAATTGAACTTTAATCTTAGTCTATACTAATCACTTCCAAGTAGCTCAAACTTTGTCAGTACTATGTGACCCAATGAACACTAAGAAACTTAGTAGCTACTAAATCACTAAGTTGACATTGTATGACTCAGTCAACACTAGATTCACATTGTTAACACTATGATCTTAGTATATACAATAGAAGTTGGTTAACATACCAGAGCTTGGTTAACACTATGATCTTCTTTAATTTTTTTGAATAGCTCGGTAGCCTCTGCTATGCTTGGTTTTCACTATACATTGTCTTTGAAGCTTGCTAAACATTGTGAACTGACTCAGGGTCTCAGTAGATAGTGTATTTTGAATACTTAGCTCAATAGCATCTGAAATAGTTGGTTAACACTACTAAGTGAATGATAAGCTTGGTAGAAACTGTAGAGCTTAGAAGCAATGTAACCATTTGACTAAGTATTGAGTCACTAATAGACAAATTGACCTTCATGTCAACAAAATTCTTGTGACAATGCTAGAGATTTCCAATTTTCAACCTCTCGAGTAAAGTGCTTCCTTAGTTTATTTCACCACCATCATTTCATCAATACTAGAGATTTCCAATTTTCAACCTCTCTAGTAAAGGTCAAGCTTGACCTATACCCCAAGTTGACCTATACCAAAAAATTTGATTGATTCCTGAGTCCTTCAAATTTTCATAATTTTCAGTTTCTACCTCTTTGGTTCCTAGGCCATTTCTATTTTAGGTTCTAACATAGTTTTATTAGAATTTTCTCAAATCTAAACCTTCATCCACTGGCCCTCAAGGTGAGTGTGTTTCACTCTTAGTCATTTCATAGCACTCACTTTCATAGATTATATTTCTCTCTTGTCTATCATTTTGCAATCCTTCTCTTAGGGAAAGGAAGACCACATCCCAAGACCATGCATTGCAAAGATCATGTATCGACACCTTACCTTTTTCTAAACTAGCTTTCCTTTATTTCAATATTTTGGAACTTCCTAAATAAAATAATACTTTGGTGGATTTTCTACCGTAGGATTTCTCACCATTTTATACATAAAAGTAGGTTAAACATGAGGTGAATCTAATGAAAAGATAGAATAGTTCATGACAATTTCATTTTTCTTGTTTTTCATAATTTTCATAGTTTATGATATTTTTCTTCTTTTTCTTTTTGTCATATTTGTCATAGTTTATGACCCAAAAAGTGACTCTTTAATTTCTAGTTATGCATCCATTTGTCATAGTTATGATAAATTTCCTCTTACAAATTTGAACCATAAGAAAGACTAGTCAAAAGTCAAAATAAAACAACACATGCAAAGAAAAACTCACAGGCTTTAAAAAGGATTGGAAATTAGATACATGTCCTCCTTCTTAGGACTAGTAATTAGGCTTTGGCTTGAATTGGAGCTTAACATTAGATCCCCATTATTACCATTGAGTTATTGTGATAGGGCACACTCATCTTGGAAATTTAGGGAAGTCGATGCCTAGTACTTGCAACCTACATAAAAGATGAGCATTTACATGTGAATATATATCTAAGCTAAACAAGCAATGGTGGGGAGTGGTACATTGTGTAGGTATAGAATAGAAAATGACCATGACTCCCTCCTATAACCGCATAAGGCAGATTAGATAGAAATATAAAATAGACATGCACGTTATACACATGCAAGAATGGGGTAAGTATAATCACTAATTCATGAGTATTAAGTAGCATTATAGTCTAATATAAATTAATCGTCGTAATCATTTGGAGGCATATCATATGACATTATTATGGAACCAATTACATTTAGTAACTGAGATTAGTTAAAGCTTCATCATTACAAATGTAATCATAATTATCAATTCGACACTTGAAAGTTTCATCATTGTAAGTAAGTAATCATTACTATCTAGCACAATTAGTTACCCTATATATCAAAGTATTGTATTTCAAATATCATGTAAGGGCTGATATGTCTACAAAAGAGTTAGAGAGAACTTTAACGATGAAGTCTAGAATGATAGTAAAGGTGGGGTATTACATCCTCAACCCCCATAAAATAGGCTTACTCCTAGAAGTTGACTATCACTACTAAGATACTCAAAGTCAAAAGTAATATCCACAATTTCATATAAAAGGGTCAGATAGGAAATTTATACAATTCAACTTACTATGTATACAAGTCTAACCACTAAGAGAAATATAATTATGGTTTAAGCATAAACTAGAAACCACACTGATCAAATATTCTTCCTTTAACAATTTCTTAAATAAATTTAAATTCATATAGAAAAAGCATCATAAAGGACTCCCAAAATTATTGTTACATTGAATATTAAGTTGATAATTTTATGCACAATCCTCATTAATGCACCATTCATGCAATCTATATTGTCAAATGATTTTCCTTACTACATATAGTCATAATGCAATCTCACAGTGTCCTCCTTTATACACACTATCGAAGGTCCATAATAAATGATAAAAATAATACTTGTCACATAACAGGGCCTACCAAACATTTAGATAGTCATCATAGAATTCAAAAGGAAGAGCTAAGTGGGTGAATATTAAATTCAACAATAAATAAAAAGAACACTGGTGATTTTCAACGACTAATCAAGTGTGACCGATCTCATAGATAGATAGATAAAAGAGAGTGAGGTGACTAATCCAGGGATAAGAAAGTTCAAAAATTCAATGCTAGCCAATTCACAACACAAACAAATCATAAATAACCAAAAATAAATTTTTGGAGCCTAGTAGACTAGATGCACTAGAGAATGTACTTAAACAAAGTGAAAAAAACAAATTATTTATGATTGTTGCAATTATGTTTCATGTCATTCCATGCAATTATTATAAAGATTGAGTTTTTTAATACATGAAAGTCTACATGGTGCATCTACAAAATGTTTCTAACTCCACTTTATAAAATGCTACTAGTATATCATATACCAAATGACTCTCTTATGAAAGTAATACATAATTCAATTGGGAACTTAAATTCCTTGACCCAATTGACCTTCTAGGATAAGACAATCAGCCAACACTATAAATACATAGCTCACAACAAGTAATGTATTATTTCAATTTTGTATGATGCATCTAACATAAATGAAAATACACTGAGTGAACTTATAATCTCATAATTAACTCTATATTTTCATATTTTATCACAAAACCCACACAAAAATAGTATGCAATACACAATAAGATATGATCAATATGCACAAGTCTAAGCATTGACTAGAAATTAATGTTACATAACCAAGTGCATAAGCAAAAAGGTTTATCACTCTAACTTCATCAAGAAGAATTCCAAATAAGCTATAAGATAACAAATCTAAATTGTATAGTGATAAAATAAGAGCCTGACAAGCCAAATGTTACAAATGCAAGTTTCATTTAAAGAGTTCTATTGTTTCACAATTTTCTTGTCTAATCTATGTTGTGTAAATTTAATGTTGATAAGTATTGTTGTTTAATTATTAGTACAAGTTATACTACTTTCTATCTAGTGGCACACAATATGCCCAATGTTCTCATTAAAGAAACTTGAGCTCTGATACCAAGTCTAACACCCTGCTTGGGAACCCAAGACAAATTAACCTACTATGTTACAATATTTTACTGAACAATTTTTTCCTAAAATGTTTATGCAACACTGAGATAACAATGTAAAATAAATATACACATACATATAAGAAATTACAAATACAATTTCTATTCCTCAAAGGTTCCTTCAAGTTGAGTCACATTCAAGAAAATTTTATTAAATAATTTTAATCTTAAGTACAATTTTCATATTCATAAATGTGGAACAGATACATAATATCATAAGAATACATAAATACTATTGATATGATAAATAACATCCACTACACATGTTGTAAGGTATGTAATAATAATACAAGCACATCAAAAATACTATACTACATCGTGTAGCATCTCAAAATAAAAGATACATAATACATGAATATATAGATACATCATTGAACAGAAAGTCTCCAAGAGATAAAAATAAGAAAAATACCGATACAACTACATCAAAGAAACATCCAACATTGGTGTCAATCCAAGGGGGACCCAAATGGTAAGAAGTCACTGCCTTTCAACTACATGGTCACCTAGCACTACTACATTTGGGCCCAAACTATGACAACAGGCCATCGCAATTATGACAGTAACCCATCGCCCAACTGACATAAGTTGGAATTGGCTCCCATTGGACAGGTGTTAGACTTTTGTTCTTGTAAGTTTTGATGTAAAGGGTTACTCTTGCAATTGAGAACACTATACGTGTCATAAATTGGGCTATTGTTCTGACAAACCATTCATTTTCATCGTAAGAATTGCGATGAAAATTTGTTGAAGACATTGTCTCAATTGGGATTTCTATGAGATGAAAATGCTATGGGTCCCATGGCAAGCCATCAAAAACCTCTAACACAATTGGGATAAGCATGTGACAAGAATGTTGTGGGATTGATGGCCAACCATCACAATTGTGATGGTATGTTGGATTAATAAAAAAAAGTTGACAAATGTTGAATAGCTATGATACAATTGTAGGTTGATATTGAGCTTCACTTGGTATCAAGAATAGTTTAATATTCTCTACTAATCAGGGCCAACCACATAAAGATGGAAGGGCCACTCTAAATTGAGAATGCACGTGCAAGTATGTTCAAATACATGGATAGTAGGTGGAGCTAATAAAAGACAACATGATTACATTTATTTAATTGGTCTATTAAGTTTTTGAAATTATAGACCATCATCATGAACAATGTTCATGATGGTCTATAAATTAAAATATCTAATTAAAGACCTCTATCTAAAATGCAAAAATGTCATGTTTTTTAGCTCCACCTAATGTCATATGCATATGAACTGACATTACATATTGAACTATGGCATCCTTCTGCAATGCCTAAAACCAAGAGATTCACAAATTAGTTGTCATACAATCACAAGTTATTGTTGAGCTTCACTTGGTTTTGAGAATAGTTTAATATTCTCTACCACTCAGGGCCAACCATGTGAAGGTAGAAGCTCATTTTCCCCCTCCTTCCAACATCTAAATTCCTCTTTAACATTTAATTTTCTTAAAGAAAGGATCAATCATTAAAGTACTTGGAATGTCCTCCCTATCTACTGCTATTGTCAGGGGAAGTTCATCTTCATTGCTCACGAGCAATTCATTACATGGGTACATCCAGGAATGTCCTCATTGCCTCCTACATAAAATAAATCCAATATTAGAAAATTCGCCCTGAGAAATAATAGTTCAAGTGAAATAAATACATGAAAAATGAGAGATAAAAAGAAGAATCTACTTACTAATAGGTGTTGCCATCACATTTGTGGCCATGCTACCAATTGAGTGATTTTCATTGTTTTTCTATTGTGCCAAGATCTCCCTGTTTATATACATACATATATACATATACACATATATATGTATATACATACATACATATATAGAGATCACAAGGGCACGACAATGAGATGCAGAGTTCAGAAAAGCACAACAACGAAATGCATTGATTACAAGGGCACATACATACATACATGTATATATATATACAGAGAGATCTTTTTTTAGATGTTAAGTGACTTACCTCAAGATCCTCCACAAAAATAATGCAAACCAGGAAAAATGAGTAGAGTTTGGAAGAAATTTTACAAAAACATATCATAGAAGATATTTTTAGAAAGAAACAAGCCATAACCCAGTTAAATGGGTCTAGTTGTTGATTAGATAGGTTGCTATATACATATATTTAACTAGATTATGAATTCTATGAGGGAATGAGCCTCGTGATTTGTTG
Source organism: Cupressus sempervirens (assembly GCA_028749045.1). Lineage (NCBI taxonomy): Eukaryota > Viridiplantae > Streptophyta > Pinopsida > Cupressales > Cupressaceae > Cupressus > Cupressus sempervirens. The sequence goes on from CM053791.1 coordinate 793,207,063, forward strand.
GAAATATCCAACGCTATGCTAAGTTACTAAGAGGGGAGGGGTGATTCAATAACTTCTAAAACTTTAACAATTTCAAAACTTTATCCAATGAGCCAATTATCACTTAATTCATCACATTTGATCTAATTGTATGCATGAGAAATTGAAAACATGAAAGCATCCATAAAACTTGAACACAAAGATTTGGTGACCCAGAACCTTCCAAATAGAAAGTAAAACTAGGGTGGGGATGATACCCACAAACTTTAGTATTGTAGTATAAATTTGGCCTATTAAGGCTTACATTGATCACTTCTAATGATTTTCCCTATTAGGAGTAAATAGGATTGCTAGGTCCACCTTGTGAGAGGATTTACAAACATACAGTGAAGTATGCACTTGGTAAAGAGATTTATAAAAGACTATTAGGTCTACCTTGTTAAAAGATTTTGACTAGTTCACCTATTAGGAAGAAGCAATAGATCTCTAACTTGCAACTAAGTTTTTTGATAGAGATTCCTTAGTGTATTGATCACCTTTCTATGACAAATATGTCTCTACTACTCCTTATACTAATATGGCCTTTATAATTCATTATCTATTGCTATCATAACTTGAACTTTTCACATCCACATTACAATACATATGCTCACACATTCACATTCTCACTCTTACTCGTTCATTGGATATGATACAATACATTATATATATATATATATATATATATATATATATATATATATATATATATATATATATATATTATGGCTTGTTTCTTTCTAAAAATATCTTCTATGATATGTTTTTGTAAAATTTCTTCCAAACTCTACTCATTTTTCCTGGTTTGCATTATTTTTGTGGAGGATCTTGAGGTAAGTCACTTAACATCTAAAAAAAGATCTCTCTGTATATATATATACATGTATGTATGTATGTGCCCTTGTAATCAATGCATTTCGTTGTTGTGCTTTTCTGAACTCTGCATCTCATTGTCGTGCCCTTGTGATCTCTATATATGTATGTATGTATATACATATATATGTGTATATGTATATATGTATGTATATAAACAGGGAGATCTTGGCACAATAGAAAAACAATGAAAATCACTCAATTGGTAGCATGGCCACAAATGTGATGGCAACACCTATTAGTAAGTAGATTCTTCTTTTTATCTCTCATTTTTCATGTATTTATTTCACTTGAACTATTATTTCTCAGGGCGAATTTTCTAATATTGGATTTATTTTATGTAGGAGGCAATGAGGACATTCCTGGATGTACCCATGTAATGAATTACTCGTGAGCAATGAAGATGAACTTCCCCTGACAATAGCAGTAGATAGGGAGGACATTCCAAGTACTTTAATGATTGATCCTTTCTTTAAGAAAATTAAATGTTAAAGAGGAATTTAGATGTTGGAAGGAGGGGGAAAATGAGCTTCTACCTTCACATGGTTGGCCCTCTACTACTCCTTATACTAATATGGCCTTTATAATTCATTATCTATTGCTATCATAACTTGAACTTTTCACATCCACATTACAATACATATGCTCACACATTCACATTCTCACTCTTACTCGTTCATTGGATATGATACAATACATTATATATATATATATATATATATATATATATATATATATATATACCAATCCAAATTACAAAATTACAAAGTTGGCCATGACACAAGTTAAGAAAAATATTAAAAAGTTAGCTCACATGAGGATACTTGAGTTTTGAAGACTGACTCAGTGAGGTTTTGATAGTCAACATCCAGTGTCAATACTTGGCATCATCATGCACTTGGTAGATGTAGAAGCTTGGTCCATACTGATCACTTTCAAGTAGTCTTGAACTCAATCTGCATTGGTGACTTGGTAGATATTATGCAACTCAAAAAACACTGAATCACTTGGTTAGCATAAAGTAACTTGGTTAACACTGGCTTCGCATCACATGAACTACAAACTCGGTAGATACTGCAATGCTTGGTTAACGATGGCTTCACATCACATGAACTATGAACTCAGTAACCACTAAAAAACTTGGTACTTACTAAAATGCACAGTTTGAACTACTAAACTTCACACTAAATGAATCTGCTCGATAATCACTAGGATCAGTCCAAAAGACTTGGTAGCAATTATAGAACTTGGTGGCTACTAAATTACATGGAAAACACTAGAAACTATTCAATGAGCTTAGTAGCTATATAGAATCTGAATAAGTGTGTGTCACTAATAAAAAACTTGACTGATACGTCAAGAGTGATTATGGCATTTGCACAAAAAAATACTTTCTTTCAACTCCTTACACTTAACTCTTCACTGAAGTTATTCTTCCAGCAGTGAGAATAGCTACTACAAATTCCTAGGAGCTAAGGGACTATGAACCTATGCTGCATTTTCTAGAGACATGGGAGAAGTTACTACCAGCTTCAGTGCTTCATAACATTCTAGATCATATAGTGATGCCCAAATTAACAACAACAATAGACACTTGGGATGCAAAGATCAAAAGGGCATGATAATGAATTCCTATAGAATTATCATCATATTAAGTACAATAAAATAAATGAGATACAAAGATTAGAAGGGCATGACAATGAGATGTAGAGATCACAAGGGCACGATAATCAAATGCAATGATCACAAGAGCATGACAACAAAATCCTAGATTTCCACATGATATATGCATACATATAAATATACATACATACATACATACATACATATATATGTACATGTGTGTATGTATGTATGTATGTATACAAAGAGATCATTTTTAAGGTACTTATTACATCTTAACACAACAAACAAATTGATCCAACTACATACATATTGTAGAATTCAAATATATATATATGTACATGTATGTATGTATGTATGTATGTATGTATACAGAGAGATCATTTTTAAGGTACTTATTACATCTTAACACAACAACAAAATTGATCCAACTACATACATATTGTAAAATTCAAATAATTAAACAATAAAACTCACTCAACTTGTGCTAAGAGAATTAGCTCGAGATCCTGCACAAAAATAATGTTGATTGTTCTTTTTATTGTACCTAATCTAATGAGAATTCTATAGGAATTTGTAATCAACCTAGGTAATCAGCAACTAGACCCATTTAACTAGGGTATGGCTTGTATATATATATGTATGTATGTATGTATGTACATATATTTAACTAGGTTATGGCTTTGGCAAGGGAATGAGCCTCATGATTATGGTATTTACACAGAAGTAGAACTTGCTTCTTTAACTCCTTACACTCAACTCTTAATTGAAGTTATTCTTCTGCCAATGAGAATAGCTCCTACAAATTATTTGGAGCTAAGGGACCCTAAACCTATGCTACATTTTTTGGAGACATGGGAGAAGTTACTACTGGATTTAGTACTTCATTACATTCTGGATCATATAGTGATGCCCAAATTAACGACATTAGATACTTGGGATCCTTGCAAGGAGAGCATGCCAAGACATGCATGGTTATATCCTTGGCTTCCATTTTTGGGCCAGCATATGGAGTCTTTATATCCAACCATTTGTTATAAATTGGGGAAATCACTTCATGCCTGACATTCAAGTGATGCATTTGCATATGCAATTTTATCACCTCAGAAAACTATATTTGATCCTTCTAGCTAGAAACAATTGATTGTTCATTTTATTGTACCTAATCTAATGATAGTTCTATATGAATTTTTAATCAACCCAACTAATCAGCAACTAGACCAAATTAAAATATTAATATTGGGATCCTCATAGGGAGAGTGTGCCAATAAAATTCAAAACCTGCAGAATTTAAACCAAGTTATTTATCTGCAATTCTTTTAAACCTTTAATAAGATAGGTATAAAATACCAAGTCTACTAGATGCAAAAATTCCAATTAAATTTACTGGTAAACATAAAACAAATAATAACATAGTCCATTGAGTTTCCCAACACGTTCCTACACTGTTAATACCTTGACTTAGCTATTTTTTTCTAAATATAATTGAAGTCAAATTGGAATTTTGAAAACTCATATTTATTGAGCACATCAAAAACATAGTTCTAATTAAGAGGTGTAGATAAGTAAATATATTTCAAACCCCATTGCAAAAGAAAGTAATCATTAAATATAGATAATCTTAAAAAATTTCAACAAATTTTCCCTTAACAAAATTAGATATATTCTACAATTTCTATATGATATTTCAACTAGATTTTCTCGTTAGAAATAATGGCATTTGGAAGAAAAAAACATAGATTTGAAATAAAAGTTTGTATTAGCCAAAATCAAATAAAAACGAACACAAATTTTCCACGTCATTGAAAATATCATTTGTTCCTAAATTGTCAAAACTTTGTCTCGGCTTATTAAGCAACAAATTATCTAATGGGGTTTCTTCTTTAGAGGAAAATTAGATGCATCTTAACAAAGCATTCAAAGTGATATTGTCAAAAGTTTTATATTGTGCTTAAAATTGGTACAAAAAAGGAGGGAATGAATAGAGTTCCTATTTTCAGCTAGAAAAGCAGTTCTGAATGCTAGTATGTTAAATAGGCATCAACAATCAGAATGTAGATAAAATATTGACCACCCAAAAACATCTAAACTTTCTTAATTTATCTTTATGTTCTTCTTTATCTGTGTCGCCTCACTTTTCACCCTATAACCATTTTACACAAGTGGAGAATTGTGTGTTGTAGTTAAGCTTAGGTATGTGTGAGTTTAGTTTGAAGTTCCCTTAAGTGAAAAGAGTCTTCATCAGACTTTTTCATCTTTCCCTTCTCTCACATTTCATGTCTAGGTAGTTTTCCTTTATGTTGTGAGTCTTACAGGTAGCTTAGTACCTAATCCAATGGAGATTCTTCCAACATGCACAAATTATTCACAAAGCTGAGCTTGCTCATGGCTTATCATATTTTTAATGAAAAAAAGAAGCTTGCAAAAAATTGAGCATCATCTTCTCCTCAGCGAATTTTCAACCCATGAAGGTGATTTCCCACAAAGAGCAACAAATGATGCTTACAGATCTATGTAAGAAGATAATGAGATATCTTACAAAAAATTCCTATTTTGACTATGATATACTACCTTGGGAAACATTCAGGATTCATCACAATGCTCAGAATCATCTTAAGCAAAAAAATCAAGATTGACTTCTCCTCGGCAGGTTTTCAACCCATGAGGATGATTTTCTGCATTTAAAAGAAAATCAACTTTGTAAGTAGATTATACCAACAAATTATACAAAAAATATCTTAGGATGATAATAGAAACAACCTAACCATTGTGGGACAGGTATACTGAGCAGAAATCAGTTAGGCAGATATTTTCTTATGGGGTATTGTGTTCATAATTTCCAAAAACTTAATGGGAAATGGGAAAGTGAGAATGAAAGAATGAAAAGTTACTGTTGGGCCAATAGAAATAGTGAAAAGACATCGAAATGTCCAATAGAGCTCCTGCATTTACAGTTTCAATAGATTTATCCTTTAATTCATTCGTGTGGCGTGAATCCTAAAGATCAATAGATGAATTGAGACTCCTATATAGATAGAAACATAATAATTATTCAAACTACCACTTTTTTTTGAACTATTATTCTGTTAAATTGAAAAACTTTTTCAAATAGCTTGTATTTGTGAATTTAATATCTTATTCTTCTTCTAGATTCAAAATTTTCAATTCATTTCATTCTTAGACAGAATGGCAACCAAGTTTGCCAGTTTTGATGGGTTGAATGGAATCAAGTCCATCCACAATGTTATGGATACTTCACTCCATTTTTATGATATGCAAGATTTCCAAAAGAGGCCAAAATCAGAGCTGATTCATCCCATAACTGAGAAGCTCAAAGGATGCGGGCTAGTGGAAGTAGCTAGTTTTCCAATGGTAGTCCAAGCTCTAGAATTGATTTATAAATGCATAAATCACTACAATCCAAATACCAGATAGATTGTGTTACTAGATGATACAATATTGATCTCCATTAATAAGCAAACTATGGTGAATTTCCTCTAAGTTCCAGAATGGGAGGAGTTTTTAGATTTGACAGTAGGAGGAGTAGTTTCTAAGTTCTCTGCTAAGAAGATGGTCTAGAGGAAAGAAATTATGGAGTCTTGGTTTGAAAAGCAGCGAAGCACCAAGAGTAAGGTCCCCAAAATTCTATTTGGTACTAATCTCAAACCTAAGATTGTAGACATTTTGCTTCTCCTACACAAACTGAAACATGAGGTAGAAGCTCTAAGTTTCATTGAACAATATTTCTTTTTGGTACAAGTTATTTGTTTAGATATGCAATATATTGATTAGGCTCATGAGGTAAGTGAAAATCTTTCCAATGCTCTCAGTGCCATGAAGTTCTACAACACCTTCTATATGTATTCCTTTCTAATTTACATGCTAACATCTTTACAATTATGGCTGGGCCTCCCAAGGATAGAAAATATTCTCGATGATGTGAAGTGTTATAAGTTCTATCCATGTTTGCAATTGCAAAATAGTTATGCAGAGTATGTCAAAGTTAATGATGCATTCACTATGAGAATTTGTAGGGAGCTCTAGGGATTCCTAGAGAGGAGATTCAGCTTGGAAGAATTGGTGAATATTAGCCAGTTCAGAAGTTATTTTATCCAATTCTCATATTTCTTGTATTTATACCTTGCAGCTTTCAATGGGTTCCCTTTGCAGCTTCCCAAGTATCTGAGTGACATGATTGTGCTAATAGAGATCATGGGGCAAGTAATCCAAGTGAACGTGTTGAGTGGGAGCTTGAAGAAGAAGGGATATGAATTCCCTATCAAAGTAAGAGCTTTCAGTTGTGAGTCCCAATCTGATGCAAAAAATATGCTTAAAGTGTTCAAGATGAGGTACCAATTAGAGATGTATGAGGCCTTGATACCTATGTTTGATCCAAATGGATACACTAGGGAGGTGTTGTAGATTGGGAGTGTGATCAAACACATTACCATTGCTGAGGATTATTGGGTAGATTGTAGAGATAAACTTCAAAGTTGAGATTGTGCTTTCACCAAGCTCACAGTGGAGCAAATAAAACATATAATATCAATCTTGATGTTGAAGGATTAGAGGATAATGGGCAACATATGTATAGTAATACATATCTAACTAAGTTAAGATACATTCCTATTAGTTCGAAGCCTTATGAGGATATAGAGTAGGACTTAGATATCATGATGGCCTGAATCATCAAAAGAACTAGAAATTGGGTCGAATGGACTATTGCAAGGAGGAGTAGAAGTAAAAGCACATCAGCTTAAGCTTCTCTAGCAGCTATAGATCCTTTCTCCTCTCAAGGTGGTACAATAGGTGTAGCCTTGGCCATTACTCTAGGACCAACTCAACCATTAGGGGGAGGTGAGCAACCTCCAAACAAGAACATCCCCATGGGTAAGACTTGTCATGATGGCTCCCTACTAGTTATTGGAACCCAAATTGATGTTGAGAAGAAGAAGATAGAGGAGCCAAAGGATAGTGTTGTTACCCTAGTTCCTTCTCCTCATGTCACCCTAGTTTCCTCACCTCATCATAGCCCAGTTTTGCAAGTAAGTGCTACACTTCTACAACCAAGTAGCTCCCTAGTGAAGATAGTGGATTTGGGAGATGGAAGGAGTAGTAGCAATGAATCTACTAAATCTAATGAGGCAACTAAGAAAACCTCAGAGGTGGAGAAAGAACAAAGCTCTTCCAAGCTCATTTCTCAGGCCCCAAAGAACCCCTTCTATTTGACTATGATGGCAATTACTCCAATCAAGAAGAAGATGTTTAGCATAGACTCACTTGGGATGGCCTCCAAGGTGATAGGCACAAATTCCTAGTTGGAGGAAACTTTGGAGAAGGAGAGAAAGATGAAGGATGAAGCTGCTCTGAACAAGGATACCTTATCTCTTGCAGTTCCCTCTAGGTTTGCTTTAAGTAAAGTCAAGAAGCAAAAGACCTTGTCTATCCTTGGATAAGATCCTGAAACTGGGCACCTAACAATGGAGATTGTGAAGCCCACCAAGGATGGAGGAATGGAAGATATGACTATAGATGATTTCACTCTACACTCGGTGGATCTTGGAGAGGTCAAAAACAACACGAAGGTTTGCTTGTGGAAGTCAACCAATGAAGTAATCGAACGATAACTAGAGAGCCTCAAGTTGTCAAAAGTTAGGATGAAGGAAAAGATAGAAGAGCAAAGCAGACTCATTAGACAATTGGTCACTCCATTGGCAAGTATCTCTAGAATTCTAGTAACAGGTAATCCTACTATTGTCAAGGTTCAAGCCCTTATCTCTCAACTTTAGGAAGATAGGCACTTTGGCCAAATTGGTAAGGAATGGACCAAGAAGCTCAAATTGGAGGGAGTCTCTATTATAGCGTAAATTGGAAATTTTATCTTAAGATTTGAAACAAAAAAGGATAACATCTCAAAAAATAGAAATAATTTGGCTAGAGAAAGAGTGAAGAGTGATGATTGTATCTCTCTTCCAAAGATGATTATTCAAATGAAAGAAAAGGAAGCCGTCAAAGTAGAGATCTTTCCAAAGGGAGATGAACCTTTATTTGAATGGATTCAAAGCATGTAGTTCAAATCAAAAATGATCTTCTTATCAAAGAAAGGACTTAAGGAGATAGAGGATAAATTGAAGAAGGACCAAGATAGAGGTTTTGAACTAATGAGGGGACTACATACAGATTCACAAACTAGTGGCCAAGGGAAAGGACTCATTGGAATAACCATCATGTAGGAGAATTTCTCCAAATTCATAGATAGTTTGATGGATGTATCCTCTAGTAATCAAAATAGAGTTCTGGAACTCTAGAAACTCAGCAGATGCATACATGTGGCCACAAAGGAATCACAAGATCAATTGAATATTGTGAAGGAGTTAGCCAAGGAGCATTCTAAGTGGCTCTTGAGATACACCATTATACATGTGCCTAGGCATGAAGAGCTAATCCTAATCATTTTTCTTGCTAAGGCCTATAGAAAAAAAGTAGCGAAGGGAAAGAAGGCAAAGTGATTCATATTCTGCCCCCTTTTCACTTTCTTATGTAATCATTGTAATACGAAAAACTGGTTTCTTGGCATTTGTCATTCTTTGAGGAGATGAATCGATTGAACTTCTATTGTAACGGTCATCTTAGAATCCTATATGTATGAAATTGAAAGATTAATAAAGGGTCAGTTAATTTTTGGAGTGAAGTACTTGATGTTACAGAGTTAGTTGAATGGTATTTTGTATCAATTATTTTCTGTTCCATTTATGTTAGTTGTTAATTACATGTTTTTTCTTTTATATAAATTGAAGCAAGGAATAAGAAGAGTTTCATTCCCCTATTTTGAAGTAGTGAATGGATGTGATAAGTAGTGCCATTGCATGTTCAAAGAGAAATCTCTTAGATTTTGTTCCCTTTAGTTAATCTTTCCTCTCTCAGTAGCTTAGATTCTAGCTAAATCAGTTTAATATTAGTTGTTATGCCATTTTAAGTCATTAATCTTTGTGAGTTAATAAGATGTGTGGGTTCATGAACTTAATCAATTCTTCAGAAATCACTTTTTGCCTAAGTTAGATCCTATTTAGGCTTAGCTCAATATTACCTCTCCTATTCTTAGATCAAGAACACACCCCTATATAAGTTTTAGGAGCAAAACATAATTCATTGAAAATCCACAATAGGGAGTTGTACCTATTAATTCAAATCAAAGTTAGTCTTTTTAGAAGCAGCTTTTCAACAATTTGTAATTAGATATTGTTCATAGTTTGGGGATTTAAGAGTCAGAATCAAAAAGAACAATTTGTTTACCAACATATTTTTGGTGACTCTAATAGGGAATACAAATAGTCTCTTGACTAATAAGGCTATATCATGAGGAAAGATGGTACTACCTCATGAGAACATTTTTCCAGTGCTCCAACCTAACCTTGGCTTCCAAGATGACCAAGAAGACATAATTTCATCCTTTAATATATTTTTTTGGAGAAATAGGAGGAATGTTGAACATTATAGGAATGCTAGCCAAGTATTGGAAGAGGAAGAATCAAGAGGCTTTAGAAAGAATTGTTTTGAGGAGAGACATCTGAAGAGCAAAAAGACAATTGAGACATGAAGCTCAAAGAAAAAACTAACCTAGCACCCTAGAACAAACAAGGTTCCTTAGAAGTACCAAAGAATAGGGTGGGAAAAACCCTATTTTTGATAAACTTACAGAACTTGATTTTCCCATCCTAGACATTCCAAAATAAAAAGGTGAAAAGAAGAGCCAAATTAGACCACCTTCCCCTGTTAGGAATCAAAGCACTTCACATACTACCTGCCAGGTATTGGCCCTGCATGGAATCACTACTCCCCTAGTTGTCAATTTTCTACCATACCTTGCTAGAACAATTATGGTTGCTCCATGAGCTATAGCAACAGGACCATTAGCACTAACATCTTATCACCCACTCCCAGTTAGTTCAAGGAAAAATTTCCCTAAATTTTTAGGTGATGGGAAGGTTACCATAGATGAACACATTAAGGCCTTCTTTGTTTCTACTCACACTTTAGGAGTTGTACATGAGGATATTAACGTAAGATTATTTGTGGAAACCTTGATAGAAAGTGTAGTAGACTGGTTCTATCATCTACATGATGGCTCGATCACTAATTAGGATACAATTAGAATGACCTTTGAGACAAGATTTACAACTGTGGAAGATGAACATGTCTTGTTAACACAGTTGACATCTATTAAAAATCAACCTACCATGAGTATGAGGGATTTTGTTGCTATTCTCAATAAGATTACTAGTAGAATTCCAACTACTGACTACCGGTAATCTAAAAATCTTCTTTAGAAGTGCAATGCCCCAAGATATTAATTATGACTTGAGAAGGGCACATCCCACAGATTTAGAAGACACACAAAAGAAGGCAATTGAATTTGAAGATGACTTGATTTCCATGGGAAAATGGAAGCAAGAACTTCAAACTAAAGGAAGTTCCAGTAACACCACATCATCTGATGAAATGATTCAGAAACTGTCAAATGAGTTGGTAGTAGTAACAAGGCATTTACCCGAATTCAATAATTCTTACTAGTAGAATTATCAAAATCTGCCAAGAAGGAATAATGATGGAAAATTCCCATAGCCCACAGGCTCACAACCTAGGGTGGAAATTGAAGTGGCACCAAATAAAGGAAGTATAAGTATGTGTGTGTTTCATTTGACAACAAATCATGATAGTCGTAGCTATTTGGAAACTACTCGTATGATCAATTGTTATCCACCAATGAGTTGAACACTACAACTCCTTGTTCTAAGTCAAATTCATACTCAAATGGTGACTCTAGAATTTTTTTTTGGAGTATGAGCCAAATTCTAAACCAAAAGGTGAATGCTATGCAACTATTGGTGAAACTTCATACACATTTTTGACTCGAGGTCAAAGGAAAACTAATCAATCCTCCAGTCATGCTCATAGGAATGATCCTAGTCCTTCAACGAATAATATTCATGTTGATCAAGGAGTATCCACATCTCAAACAGGTAAGGACAAAATGCCCTTTGATTTTATTCAATTTTGTGAAGAATTAAAAATCCAAATTTCCCCCATAGAATATTTGAAGTCTCATCCCTCTAAGTTGAAAAGACTGGTAGATCATTGTAAAGGGAATATTTTAGATTTAAATCACAATGTGTCCAGGGAAGAAAAAGATGAAACTTTGACATCTAACCTATTTAATCAAGAAGATTCTACTATCCTAGCAACCTCTCCTAGGAAAAAACTTGACCTGTTCTATAGTTCACTGTATATGAATGGATGCAAATTGAGCAATTGCATAATAGATTTAGGTGCATTAGAAAATGTTATGCCTTATTCTGTAGCTAAATCCCTGGGTCTCAACCTTACTAAAGTTCATGGGAGATGTTATTCTATGGATGCCAAACAAGTTCCCTTGCTTGGATAGATTAGAGATGTTCAAGTAGCCTTAGCTTTTCCTCCAGAAAAGAAACTCTTACTGGCTATTCTAGTGGCGGATATTCCAGCAAGCTATGGACTTCTCTTAAGTAGGAGTTTTTGCTAAGACTCAGGAGGAGAAATAAGACTAGACTAGTCCAAAGTAGTAATACCCGTAGGGAATAAGAAAGTTAAACTAGAACTTGAAGAAAAGGAAAAATTCACTATGCTGAAGTTAGATGATCCTAAAGCTCAGATCCTCTACCAAGAGCTAAAGTTTGGCAATTACATGTTATTTACTGAAGACGTTGTAAATGAGCAAGAAACTAAGGACCCAAAAATTAAAGCCTTAAGTGAAGAGAAAGAATCATCATCTATATGGACACTAGAGTTGGATGGAAGTTGTTCTTCATCAAGATCTAGCACAGGTGTACTGTTAATACCCCCTGAAGGAGAACCTGAACCCATGGCTTTCAAATTGGAGTTTGGAAATACAAATAACACTAAGGAGTATGAAGCCCTACTACTAGGGATAGTAACTATGAAAGAAAAAGGAATAAAGATCCTAAAAGCTTGAGGTGATGCAGAGCTCATCGTAAGATAAATAAAGGGGCAATACTCTATGAAAAATCACATGTTGAAGAATTATAGAAATAGAGTTTGGGATGAAATAGAAGTTCTTGATGCTTTTTCTATTGAATAAATACCAAGAGAGATGAATACCAAAGTAGATTCATTAGCTATTTCTGCTTCCTTGTTACTTCCCCATATGGAGTTCAAAGACAAGAAGTATCATATAGAAATCATATATCGAGCCTCTGTCCCTGACAAGGTGGAGTCTTGTCAAGTCTTTGAAGATGATAGAAGTTTGTAGTTGGTCCTAGAAAATGACAAATCTAGATCTGGACATGAATCCAATGATGATAATCATGAAAACTCTGATGTTGAGAGGAAAGGGAATCAAAATGATGAAGTTCAATTGCAAGGTAATAGAATTTCCCCATACTTTGTATCTTTAGAAAAAATGTTCAATAGACATGATGCTTACATAAAACAAAAGAGGACAAAAAAAGATCCTACTACTGGTGAGTATGAAGGGGTGAATATTGGAGATACTCATGATCCCAAAATGATTAATATTGGAAAATGTTGTTTGCCTGAAGAGAAAGAAGCTACAAAATAACTCTTCATAGAATACTAGGATTTTTTTTCCTTAAGTTACAAAGACTTGAAAAGCTATAAAGGTGGGAAGATAAAACATCAGATTCCCCTGAAACCTGATGCAATCACTTTCTAGAAGAAACAAAGGAATTAAAATCCTAAGGTAGCAGATGCTATTTTTTGAGAAGTAGACAAGATGTTAAAGGCAAAAATCATCTATCCCATCCATCACTCCACTTGGGTAGCTAATATAGTACCAGTCAAAAAGAAGAATAGAGAAATAAGGATCTACGTCAATTTCCAAAATTTTAACCAGGCATCACTAAAGGATAATTTTGCTCTCCCCAATATGGATTACTTACTGAAAATAGTGGTGATGAGGCTAATTATTGCCTCTATTTTATGATAGTTTTAAACACTTTTTTGAACACTCTATTTTATTTTCATCAAGACATTTGTGAACTTATGTTTACCTAAACCAATTATTAACCTATGGGTAGATAGTATGTCATATTTTGCCAATATTATATATATGATGCAATATTTCATATAATTATCAGAATTTGTGTTGTAATATTTGAATTTAATTTGATAATGCTTATTTGCAAATATTTCTACATTATAACTAACCTGTTAGCAATGAAGCCGAAGATGATTGGAAGTATTCAAAGGTGAACATTGAAGACAACCAATAGCATTCAAGGAGAAAATATGTTGAGGTGTAGCCACGGTGAAAAAATTATAATGATACCAAAGGACACAGTTGCGAGTATGGAGGAGCTATAAAGACTTGCTACATTCTCTGCATTTATTATTATGTCAAAGCAATTGTCTAGACTTTATTATTCCCGCCTTGAGTTGTTATCTTTTCTTCCTACCTTGAGCTATTATATTTCCTTCTTTTTCTCCTGTAGATTTGCAGCTAGTTTGTTTATTTTTCTATTTTGAAATAAGTGTCGATATTCTATATATAGGGATTGGACCAATTGTTTTAGGGGTTAGAAGAAGAAAGTTTATGAAAACAAACTGTTAACTCTTGCAGTGAATTTTTGTTACAATTCTACGTATTGTTCCCATGTAATGAATTTTTGAAACATAATAAAATAGTTTTTGGCTTATATACTATTTTAGTAGATTAGCAAAAGCCAACCAAGGGGGCCCACTTGGGAGGTGGATTAGATTAGAGTAGTATAGATTTATTTTCAAGCATTTCTAGTATTGCAAATAAAAGTTATAAGTTCCTTCATGTAGCATCATACTTTGTGAATGTTCCTGCAGCATCTGTGGGAACAGTTATAGTAGATGAACTGAGTTGGAATAGATTTTAGCATTTCATTACAATTCCAGTATTTGTTTTAGTAAAGAGTTAAGTGTGTTAGTTTCCTATAGCACTAGTGTAGGTTCTTTTTCTTGCATTTTACTTTCCTGCAACATAAGCATAATGACTCATAAGAGACCTAGTGCACATACTGTGCCAACCATTTCAAGTATATGTCCCTGGGTTGACAAGATTAAATACACATCATAGTGAGAAAATAATCGTTAGATTGAACACACTATTACTAAGCATGGCCTTGAGCATGATTATTATACACCTATTGTGAGGTGGACCATTTTTGGCGCCATTGTCAGGGATGGTGTCAACCCTGGAGTATTCTTGAGTCATAGTTCTTAGATAAAGTTTTTAGAAATTTTAAGTCATCGAAGAGGAAGACGACGAGATGAATATGGTAGATTTCTTCCACGGGAGTCTATTAATTTGAATGAAGAAATTGAAGAAGAAGTTGAGTTTATTTTTGAATATGCAAGTCCTATTTTTCCTACAAAATCATCCTTAAGAGTAGAACCTATAGATACAAGTGGTCTTCAACCTTTTGCTGAAATTTTGGCTAGTTTCCTTAATAATACTACTTTAAATTAACCAGTTGTTAATAATCTAGTACCTAATGTTCCTTTTTAGCATCAACCTCATAATCTAATACCTCTAGTAATGGCACAACCTACTTTTCCATTTCCTCTCCCAAGACTCATAAATACTAATAATCTCAAGACTATACCTATTGCTGCTCTTCCAAAGTTCTATGGACTTGTAACCAAAGACCTTGATACTTTCTTGTTTGAATTTGGCATACTCTATCATATTTTTGGCTACAACACTGATGCCCATAAGCTCAAATTATTTCCAACAATGTTGAAAGAGTCAGCTCTACGATGGTTCATGGGCTTAGGAGCAAATGCAGCAGGAACTTGGGATGAAATGCAAACGCTATTTCTTGATAAATATAAAGAGTATTGCAAAGCATTTGGTTCAAGAGGAGATGATGTCTTCAGGATATCACAAAAGGAGGAAGAAACATTGGAAGACTATGTTTCACGTTTCTTGTATACACTACGAAAGAATCCTTAGCATGTGTTGTCTGAGGATTCACAAAAGCTAATCTTTCTGAGAGGTGTGAATGATAACTATCTAAGCACTAGACCTAATGGCTGGTGGTGATGTATATCAAGCTTCCAAGGATGACCTCAAGAAGATATGGCAAACTATTCAAGGTCAACTAAGAAGAAAGGCCAAGGACCTCATTCTGCAGTCACTAAAGGAATCAGCCAAGGTATTTCAAAGCTCGAGATATCTAACCTATTGTTAGATTTCAAGTAGGACATCATAAATGATGTCACTACACATCTTGACACAATGACTACAAAGAAGTATGCAGAAGCTAAGTTACAACTAGCTGAATACTGCCTTCATTGCTGGAAGCAAAAGAAGGATTTCCAATGCAAACTGGTTGCAAGTATGGAGAATCAACATCTTCCAAATAAGTACATCAAGATAGATGGAGATGATGAGCAAGTATTTTTTGTTACTCAATGCTAGCCATGGGCCCAACATCAAGGTATTCCTTAGGAGCCTTTGCAAAATTCAAATTCATGTGGTAATCAATGGCAAAACTGTAATCCCCAAGGTCCTCCACAATATCATCAACCTAATTAGAATAATGCTAGGTAAAACAATTCACAACCCCAATGGCATTAGAATTCCCAACCATCCTGGCACAACAATTAGAACAACCAATGGCAGAACCAACAGAACTACTGGCAAAACCAATATAACCAATGGCAACCACCACAAGGGAATTGGCAGTATACAAACCAATGGAGGGGTATTCAACAGTGGCCTAACCAAAATACTAGTACTCCACAATTACCAACCCCAGTTCAACAACTTGCTCTAATGCCACCAACTACAAATCTTGTGTTATTATAAACCACAGACAGAAAATAAAAACTACATGCAAATATAACCAATAACAGAAAATAATAGATCACATAGAAATGAACACAAGGCACCAAGATTTAACATGGTTCGCCCAATCCTTGGGCTACATCCATGAAATAGCAAGTCTGATCTTGTTACAATCTAGTGATTACAACTTGATTACAATTCGTAATCCCTTACAGCTCAATACTGCCGCAAGAACCAATTTCGCATCACAACATAATTTAAAAAAATACCCAACCCTAAACCCTTTTATACAACTATTAAACCGCTTTAGGGTTATAACATGTTGGCCATAATTAGCCATAACTTTAGTGGCAAATCTATGAATGGCGAATAGTACCAAAAAAATTCTACTAATGGTGAATAGTACCAAAAAAAAAATTTCACCCCACTAATTATGAAGTATGTATAGTACTTTCCTGATCAGTCACCACAATTTAACAATCTCCCACTTGGGGACTGATTAGGCTCCACACTAAACAACAATCTCCCACTTGGAGACTGATCCTATAGCAATACCACTACCACATGGGGCTCCCACTAGATCAAAGCACCCTGGACTCTGATGTTCTTTTATGCATGTTCAGTCTAAAAGACCAACCGAAGCTGAAGAGGAGTTTAGCTTCTCCCTTGTTACAACCTTTGTCAACATATCTGCTGGATTGTCATTTGTATGTATCTTCTCTAGCTTTAACCGTCCATCCTCCAAAACTGATTGAATGAAATGGTACCGCAACTGTATGTATTTGGTCTTAGAATGCAAAGGTGAATTCTTTACAAGATGAATGGCACTCTGACTATCTGTGAACAAATAATTATCCTTCTGAGGATGTCCCAATTCTTCCAAGAAGAATTGAAGCCATATCATCTCCTTGGCTGCCTCTGTAGCAGCAACATACTCTGCCTCTATAGTGGATAGAGCATTAATCTTCTGTAAACTAGAAACCTAGCTCACGACTGCCCCTTCAACAGTAAAGACATAACCTATAGTACTCCACCTGGTATCAATATCCTCTGCCAAATCTGAGTCAACATAGCCCTATAAATCAGTAGTAGAGCCCCCAAAGTGTAAACACTTATTGGATGTTCCTCTTAAATATCTGAGAATCCACTTGACAACATTCCAATGCTCAAATCTTGGATGACCCATATACCTGCTAACGACTCCCACTGCATGGGCAATATCTGGCCTAGTGCATACCATAGCATACATCAAGCTTCCTACAGTTGAAGCATAGGGTACCTTGGACATATTATCCTCCTCTTCCTATTTCTTAGGACACATCTCCTTAGTCGATTTCAAATGACCAAGTAAAGGTGTGCTAACAGCTTTAGCATTCTCCATAGATAGCATCAATGTTCTATTCTTCCTATCTTTGCAAATCTTCATACCAAGGATTTTTTTTGCTGCACCCAAATCCTTCATAGCAAATACATGTGCTAACTAGCATTTCAACCCCTTAATATGATCAATGTTAGACCCAGCTACAAGCATATCATCAACATATAAACATAAAATAATGTAGCTATCATCATCCAACCTCTTAAAATAAACACAATAATTTGAATGACACTTGCTATAGCCATGCTCATGCATAAACCTATCAAATTTTAGATACCATTTCCGAGGTGCTTGCTTCAAGCCATATAAACTTTTCTTCAATTTGCACACTAAGTTCTCCTTACCTTTGACCTCAAATCCCCATGGCTAACCCATATAGATTTCTTCATCCAAATCACCATGAAGGAAGGCTATTTCAACATCCAGCTACTCTAAATGCAAATCTTTAGTAGCCACAAGACTTAAAATAGTATGGATAGAAGTCATTTTAACAACAGGAGAAAATATCTCATCAAAGTCAATTCCCTTTTTCTGTGCAAATCCTTTTACAACTAACCTGGCCTTATATCTTTTCTTACCTCCTTCCTCTTCTTTCAACCTATAAACCCACTTATTCTATAAAGCCCTTTTACCTGCAGGCAACTTGCACAAATCCCATATCTTATTCTTCAACAAAGAGTCCATTTCATCTTTCATTGAAAACTCCCATTGAATCTTAGTATCCACCTGCACAGCTTCATCATAACTTTTAGGTTCACCAGCATCAATAAGTAAAATAGAATACAAAGAGGGAGAAAATCTTTGTGGAGGTCTAATTTGCCTCGCTGACCATCTAACATTCACTGGTGTGTGTGTTATTTGTTGTTGCAGTTGTTGTACATCATGAGGAATGGCTGGAACAACAACTTTTAGAGTATCATCCTGCACTACATAATCATCTTCTTTCTTCTCATGTTGCTGCAATAGATCTTTGTACAACACTTTCTTATTGAATATGACATCTCGACTTCTAACAATTTTATGATTTTCAAAATCCCAAAGCCTATAACCAAATTCATTAATGCCATATCCAACAAAGACACATTTCTTTGATTTTTCTTCTAGCTTGGTTCTATTTTCAGAGTCTATATGAGCAAAAGCTTCACAATCGAAGGTCTTGAGAAAAGAATAACTCACCTTCTTACCAGTCCATGCGTCCTCTGGAATACCACAGCCCAAAGGAGTAGAGGGACCTCTATTAATCAAATATACTATTGTATTGACAATTTCCACCCACATGTGTAAGGGCAACCCAGCATGCAACCTTATGCTCCTTGCACGCTCCATTATAGTCCTATTCATGCGTTCAGCCACTCCATTTTCCTGTGGAGTCCTTGGAACAATTTTTTGTCTATGAATACCATTAGAAGAGCAATAATCTTTAAATTCATGATTGCAATACTCACCATCATTATCAGATCTAAGACATTTTAATTTCTTACAAGTCTCATTTTCAACCAAGCATTTCCATTTCTTAAAAGTTTTAAATACATCAGATTTTTGTCTAAGGAAATAAACCCATACTTTTCTAGTTGCATCATCAATAAATGTAACATAATAATGAGAGCCACCAAGGGAAGATACTTGAGCTTGTCCCCATACATCTGTATGCACAAGCTCTAATTTCTCCTTTTTGTTTTCCTTCCCAGTCTTTACAAAACTCACTCTCTTTTGTTTTCCATACACACAACTTTTACAAAAATCCATATTAACACATTTCAGACTTGGTAAAACTTTCTTTGAATGAATTACTTTCATACCTTTCTCACTCATGTGCCCAAGTCTGTTGTGCCACAATGCTATATCAGAATCTGTAGCAGCTATTTGTTCTCCCTGGTCAGCTATAGCAATTATTCCTAAACATTCATTTTTCTCTAAAACAATCAAAGTTGAAGGAACAATATGACCTGTACAAAGATATAAGTTGCCTACTTTCACACTTTTTGCTACTACAAGGGAACCTTTTGAAACCTTCCAATTTTTATCATTAAAAGTAACTACACAACCATCATCACTGAGTTGCCCTGCTGAAATTAAATTCCTACTTAGCCTTGGAACATGTCTTACCTCATGTAGTAGCCAATGATTCCCATTCTGCAACTTAATCTTAATTTTTCCCTTTCCAATAATTTGACAGGGTTCATTATCCCCCAAATAAACAAGCCCAAAATCCCCTTGGAAATAATCAATGAAATAACCTCTATGAGGTGTAGCATGAAATGAAGCACCAGAATCTAAAACCCATGAATCATCTACACTTTCTAAAGATAGAAGCAAAGCATCCTCTTCGGATTTGTTACTTACCACATTTGCCTCCTTGTCTCCATTTGATTTATCTCCTTCATTTTTCTTGTGATTCCACCAATCTTTCTTTTTATGACTTGGTTTCTCACAGTACCAGTAATCGTTCGGTCCTCTCGATTGAGACCTTTTCCCCTTTAACTTTCCTCTTGTTTTCTTGCAATTTTTAGAGTTACTCCCTCTCTTAGTTGTTTTGCCCCTGCTTTTTGCATTCAAAGAACTTCCTGATGTAGATCCACTTGAGGATTTCCTATGAGTTTCCTCACTCAAAACAACACCAATCACATCATCATATTTTAGGGTACTAGATCTAGGAACAGATTACTCACCACCATTACCAAGCCATTCCAGCTTTTAGGAAAAGAACACAAAATCAAGAGAGCCCTAATTTCTTCATCAAAATTGATACCCACAGAAGATAACTAACTAGTGATAGTATTAAACTCATTTAAATGATCTGCAACAGATCCACCTTCTGCCATTTTCATATTAAATAAATGCTTCATGAGAAATACCTTGTTTAAAGTGGAGGGCTTTTCATATAGTGTCACTAGGGTTTTCATCAAATCTTCTATTATCTTTTCTTTTGTAATATTAAATGCCACCAATGGTGCCAAGCATAATCGAATGCTTCCGAGTGCCTTTCTATCCAAAAGATCCCATTCAGCCTTTGACATAGTTCCCTCATTCTTGGCTTTTCCTTCCAATGGCTTCCATAAATCCTTCTGATATAGATAGTCTTCCATTTGCATCTTCCATAACTGGAAGTTCTGCCCATTAAACCTATCAACCCTCAACTTACCCTCATCTACCATCGCTCCCACTCAACTGTGAGACTCCCACTTAACCGTGAGACTTTCCTACAAAGGATAACTAAAAAAAAACTAGGCTTTGATACCACTTGTTAGGATAAACCACGGACAAAAAATAAAAACTACATGCAAATATAACCACTAATTAGGAAGTATGTATAGTACTTTCCTAATCAGTCACCACAATCTAACATCTTGGACCTCAAAAGGAGACACAGTTACCTACACAACCTCAGCCAAATCCAAATAGCGAATAGCCACAACAACCCATGTATATTGCTAATACTCAACAATATCATGCCTACGCTCTAAGTGTTGTAAATATACATCTGAGATCTGGTACAACTTTACTAGTGCTTAAACCACCTCTTATAACTGAAATACCAAATACTCCTATAGCATCAAAACCCCTAGTTTCTAAAGAGGTTGACCCTACCAATGTCATTATCTCAACCCAAGCTCAATCAATGGTGGAAACTCCTTTTCCAAAAAAGCTTACATGAAATAAACCTATATAAATAGAGGAACAACCTTTTGATATTTTTGATTAGTTGAAGAAAATGCATGTCCAAATACCCCTATTCCAAGCTATTAAAGATGGTCCAATCTATGGAAAACCCATTAGAGATGCCTGCCTGAAGAAGCCTTGAAGGAAGAAAAAGGACCCCACCACAATCCATGGTGTGGGACAATTGGATGACATTATGTTAAGAAAATTGATCACCCCAAAATATTCTGATCTAGGTAGCCAGTTGTGGATGTGAGTATAAATGGTTAGTCTATTAATAATTATTCAATAGATCTTGGTGTTTCTATAAATGTCATGACTAAGGACACTATGAAGAAGTTGAAAATAGAAGGATTAAGGGCTACTCCAACAATTTTGCAACTTGTAGATAGTTCTACTATCACCCCTGATGAGATGATAGAGAATATAGTTATAACCTTAGACTCTTTAGAGTATCCTACAGACTTCATGATTTTGTCCCCCAAAGTTAATCTATCTAGTTACCCTGTCATCCTAGGTTGACCATGGTTAGCTATAGATGATGCAAATATAAGTTGTAGGTTAGGGAATATGATCATATCCAATGGACAAGTAACAAAAAAAATTGATTTATATCCTCTAACACAACCATTACCAGATTTGAGCACATCTGTTTGGCTAGATTTAGAGGATGAAGAAGAAGAGTTAAATTCTATAGCACAACTCATGATGTTACATAGACAATCATTTCTAAAGCTATAGGAGAAA
This sequence comes from Cupressus sempervirens, assembly GCA_028749045.1. Classification (NCBI taxonomy): domain Eukaryota; kingdom Viridiplantae; phylum Streptophyta; class Pinopsida; order Cupressales; family Cupressaceae; genus Cupressus; species Cupressus sempervirens. The sequence goes on from CM053791.1 coordinate 793,229,199, forward strand.
GATTCAGTACTTCAAACTATTCTTACTAATAGTTGTGTGGTAGAAAAAGATGTATCTAAAAGTTCTATGTTGGAATTAATCACATATGAGGAATGTGATTAGAATTGTACTTTTCTCAAAGAACCTAACATTTTTCATCCACTCTTATTGTGTGAATTAGAAACAAGTCCAATATTTGAAGATTCTATAATAGAGTCTACCACTACTGTTGAGCTATTCATAGGTCATAATCTCTATGTCAACCCCAAATTAACATCCACACAAATGGAATAGTTAACAAAGCTGCTTCAAAAGCATGAAAAGGATTTTGCATGGGACTATGGTGATATGAAAGGGTTGAGTCCTACATTTTGCACCCATAGGATACACACCAATGAAGGGTGTCTACCACTCCACCAACCCGAGAGAAGGATAAATCCAAGCCTTAGAGAAATAATTAAAATTGAATTGCAAAAATTGTTTGATGCCGGTTTTATTTATCCTATATCTGATAGTAGATGGGTGTCACCCCTAATTATAGTGCCCAAAAAGGAAGGAAAATGAAGAATTTATGTAGATTATAGAGAATTGAAAAAGGCCACCAAAAATGATCACTTTCCTTTACCATTTATAGATAAAGTTCTAGACCTCTAGCTGGAAAGAAGTATTTCTCTTTTATAGATGAGTATAGTGGTTACAATCAAATCAGTATTGCTCCTAAAGACCAAGACAAAACCACATTCACATGCCCATGGGGTAGTTTTGCATACTTTGTTTTTCCATTTGATCTATGTAATGCTCTTGCAACATTCCATGAGCTATTATTAGCATCTTTGCTGATATATCACATGATTGTATCGAAATATATATGGATGATTTCACAACATTTTGAGTCACTTTAGAGGAAGCAATGATAAATATTGAAAAAGTTTTGGTAAGGTGTCAACAACATAATTTGGCACTTAATAGTGAAAAATGTTTCATGCTCGTGTAGGAAGGTGTGGTATTTGGTCATTTCATATCAGTTGTAGGAATACAAGTGGATCCAGCTAAGATAGAGGTAATTCAAACATTGCCCATACCTACAAAATTGAAAGATGTAAGATCTTTTCTAGGTCATGCTAGATATTATAGAAATTTCATAAGAGATTTCAGAAAAATAGCTAGTCCCTTGTATAAATTACTCACAAAGGAAGCTAAACTCAGTTGTACATTTGAATGTAATGAAGCCTTCCTATAGCTTAAGAAACTTCTCACTACAGCCCTAGTTTTACAATGCCCTAATTGGAATTTTCCTTCTCATATATATACAAATGCTTCTTTCTATGCCACAGGTGCAGTTCTAGGACAACAATCTCAAAATCTTGAAAATGCAATATATTATATTAGCAAGAGCATTCATAGACCAGAATTAAACTACACAGTGACTAAAAAATAACTATTAGTAGTAGTTTATTCCTTGAACAAATTATGGCATTACATAACTAGCTATCCCATATTTGTTCATACTGATCATGCAACAATTAAATATCTAATGAACAAAGCTGCTATAATAGGCAGCTTAGCAAGATGGTTACTATTGTTGCAAGAATTTGATATAACTATCATTGATAAGCCTGGAAGAGCCAATGCGTTAGCTGATTGTTTATCAAGAATCCATCATGATGAGAATGACAATACTCTGGTAGAAGATGCATTTCTAGACAAGCATTTATTTCATATTGTTGTTCAAACTCCATAGTATTCAGATATTGCTGAATATATTGCAGCTAATAAAATACCACAACATTTTTCTTACAAGGAAAAAAAGATGCTTGTAGAGAAAAGTTTCCATTTCTCTTAGATAGATAACCTCTTGTTTTATACTAGACCTGATCAAGTTATGAGAAGATGTGTGAGAGAGGATGAGACATATGACATTCTACATGCATTTCATAATGAACCATATGGAGGGAACTTTGCAGCAAAAAGAACAACCTTAAAAGTCTTGACAATTGGTTACTATTGGCCTACACTTCACAAAGATGTAGCCAACTATACATAGAAGTGTGACAAGTGTCAAAGGATGGATCAACCAACAAGAATAGATGAAATGCCTCTTAACCCATAGATGGTGTTAACACCATTTAATAAATGGGGCATGGAATTCATTGGTCCAATTGATCCTCCATCCAATGAGAAATCATATATCCTTGTGTGCATTGATTACTTGACAAAATGGGTTGAAATCAAAGCCATGAAGCATGCTCGTGATTACAAAGTTGCAAAATTTCTATATGAAGAAATTTTTACTCACTATGGTGTACCCAAAGAACTAGTCACTGACCAAGGTGCACAATTTACTTCTAATATGATATCAGAACTGGTGAAATAATATAACATCAGACACCAGAAATCAAGTCCTTATCAACCTCAAGCTAATGGGTAAGCAAAAGTAACAAATTAGGAGATAGAGAACATCCTTAAAAAAAATTTCATTTGCACCGAAGGGATTGGAACAATAGACTACCAGAAGCTGTATGGGCCTACAAAACAAAATGGATAACTACTATAGGGTTCACACCATTTAAGCTCCTATATGGGAAAGTAGCAATGCTCCCCATTGCATTTAAACATAAAACTTTAAAAACTGCACTAGAGTTAGACATTGAACTTCCCGTAGCACAGAGAGAACATATTCTACATCTTAACTCTTTGCGTGAAATGCGCAAAGCTACTTTAGAATGCACTAAAATTATACAAAAGTAAAGAAAATAATGGCATGACTCCCACATTAGCTATCAATAATTTCAATTTGGTGACTAGGAACTACTATATGATTTCGAATTTAAAGATATGCCAGGCAAGCTACAAACAAGATGGTTGGGTCCATATGAAATTAATCATGTCTTTGAAAATGGAGTTGTCCAATTAACTACCATTGATCCAATGCCTTTTAAATTATTAGTCAATGGTCATAGGCTCAAGTTATATAAACAACCCCAAACAAAAGAGGACTTCCTGCAGCAATTTCAATGGCCAAATTCAAATACAAACCAAGTAACTCTTCCTGTAGTTGAAGATGTTAACCTTTTGCCTACAGTTCTTCAACACTAATTTCTTTGTGCATGCCCATAATAAAAACTTTCTGCCCGCATAAAGTTCCAAATTTCTCCATTCACTTTTTTATTTCTTCTTTATCCACCTCATCTCATTGCTTTACCTTCCACCCACCCATCTTCCATGTCATCAGTTTATAATGCTTTCAGTAAACACCACAAGTTTGCTAATGAATGTTGTCATTGTTGATGTATCTTCTGTGACCTTTTGGTATGTGCGACGATCTTTTAACAGGTATAATATTTTCAAATTATTATTTTATTTATAGTATGTAGATTTTTTTGTTTATATCTAATACTACTTTCTTTATATTATGGCGACGTTATGCCAATTCCATACCCCATATTAAGTTTGACAAGTGTGGACACTTGTCCATATTTTGTAGGGGTCAGGGAAGGTTACTAAAACCCAATGACATTCCTATTTAATTGTAAATATTTTTTCCAAATCTTCATATTTCTTTTATTAATGGAATTCAATTATCATAAGTATGCAAGTTTCTAGGTGTTGTACCCCTTATTCTTGAATGATTCCTTATTGTCGGGCTATGATGTGACCTATATTTAAATTTCAAGTGAGCTGAATCCCATTTTTTGATGATTTTCATGCACATCCATGATTTACTCTCATTAAAGCCATATTATTGCTCATAATGAATCGTTATGACATTAATTACATGTCCAATGAAATGTAAAATGGGTCTATAAAACAACAACAAAAGAAGCCTGAATTCATAAGGGGAAAATAGTGTAAGTAGTGCAAACATTGAAAGTGTTAAGCAAAAATGAGTGGACAATTGCAGCAATGAGAACCAGTGGAGCATACCATTTTTCTCTTGAATGTAGAGGCAGTGAGGAGATTTAATGTGTGTGGCTAGTTAAGGTATTTCTTAGGTTTAACTACATTTGATGAAGAAGCAACCACAGAATTCACAAGGATGTTTGATGAAGGAGAAGCTTCTGCATGGGGTTTAATGTGGTTGCTTCAGAGGACCGAGTAGCAGAAGTAACTAGGCTATTGGCAATAGGAGAACATTATCCTAATATGCATGTTGCAAGGTCAACTAGGGATCAGTTTGTCATACCAATTGATCCTCAGTTGGATATTACCAAGCAAGGTTGCAAAAGAACATCTCTTCTACCACCATACAAAAAGTTGGCCATGCACATTATCAAGTACCTCACATGTGAATGAAGATTTTCATATTTACATGCACATCATTTTAAATTGCTCAATTATATAAGGCATAATCATCTAGTAAATGTTCCCAATTTCTTGTACAATATGTTATGTATTAGTGCTAAAGAAACTCAAAAGGGAAGGGACAATTCCATCACCCATCATGCCCTTATTAAATTACTCATAGAAAGATCACTTAGGGATTTTTCTCCCATATCATGGGTATAATTTGTCCAAGCTAAAACCCTACAACCCTAGGTTTCCCTTAATGAATAGCCTAGTGAGGAGAATGTAGTTCCCATAGATGAACCTACTAAGCAAAGCACTCAAGAGGCTAAAGCTAGAAATGTGCAAGAAACTATGCCTTTACCTATTCAAGAAACTCAAAAACCTACCTCTAGCTGAGCAAAGAGAAAATAGAAATTGTAAGAAGAAATCTCTACTTTGGTAAAAGAAAAGCCAAACCCTATAGTCGTGAGGCAAAAGAGAACTAAGATGGGTCTTGCAATAGAGACACCAAAAGGAAGAAGTAAGTAGAAGGTTGTGATACCAGAAGAAACCCTTGTAAGAAGAAGTCCTAGAATGAGAGGGAAAATTTCTAAAGAATCCACTTCATCCAAATCATCTACTAAAGAATTCCCAGTACAAATTGTTCTCGAAAACTCTCCTCCTCAGCCTAAAACTGCAAACATTCCTAAAAACTCTAATGAGGAATGTAGGGTTGAAGTTAATGAAAATCAAAATTATACCTCAATAGGCCAATTGGGTACTTCAAGCTGTAAAGATGAAATAGTTCCTGGGCAAGTTTATCCAAACACTGGCCTAGTTCCCTATAAATCAACATGGCTTATTGATTTTTGTAGAACAGTTGTGGAGGGAACAAAGAAAGAGGAAAAGAAACTATGAAGAGGATAGTGGTTCCATTACCCTATAGAAACTCCTTTTCCAGTTGTTTGGAAAACATATGTTTGTTGCAGCCCTATGGGAAGAAGAGAGGAAGATAATGAAGAAAGACATAGTGTCTCTAGGTCCAAAATTACAGATTTGAAAGAGTAATTAGCAAATCAAAAACAAAGGATGGATCATGCCCTCAAATTGGTTGATCAAGAACTTGCCTATAGACCACCACCATGGATTTATGCTCTATGTTTAAAGGAACAATTTCTTTTATTCCAACTCATGCTAACCCTTAAGAATATAAATGCAAAATTCAAATCAGCCCAAGAATTCTATGGTTTATATCAGACTCTACCATCTTGACAATAAAATTTGCCTGTGAATTATATATACACAATTTTATCATCCCATCATAAACCCAATGGAATCCTTTACTTTACATAGTGGATATATATCTAAGGGCTTTGATGTCTTGGATGTATAATGAAGAAAACTATGATAGGAAACTAAATAATTATAGAGATGAGGAAAGAATAGAGCTCCTTCCATAAAGAGCTAAGAGCAGTAAACCAGAAGAAGTTCTTAGTAACTAGTTTAGATTAACTTATGGGGATAAGAACAAGGGAGTAAGGGATAGAATCTTTGCTGCTAGAACCAAAACGTATGCAAATTATGAGAACTTGCCCTAATTTTCCTTCTAAAGAGCCATGGCTAGTGTCAAAAGTAAATGGGCTAGATTACCTGAGACACTTAAAAGGTTAGAGCCACATAGTCCCATCAATTTGGAGGTTGCCCTTCACCGAGCTCCAAAGTATATAGAGTTAGGGAAATAGGCTAGACTAGAACTATGGTGCCCACTCACCATGAAACCTCCAATGCTCATGTGGCCCCTGTACAATATTAATGTTGACAAACTTGACAAGCTGCAAGAGGACAATAGAAGGGAAGTTTGGGAAAGAACATGAGGATTCTACTATAGCTTCAATAGCAGCAAGAAAGGAAGGATTGAGGTTGGAGAATTTAGGTCACTGACTAGGAAATGTAATGCTTAAGGACAAGCATCAGTTTACTAGGGGGCAGATGATGAGGCTAATTATTACCTCTATTTTATGATAGTTTTAAACACTTTGTTGAACACTATTTTATTTTCATCAAGAAATTTGTGAACTTATGTTTACCTAAACCAATGGTTAACCTATGGGTAGATAGTATGTCATCTTTTGCCAATATTATATATATATATATATGATGCAGTATTTTACATAATCATCAGAATGTGTGTTCTTATATTTGAATTTAATTTGATAATGCTTATTTTCAAATATCTCTATATTATAACTAACCTGTTAGCAATGAAGTTGAAGATGATTCGAAGAATTTAAAGGTGAACATTGAAGACAGCCAATAGCATTCAAGGAGAAAAGATGTTGAGGCTTAGCCACGGTGGAAAAATTATAATGGTACCAAAGAACATGGCTATGAGTATGGAGGAGCTATGAAGACTTACTACATTCTTTACATTTATTATTATGTCAAAGCAGTTGACTAGACTTTATTGTTCCCACCTTGAGTCGTTATCTTTTCTTCCTGCCTTGAGATGTTATCTTTCCTTCTTTTTCTCCTGTAGATTTGTAGCTAGTTTGTTTGTTTTTCTATTTTGGAATAAGAACCAATCTTCTATATATAGGGATTGGACCAATTGTGTTAGGGGTTAGAACAAGAAATTTTATGAAAACAAACTGTTAACTCTTGCAATGAATTATTTTTACAGTTCCATGTAATGAATTTTTGAAATGTAATGAAAGAGTTTTTAGCTTATATCCTATGTTAGTAAATTAGCAAAATCCAACCAAGGGGGCCCACTTGGGAGGTGGATTAGATTAGAGTAGTATAGATTTATTTTCAAGCATTTCTAGTATCGTAGATAGAAGTTATAAGGTCCTTCCTATAGCATAATACTTTGTAAATGTTCCTACAACATCTGTGAGAATAGTTATAGTAGATAAACTGAGTTGGAATAGATGTTAGCATTTCATTGCATTTCCAATATTTTTTTTAGTAAAGAGTTAAGTGTGTTAGTTTCCTGTAGTACTAGTGTAGGTTCTTTTCCTTGCATTTTACTTTCCTGTAGCATAAGCATAATGACTCATTAAGAGATCTAGTGCACATACTATGCCAACCATTTCAAGTATATGTCCCTGGGTTGACAAGATTAAATGCACCTCATTGTGGGAAAATAATCCTTAGATTGAATAAACTATTCCTAAGCATGGCCTTGAGCATGATTATTATACACCTATTGGGAGGTGGACCAAGTGGTTGGAGATGAAATGATGTCCATGCTCGACAGGTTCTCAGATTACAATCAAGTTGAAGTGGAAGAAGAGGATCAGCATAAGACAACATTCACCACTCCTTGGGCTATGTTTGCATATCACAGAATGCCCTTCGGGCTCATTAATGTTGGCACTACATTTCAAAGGTGTATGAGTAAAACATTTTTTGATCTAAAGGACTATATTATAGTTGTATATCTTGATGACCTAATTGTGTTTTCAAAGAAGTAAAAAGATCACATAGAAGATTCGAATAAGGTATTACAAAGGTGTCAGGAACATGGACTCTCACTTAATCCCAAAAAATATATTTTCTATGTGATATAGGGAAAGCTCCTTGGTCATATAGTTTCTCAAAAGGGTATTAGAATTGATCCCAAACAAGTCAAAGCCATTCGAAGATTTAGCCTACCATCAAATAAAATTGTAGTTAAATCATTCTTCAGGAAGGTGAATTTCCTCAAAAGGTTTGTACTAGATTTTTTAGAAACCACTAAGTGTATTATAAGCATGATGAAAGGAAATTCAAATTTTAAATGGAATGAGGTGGGAAAGAAAACCTTTCAAAATATAAAAACTGCTATTGCTAATGCAATAGTATTATGCCACCCAAATTATAAGTGAGATTTCATCATTTACTATTATGCCTTTGAACACACTTTATCGACAATACTAATGCAAGATAATGATGAAGGGATACAAGACCCAAAATCTTTCATGAGCATGCCCCTGAAAAATCATGAGTTGAAATACTCATAGATTGAGAAACATGCTTTTGTAGTAGTCAAAGCACTTTAAAAAAATATTTTACATCTTGCATTCTCATTATGTGGTCTATGTCCTAGATGTAATAGTAAAAAGTGTGTTAACACAGTAGGACATAGGGTGTAATTCCAGAGGAACATGGATAGCAAAGACACAAGAGTATGATATAAAAAATAAGCCTACCAAGCTAGTAAGAGGTAATGCCTTGTGCAAAATGATTGCAGAAAACAAGATCACTAAAGAATCAAAAGAATTGGGAGAAAAGCAATTAGTTTTGATTGTAGGCATGCAAGATTCCTAGTTTGATAATATCACTAATTTATTGACCTATGGAGAATGTCCAGAGGGCCTAACTGAGGGACAAAGGAGATATCTTAAATTAAAATTAGCTAAGTATGTAATTTGGGATGGCAGATTGTTTAAAAAAGCCATAAATGGAACTTTCGTCAGGTGTGTAGACAAACAACAGTAAGAAAATTTGTTGAAAATATTTCATGATGAATCCTACAGAGGGAATTTCTCATCCTCAATCATGGTTTTGAAAATATTGAGACAATATTATTACTAGCCTAGAATGTTCAAGCATGCCTATTCCTGGGTAGCAAGATGTTAAAAATGTAAGATGTTTGTTGGGCATGCTCAATTAGTCATGCTACCGCTAAGGCCTATCATCATCAAGGGGCTTTTTCAATAATGGGGTCTCGATTTCATTGGTCTGATTAACCCAACATCTAGTACTAGTCACCAATATGTGATAACTACAACTAACTATTTCACTAAGTGGGTGGAAGCCAAAGCAACTAAGAAAACTACTTTTGAAGTAGTATGTCAATTCATTAAGAAAAACATACTGGTTAGGTTTGGTATTCCCATCAAATTAGTGATGGACAACAGAGCATATTTCTCTTCAATTGAGATTACCAATTTTTTCTTTGAGCATGGAATCATAATCAGACATTCATCTAATTATTTCCCATAGGGAAATGGTTAAGCCAAGTAGAGTAACAAAAATTTGATGAATATTGTCAAGAAATTGGTGTCAAATAATCAGAAAACTTGGCACAAGAAAATTCATGAGATAGTATGGGCAGATCGGGTAACACCTAAGAGGGTGATTGGTATATCTCCTTTTGAATTAGTCTATGGAACTGAGGCTAATCTCCCATTACCTTTGGAATTGGCTAAAAAAAAACTTAGAATAGTAATTGAAGATGATATCTATAAAGATGGTGTAGAAAAGAGGATTTTGTACTTGAGAAAGCTTAAAGAGGAAAGAGAAGAAATCATGGATCACATTACACAACACCAGATGCAAGTGAAAAGTCTATTTGATAAGAGGGTGAAACCACAAAAATTCATAGCAGGAGATAGTGTGTTACTGTGGGATAAGTGAAGAGCTCCAAAGGGTATGCATAAAAATTTTGATACCTTATGGAAAGGTCCATTCATAATTCATTAGGCATTCAAGAATAGTTTTTTTTTTATTGGCTTACCAAGATGGTGAAGTTCTACCTCTAACCTACAATGGTTAGGATCTGAAGCTTTATCAAATTTCAAATTGGGAATAGGTAACCCTTGTATTGTATTATAGTTATGTTTAGTTCCTTTCCATGTTTTCCTAGTTAGTTTTCCTTTCTTGCCTTTGCTTCCTTGTTTTTCCCTGCTTTAGTTTTCTTGTGTTGCCACCTTTTATTTTTGCAAAACTAGAGATTTTGAGTTCCTTGCTTGGGTATAGCCTACCCAAGTCCCCAGTTAGAGCCAGTTGTTACCTCACTTTTCACCCTCTAACCATTTTGTAAAAGTGGAGAATTATGTGTCATAGTTAAGTCTAGGTATGTCTGAGTCTAATCTTAAGTTCCCTTAGGTGAAAAGAGTCATCATCAAATTTTTTCATCTTTCCCTTCCCCCACATTTCACGGCTAGGTGGTTTTCCTTTATGTTGTGAGTGTTACGGGTAGCTTAGTACCTAATTTGATGGACATTATTGCAACATGCAAAAATTATTCACAAAATTGAGCTTGCTTGCAACTTATTATATTTTCAATGAAAACAAGAGGCTTGTAGAAAATTGAGCATCGCCTTCTCCTCGATGAGTTTTCAACCCATGAAGGGGATTTTCTGCGAAGAGCAACAAATGATGCTTATGGATCTATGTAAGAAGATAATGAGATATCTTACAAAAAATTCCTATTTTCACTATGATATACTACATTGGGAAACATTCAAGATTCATCACAATCCTCAGAATCATCTTAAGCAAAAAATTCAAGACTAACTTCTCCTTGGCAGGTTTTTAACCCATGAGGATGATTTTCTACATTCAAAAGAAAATCAACTTTGTAAGCAAATTAGACCCACAAATTATACACAAAACATCTTAGGATGATGATAGAAACAATCTAACCATTGTCAGAAATGTATACTAAGAAGAATTTGATTAGGTAGATATTTCCTTACAGGGAACTTTGTTCATAACTTCCCAAAACCAAATGGGAAATGGGAAAGTAAGTATGAAATAATGGAAAGTTACCGTTGGACCAATAGAAATAGTGAAAAGACACCAAAATATCCATTAGAGCTACCACATTTACTATCTCAACGGATTTATCCTTTAATTCATTCATGTGGCGTGAATCCTGAATATCAACGGATGAATTGAGACTCCTATATAAATAGAAACCTAATAATTATTCAAACTACCACTTTTTCTTGAATTGTTATTCTATTAAATTGCAAAACTTTTTCAAATAGCCTGTATTTGTGAATTCAATATCCTATTCTTCTAGATTCAAATTTTCAATTCATTTTATTCTCAAACAGAATGGCAACTAGGTTTGCAGGTTTTGATGGGTTGAATGGAATCAAGTCCATATTGTAGAATTTCATAGATACTTCACTCCATTTTTATGATATGCAAGATTTCCAAAAGAGGCTGAAATTGGCACCAATTCATCCCATAACTAAGAAGCTCTGAGGATTTGAGCTAATGGAAGCAGGGGGTTCTTAATGACAATCCAAGCTCCAAAATTGATTTTTAAATGCATAAATCACTACAATCTAAATACTAGACAGATTGTTTTATCAGATGATACAGTATTGATCTCCATTAATAGGAAAAATATGGTGAATTGCCTCTAAGTTCTAGAATGGGAGTTTTTTAGATTTGATAGTAGGAGGAGCATTTTTTGAGTTCTCTGCTAAGAAGATAGTCTGGAGGAAAGAAATTATGTAGTCCTAGTTTCAAAAACTATGGAGCACCGAGTAAGGTCCCCAAAACTCTATTTGGTACTAATCTCAAACCTGAGATTGTAGACATTCTAGTTCTCCTGCACAGACTAAAAGGTAGGGTAGAAGCTCTAAATTTTGTTGAACAATATTTATTTTTGGTACAAGTTATTTGTTCAGATACAAAATATATTAACTAGGCTCATGGGGTAAGTGAAAATCTTTCCAATGCTCTCAGTGTCGCAAAGTTCTACAACACCTTCTATATTTCTTCCTTTCAAATTTACATGCTAGCATCTTCATGGTTATGGTCGAGCCTCCCAAGGATAGAAAATTTTCTTGATGATGTGAAGTGTTATGAGTTCTATCCATGTTTGCAATTGCAAAATAGTTATGTGGAGTATGTCAAAGTTAATGATGCATTCACTATGAGAATTTTTAGGGAGCTCTAGAGATGCCTAGAGAGAAGATTCATCCTAGAAGTAATGGAGGCTATTAGCTAGTTCAAAAATTATTTTATCTAGTTCTCATCTTTCTTGTATTTACACCTTGTAGCTTTCAATGGATTCCCCTTGAAGGTGCCCAGGTATCTGAGCAACATGATTGTGCTGATAGAAATTGTGAGGCAAGCAATCCAAGTGAACATATTGAGTGGGACCATGTAGAAGAAGGGATATGAGTTCCATATCAAAATAGGAGCTTTTAGTTGTGACTCCTAATCTAATGCAAAGAATATTCTTAAAGTGTTCAAGATGAGGTACAAATTGGAGATGTATGAGGTCTTGAGACCTATGTTTGATCTGAATGGATATGCTAGGGAGCTGTTGTAGATTGGGAGTGTGATCAAACACATTACCACTGTTGAGGATTATTTGGTAGATTGTATAGATGAATTTGAAACACCAGGCTCATAGTGGATCAAATAAAAATATATAATATCAATCTTAATGTTGAAGGATTGGAGGATGATGGGCAACATATGTATAGTAATACATATTTGACTAAGTTAAGAGACACTCCTATGAGTTCAAAGCCTTAAGAGGATGTTGAGGAGGACTTAGATATCAAGATGGCTTCAATCATCAAAAGAACTAGAAAATGGGTCAAATGGACTACTACAAGGAGTAGAAGTAAAAGCATATTAGCTCAAGCTTCTCCAGTAGTTGCAACTCCTTCCTTCTTTCAAGGTGGCACAATAGGTGTAACCTTGGCCATTACTCAAGGACCAACTCAACCATCAGGGGGAGGTGACCAACCTCTAGACAAGAACATCCCCATGGCTAAGACTTGCCATGATGGCTCCCTCCTAGTTATTGGAACCCAAACTGATGCTGAGAAGAAGAAGAAAGAGGAGCCAAAGAATCATGTTGTTACCCTTGTTCCCTCTCCTCGTGTTACCTTAGTTCCTTCTCCTCATGTCACCCCAGTTTTCTTGCCTTGTCATAGCCCAGTCCTACAAGTGCTACACTTGTACAACCAAGTAGCTCCCTAATGTAGATAGTGGATTTGGGAGATGAAAGGAGTAGTAGCAGTGAATCTACTTAATCTGATGAGTCAACTAAGAAAACCTTAGAGGTGGAGAAAAGCCAAAGCTCTTTTAAGCTCATTTCTTAGGCCTCGAAGAAACCCTTCTATTTGATTATGATGGAAATTACTTTAGTCAAGAAGAAGATGTTTAGCATAGAATCACTTGGGATGGCCTCCAAAGTGATAGGCACAGATTCCTAGTTGAAGGAAACTTTGGAGAAGAGGAGAAAGAGGAAGGATGAAGGTGCTTTGAATAAGGATACCTTATCTCTTTCAATTCACTCTAGGTATACTTTGAGTAAAGTCAAGAAGCAAAAGACTTTGTTTATCCTTGAACAAGATCCTAAAACTAGGCACTTAACAATGGAGATTGCAAAGCCCACCAAGGATGGATGAATGGAAGATATGACCATAGATGATTTCACTCCACACTTGGTGGATCTTGGAGAGGCCATACATGACAACAAAGTTGGCTTGTCAAAGTCAACCAATGAAGAAATCAAAGGACAACTAGAGAGCCTCAAGTTGTCAAAAGTTAGGATGAAGGTGAAGATAGAAGAACTAAACAGATTCATTAAACAATTGGTCACTCCATTGGAAAGTATCTCCAAAATGCCAGTAACAGGTAATCCTACTACTGCCAAAGTTCAAGCCCTTATCTCTCAGCTTCAGGAAGATAGGTACTTTGGCCAAATTGGTAAGGAATGGACTAGGAAGCTCAAATTGGAGGGAGTCTCTATTATAGAGCAAATTGGAAATGTTATCTTAAGATTAGAAACAAAGAAGGATAACATCTCAAAAAATAGAAATACTTTGGTCAAAGAAAGAGTGAAGAGTGATGATTGTATCTCTCTTCTAAAGATGATTATTCAAATGAAGGCAAAGGAAGCCATCAAAGAAAGTATCTTGCCAAAGGGAGATGAACCTTTATTTGAATGGCTTCAAAGCATGCAGTTCAAATTAGAAATGATCTTGTTATCAGAGAAAGGACTTAAGGAGATAGAGGATAAAGTGATGAAGGATCAAGACAGAGGTTTTGAACTCATGAGGGGATTGCATACAGATTCATAGACTAGTGACCAAGGGAAAGGACTCATTGGAATAATCATCATGTAGGAGAATTTCTCCAAATTTATAGATAGCCTAATGGATGTATCCTCCAGTAATCAAAATAGAGTTGCGAAACTCCAAAAACTCAGTGGATGCATGCATGTGTCCATAGAGGAATTGCAAGATTGATTGAATTTTGTGAAGGAATTGGCCAAGGAACATTTTAAGTGGCTCTTGAGATACACCAACATATAAGTGCCTAGGCATGAAGAGCTAATTCCAATCATTGTTGCTACTAAGGCCTATAAAACAAAAGAAGAAAAGGGAAAGAAGGCAAAGTGATTCATATTCCACCCCCTTTTCACTTTCTTATGTAATCATTGTAATATGACAAACTAGTTTCTTGCCATTTTTCATTCTTTGAGGAGATGAATCGATTGAACTTCTATTGTAACAGTCATCTCAGAATCCTATATGTATTAAATTGAAAGATTAATAAAGGGTCGGCTAATTTTTGGTGTGAAGTACTTGATGTTGCAGAGTCAATTGAATGGTATTTTGTATCAATTATTTTCTATTCCATTTATGTTAGTTGTTAATTACATGCTTTCTTTTTTATCTAAATTGAAGCAATGAACAGAGTTTCATTCCCCTATTTTGAAGTAGTGAATGAATGTGATAAGTAGTTTCATTGCATGTTCAAAGAGAAATATCTTAGATTTTTTTCCCTTCAATTAATCATTCCCCTCTTGGTAGCTTAGATTCTAGCTAAATCAATTTAGTATTAGTTTTTATGCCATTTTAAGTCATTAAGTTTTGTGAGTTCATAAGATGTGTGGGTTCATGAACTTAATCAATTCTTTAGAAATCACTTTTTGCTTGAGTTAGATCCTATTTAGGCCTGGCTTGGTTTTAAATCTCTTGTTCTTAGGTCAAGAACACACCCCCATATAAGTTTTAGAAGCAAAACATAGTTCATTTAAAATCCACAATAGGGAGTTGTACCTATTAATTTAGAGAAAAATTAGTCTTTTTAGAAGCAGCATTTCAATTGCTTGTAATTAGATATTGTTCATAGTTTGGGAGTTTAAGAGTCGAAATCAAAATGAACAATTTTTTTACCAACAATTTGAGCTCTTGTAATCTTAATTTTGATAAGGTAGCTTTTTATAATTTGGATAATCTTTTCTCCTTCAAATAGTTAATGCTTGTTCTCAACTTGCAATGCACATTCATAATGAAATATGTTGATTAATCCCTAAGTCGTGGCATTTTGGGCGTAAGAAATGTCAATTCAAGAATCTCTTTGGTCACAATGTTAAACACTGATAGAAGATATCATAATGCACTTGGGTCAAGAAAGATTACATGTAGGAATTATCTATGCAGTATACTTGCATTTAATAATTAAAAAATCAATATAGAATTATAATCTATGTTTTTATATAATTAATATTAAATAAAGAAAGAGGTCTTATCACAAGACAAGATGAAAGCTTAGTTATCTATGGCCAAGGGAGTAAATTCTGTAAGTTGAGAATCTTAGTAGACTTGCTATCTAAAAACTCCTTATGAAGGATTTGTCTGGAATTTCTGAGGATGTTGATATTCATGAAATTTTTATAATTACTACGTACTGATATAAAATTCATTCATTATCACATGAATTAAAAAATAATTATGAGCATCCATAAAATAATCTCATAATGTCCAAAGTTAACATCTAACATTAGTTCATCCTTTAACATTCATTAACAATAGCACATAAACACATAACATTCAATAACATGTGAAATAAGGTATTTAAACATGCCTCAACCAATTATGATTTAATTTTGGATCTCCTACTTGATTAGTTAGGAATTTTTTTCTCACCAAAAATTATAAAACATAAGATCTATTGAGCCAAAAGGAAGATAAAAAGATGATTATCGTGCACCAATCATGTTTTTAGCTCTTATGGCACAATCATTCTTACAGTTTTTTGACTCAATCTCCAACTAGTTAGTATGTTTTTTGAAAAATTATTGTTGGACTATGGGTCAAGAAAAAGAGAAATATCAAACTTGAAAAAGATGTACATAAATGCAATTAATTTTTAAACTTCAATTTTATAAACTTACAAAGAGAACCATAGAATTACAAGAAACTATTGTGGTTTATACTATTTGAAAATTATAGTTACAAGTAATAAAGTTATATAACTTTGGAAATGAAGTATTGTAGAAGGTGCAAGCTCAGCAACCCCCCCCCCCCACATGTGGATGGCACTATTAAGTATAGAATAGTTACATCCATAAATACATACATGCATACATACATGCATGCATGCATGCATAAATACATGCATGCATGCATAAATACATGCATGCATGCATTCATAAATACATACATACATACATACATATATACATGGCTAATTGCTACTTAGCTATGTCTAAGGCTACCTAACTATGTCCAAGGCATCTTTACACTGGAGGCATACTCAGCCTACTAGGTTGCCTACATAAGGCATACTCCACCTGCTAGGTTGCCTACATACCCGTATCCATATGATCAAGACCCTTGAACTACTCACTCTAAGGAATATGTAGTTATAGTTTCTAATTGTTTTTATGTAGCTATATTATTATAACCACTAGTGAGATTTACTCACCTCATACAACTCTTCACCATCATACACCCACTCGAGTGAATCAAGCAATTTTCTATAATTACAATACTATAATACCCTGGTGCACCCTTTGTGTTGTAGTTTATAGTTAATGTAAGCTTAACCTATATACGTCCTAACTCAATCTTTATATAGTTAGGTATAAAATCTTGTGACAATAATCAATGGGTCTAAATAGACTAGTCAAGTAAATGCTGAAACACAGAGTTTAGCCTTTTGTTTTCAAAAACCTAGGTACATATAATGTCTTAAAATATAATACTCATGAGTTAACATATAATGTCTTAAAATAGTTAAGTGCTACCTAACTATGTCCAAGGTGTCTGCATATTGGAAGCATGCTTTCCCTACCAAGCTACCTATATACTTGTATCCATGGGATCAAGACCCTTGAACTACATGCTCTAATGAATATGTATTCAAGTTGCTAACTTTTTCGATGTTGTTGTATTTCTATAACCACTAGTGAGATTTACTCACCTAATATAGCTCTTCACCATCATACATCCACTCAAGAAAATCAAGCATTTTTCTATAATTAGAATACTATAATACCCTAGTGCAACCTTTGTCTTTTAGTTTACAATTAATGTAAGGTTAACCTAGATATATGTCCTAACTTACTCCTTATATAGTTATGTCTAATTGTTTGTGGCAATACCCATGGCCATGCTACCTGTTAAGTGAATTTTATTTTTTTTCTATTGTGCCAATATCTCTTTGTTTATATATGTACATACATACATATACATATTTATATACATATACATATGTATATATGCATATGCATACATATACAGAGATCACAACGGCACAATAATGAAATGCAACGATCACAAGGGTACACCAACTAAATCCTAGATCTCCACTGATCTTCGCAATCCACAAGATCTCTCTATATATACGTACATACATATATACATTCATTTAGATATACATACATACATACATATATTTGTATATGCAATTTTATCACCTTGGAAAACTGTATTTGATCCTGGTAGTTGGGAATAATTGATTGTTTATTTTATTGTACCTAATCTGATGATAGTTCTATAGGAATTTTTAATCAACCCAAATAATCAAAAACTAGACAAATTTAACTAGGTTATGTCTTATTTCTTTCTAAAAATATTTGCTATAATATGCTTTTCTAAAATTTCTTGTCCATTTTTCCTGGTCTGCATTATTTTTGTGCAAGATCTTGAGCTAAGTTAGTTAGCATGGGTTGAGTGAGTTGTATTGTTTTACTATTTGGATTATGGAATATGGGATTTGTTTTATCATTGGCTTTGTTTAAGTCTTGATTTTAATGAAGTAATGAAGTAGGTTTTAGGGTGGAAAAATATATATAATGAAGAGGAAACTTGAAAACTTAAATGTTGAAATGCTAAAATGAAAGCTATCAAGGATCAAACACCTATTGTAGAGTTACAACAAAATGTGAAGTTGATTTTATATATATATATATATATATATATATATGACATAAATCATTCCTCATTTGTTTTGATTGTGGAGAGTTGTGTACGAAAGAGGGTGGAGAGCTCCAATTGAGGGCGAAGAGCTTTGAACCCTTGTGATCACTGCAATTCATTATCATGCCCTTATGATCTCTACATTTTGTTATCGTTCCCTTGCTGGAGATTAGTGAAGATCTAGGATTTCATTATCATGCCTTGTGATCTCTATTACATTGCTCTATGATTTCATTGTCATGTCATACCCTTCTGATCTCTGTGCCCTTTGCAACACTACAACATTTGGGGTGAAATTGCTACGACAATTGTGATTGTGGTGTAATTTTTGGTGATTGGGTCCAAATGTAGTAGTGCTTGCTCTACGATTTTCTTCAAACGGAGAAGAGGTACTTATGTAAATGTTTTTTTCTTTTCCTTCTAAACATTTATGTCTTTATATTTCCCCCAAAAGGTGATTAGAGAAGCTTCTCTTTATATATATATGTGTATATATACACACACACACACACACACACACACACACACACACACACACACACAGATATATATATATATATATATATATATATATATATATATATATATATATATATATATATATATATATATATATATATATATATATATATATATATATATATATATATATATACACACACACACATATACATACATATAAAAATACATATACAAAGATCACAAGGGTACAACAATGAGATGTTGAGATACATATATACATACATACATACTTATGTACATACATACATCTGCATATGTGATTTTATCACATTGGAAAATTGTATTTGATCTTTACTCAATCACCAAGAGATACTATAATTTATAAGTACAAATTTATGCATACTTAGTTTGCAATGAATAGTTTCAATTGAATTCATCTAACCAGATTGAGTCTACTCATGATGATAATGGCTCCATGTATCGGGTCTTTAGAGGAGAGAGATTTACAGAATATTAGATGTTGTTTATGGATATGGGATGATTCATTTGTGTGAATGGTTGATTAGGAAAGTTGTAGAAAATTAGGGTGTTAGTAGCAAGTAGTTTCATTAATTAGATAAGAGAATCAACTTTGAAAGTGGGATGATCAAAATTGGCATGTCCATCCTTATGATATATGTCTCTCTCATAATAGAAAATTACCTCAAATGATAAGAAAAAAATTATTAAATATATAGAAAATCATAAGAACATTCACCTATAATATTTTTGAAGGACAAAAATATAATAAAAATACAATTTGGTGGAAAATTCATGAGCTATGTGGCTCCACATTGTGGCTATTCCACTGTCTAGTAGTGGAAACTCTTCAAGTTAAATATGAAGCTCTTGAAATTAAAAAAGATAACTATCAGATTGTTGGATACAATTGGTTAATTAAGTGTTGTCTTTGATGTTACACAAATGTCATATTAGTCATCAGACAGAGTCTACCGAGCTCAGAAGGTAAGCATAGTCGTTTACAAAGTCTACCAAGCATTGCTGAATATTACATTGTAAAGATAGCTTCTACCGAGCTAACTTGGTTAACGAAGGAAGTTCAATACTTACCGAGCCCACTCGGTGATTGAAGGAAACTGTGACAAAATGTTTACCAAGCTGGGAAGATAAGCAAAGAAACGTTAGTGTTTACCGAGCTGAGAAGGTAACCAAAGAAAAGTTAGAGTTTACCGAGCTGGGAAGGTAACCAAAGAAAAGTTAGTGTTTACCGAGATAGGAAGGTAAGCAAAGGAAAGTTAGTGCTTACCGAGTTCACTCAGTGTCCAAAGGGAATTTGGCAAAAATAGTTTCTACCGAGCTCACTCGGTCATCTATACTTACCGATTTCTCTCGGTGATTGAAGGGATGTTACGGAGTTTTCTGTATTAACCGAGCTCAGTCGGTTAACACAGGAATTATTTTTTGAACAGTATTAACCAAGTAGTGTCGGCCAGTAAAGGGATTTTTTGGTTTGTAATTCTTAGCTGACTAAGATAATTTTTAAGGTATATATGAAAGATCAAGTTGTGAATTCGATATAAGAAAGAATTTGGATGCATAAGAGTGCAAATATTGAACATATAAGCAAATGTTTGATGAAGGATCAAATGTGTTGAAGGCGCTACAAAGTTTTATGTGATCAGTAAGGATCCAGTCAAGCATAATAGAGATCTGCAATCAGCAAAGATAAGTTGCACATTATATCAGGTCACTTCATTGTTGCTTTCTAACCATTGTAACAGTGAACTCAAAATCTCTTGACAGAGTGGGTTTAACAGCCCTATTGTAAATCCTCTAACAAGGTGATAGTTCAGTTGAATTGTTCTAAAGACCTCTAGCAAGGCCACTCCTAACAGGGTGATTAAATCCTCTAATCAGGTCACACCTTACAGTGTGTTTTGTAACCTTTAACAGGGTTGGCTCCTAACAGGGCTCACTTCAGAAGAGTGAAAAATAGTAACTAGTTACATTGGTGGTTTGTCCCATATTGGGTTTTCACGTTAAATCTGGTGTCTTTAGTGTTCATGATTGCTGAATTATTTTGGTTACCAGTTCTTAATAATTATTAGTATTTGCTGCATTATCAAGTTTCAGTAATCTGTAACCAAGATCAAGATTTTAGACATCTAAGGGACTGTGAAATGTTTTTGTAGTAACTGATTCACCCCCTCCCCCTCTTAGTTACTCCATTCTCATTTTCAAAAATTGGTATCAGAGCTTTTGGTACTTGCAGGAGAAGATTTCAAGGATCTAAGCAAAAGATCAGGATGCCTTACAAAAGAGAAATTCCAAAACTTAATAGAGATAACTTCTCAGCATGGCAAGGACTGATGAAACTTCATCTGGCTACTGTTGGTGATACTGGACTAAAATACCTTGAAGAAGAATATGAAGAACCTTCTGGCACACTGTCAGTCAATGATATTGCTGAAAAGAAAACTCACAACAACATGATGATAGACATAGCATCTGCTCTCAGCTATGAAGAATTTGATGACATTAAGGACTGCAAAACTGCCTTTGACATGTGGAACAAGCTAAAAGAAATCTATGGAGGAGATGACAATGTGAGAAGAGCAAAAGCAAAAAGTCTAAGAGGACAATTTGATCAAATGAAGATGAGAGAGGATGAAAACATTGCAAAGTATGTTGAAAGAGTTAAAGCATGTGTAAGTGCAATCAGGGCAGCTGGTGGTGACATCAAAGGAGAAACAGTTGTAAGCAAAGTTCTCAGAACCTTGCTTCCCATTTATGCAATCAGAGTGTCTGCAATTCAGGAAAGAAGATGTGAAGCAAATCATCAGATAAATCTTGAGGCCATAGTTGGGATATTAACTGCATTTGAACTAGATAACTTTGACAACTATGTTCCAGCTTCCAAGAACATGGAATCAGCATTTGAGGCCAAACTTTCACTCAAGGAGAAAAACAAAAAGAAACTTCAGCCAGAAAGTGAAGATGAATCAGATCTAAGCTCAAACAGTGATCTTGAAGTAATTGAAGCTCTTCTAGCAAGAAAATACTCCAGAGGCAGAGGAAAATATAAAGGTAAAGTTCCTCTAATATGTTTTTCATGTGAAGAAATTGGTCATATTGTAGCTAGGTGCCCGAACAAGCAGAACAATGATGAAAAGAAGGATCATACATGGAATAGCAAGAAAGATTTCAAATCATTCAAGAACAAAGGTAAGAAATCATGTTTCATGGCTGAAAATTCTGAAGATTCTGATAATAGTGAGGATGAAATTTTTTATATTGTTGTTAAAGATGATTCTGACAATGATGAGGAAGATAAAATTGCTCTTATCTCTCATATAAGTAAAAATGATACATGGATTATAGACAGTGGTTGCTCACATCATATGACTGGTGATAAAACTAAGTTTGATCAGTTTGAAGATTATGATGGTGGTAGTGTAAGGTTTGGTAATAATGAACCACGTTTCATAAAAGGAAGAGGAAGAATCTATCTAACCAAAGAACTTGTTTGTAACAATGCCTATTGGGTTGAAGGTCTCAAAAATAATTTGCTAAGTGTGGCACAGTTACTCAATACTGGATTCAAGGTGGAATTCATGCATGGAAAGGCAAGACTGTTGAATGAGCAAGGAAAACTGATAGGATCTGGCACCCAAACTAAAGGTAACTTATTCTATCTAGAACTTGGTGAATGCTCATGTTTTATTGCTCAAATTGAAGAGAGTTGGTTATGGCATAAAAGGTTGTGTCATGTCAATTTTGATAATCTAATAAAAATAAGCAAATTCAAGAAAGTAAGAGGCATTCCTAACATTAAGAAACCTGAGGCTGCTCTATGCAAGAACTGTCAGATTGGTAAAATGGGAAGGACTAGTTTTAAAAGTAAAAACTATCAATCTGAAGATATATTAGAAATTGTGCATACTGATTTATGTGGACCTATTGGAATAGAAAGCTATACTGGAGAGAAATTTTTCATTCTCTTTGTTGATGATTACTCAAGAATGATGACTGTCATGTATCTAAGAAATAAATCAGAAGCATTTGAAAAATTTAAATGGTATTTGGCAAGAGTAGAAAAAGAAATAGGGAAAAGACTAAAATGTTTAAGGTCAGACAGAGGTGGTGAATTCATTTCACATGAATTCAATAACTTTTGCATTGAAAGAGGTATTAAAAAATAGGTTTTGGCACCAGGAACTCCATAACAAAATGGAATAGCTGAAAGAAGAAACAGATCCATTATGGATTGTGCAAGAACCCTGATGATAGAAAAGAACATTGCTATCAAATACTGGAAGGAAGCCATCAGCATTGCAGTTCATACATTAAACCGAGTACAGCTGAAAAAGGACTCATTCAAGACTCCCTGTGAATTATGGTATGGCCACAAACCCAATGTAAGTTATCTGAAAGTATTTGGAAGCAAATGTTATATTTTGAAAGAATCTAGAAAAGGAAAATTTGATGTAAAAGGTGATGAAGGAATATTTTTGAGATATTCTTGCAAAAGCAAAGCATATAGATGTTTAAATCTATCCACTCAAAAGGTCATAGAAAGTGCACATGTGAAAATTGATGAGTTTGCAGAAAAATCAGAAGAAGAAAGCAAAAAGGTACCTGAAGACTACAAGAGATTTGTTTACATTGAACCAAATACTATACCAAGTATACCATTCACTCAAGAATCCTCAACTCCTGAGTCTTCAGTAACCGAGTTGCAAATAGTTTAAACCGAGCCTCTGCAACTTTCAGACACTACCGAGCAAGTGTCTACCGAGTCTGAATCAACCAAGCCAATATCTACCGAGCCAGAATAGCAAGAATCTGAAGAACAGAAGGATAATAATAAAATTCATTCAAGAGGCAAGGAACCTGTATTAGCAAAATATGTCAGAAGACATCATGCACCAGATCAGATCATTGGAGACAAATCTGAAGGAACCTTGACAAGAAATAAGTTGAAAAATACTTGTTTACTTGGTGATTTTGAACCTAGAAGTATTAAGGATGCACTGGCAAATGATAGTTGGATTGAGGCAATGAATGAGAAAATAGAACAGATAGAGAAAAACAAGACATGGACTCTTGTACCCAGGCCCAAAGACAAGAATATAATTGGAACCAAGTGGGTATTCAGAAACAAGTTGACTGAAGATGGTAAGGTATCCAGAAATAAAGCTAGATTGGTATGCAAAGGATACTCACAAGAAGAAGGTATAGATTATGGAGAAACTTTTGCTCCTGTTGCAAGATTGGAAGGAGTCAGAACCTTACTTGCATATGCTGCTCACAAAGGATTCAAAGTTTATCAAATGGATGTGAAGTCAGCATTCCTCAATGGAATACTAGATGAAGAAGTTTACATTGAACAACCTAAAGGTTTTGTTGATCTAGATAAAAGGAACATGGTCTGCAAATTACACAAGGCACTGTATGGTCTGAAAGAAGCTCCTAGAGCATGGTATGAAAGATTGCATAATTATCTTATTCAGATTGGTTTTCAAAGAGCTAATGATAATAGTAGCTTGTATATAAAGGAAGGTCCAGATAATAAGATTATCTTGGCAGAAATATTTTTAGATGATACTGTTTTCATAGGGCATGATGATCTTTGCAAACAATTTTCAGAACAAATGAACAAGGAGTTTGAAATGTCTATGTTTGGTGAGATAAAATTCTTTGTTGGTCTTCAAATCCAACAAAATAAAAATGGCATCTTTATCACTCAGTCAAAATACATCAAAGAGATATTGAAAAAGTTTGGTATGGAGGACTGTAAACCTGTTGGTACTCCCATGTGTACTGGATTGAAACTTACAAAAGATGATGAATCCAAAGAAGTAGATCAAACATTGTATAGATCTATGATTGGAAAATTGCAGTATGTAGTTCATACCAGGCCAGATATTGCTCTCGCAGTTGGTATTGTTGCAAGATTTTCAGCAAAACCAAGAGAAACTCACCTAATGGCGATCAAGAGAATAATGAGATATTTGAAAGGAACTGAAGATTATGGGCTATGGTACAAATTTGGAGGTAATTTGGATTTGAAATTTTTTACTGATGCTGATTGGGCAGGGAATCTTGATGATAGAAAAAGCACAAGTGGAGGAGCATTCTTTCTTGGAAAGAGATTAGTTTCTTGGACAAGCAAAAAATAGAATTATACATCCCAATCCACAACAGAGGCAGAGTATGTTGTTGCAGCAATAAACTGTTCCAACATTGTTTGGTTTAAACAGTTATTACAACGAATGAAGATGGAAATCAAAGAATCAGTTGTTATGTTCTGTGACAATACTAGTGCAATCAACATATCCAAGAATCCAGTAATGCATTCCAAGACCAAGCACATAGCAATAAAATATCATTTTGTCAGAGAATTGGTGTAGGACAAGGAGATCAGACTAGAATATGTGCATACAAAGGAACAAATTGCTGACATATTCACAAAGCCATTACCTAAAGATATATTCTTGTATCTCAGAGGTAAGTTAGGGATCACTCCCCTATCTGAAGTTCACTAAAATAAAGTTTGAAGTGATGCATCAACCTATGACAAGTTGAAAATCAATCAAGTTGATGCAGCAGAGTATTGAAGTCATTGCATATGAATCTGTACATGAGGTACACTGTAATCCAGTTGAGAAGTACTTTTGGCATACAAAAAGAGCTTTTACTATGTTATATTGTCTTTGGCATGTGTTGTCAAAGAGGGAGAGTAAAACTGTAATACCTATTCTAAAATTTGTAAGCATTTGTAAAGGAAGAATAAAATTGTCATATCTTTCTATTATACAATTCCTTCACAAAGGGAGATTACTAAAAGAGGGAGAAGTTTCTATCTAAAAATGAGAAGTATTACGTTGACATATAGTGCTGCACTAAGAGAAGGACTTGTTTTCAAATTTCATTCTGCTATGACATGTTGTGTTGCCATCAATGCCAAAGAGGGAGATTGTTGGATACAATTGGTTAATTAAGTGTTGTCTTTGATGTTACACAAATGTCATATCAGTCATCAGATAGAGTCTACCGAGCTCAGAAGGTAAGCATAGTCATTTACAGAGTCTACCAAGCATTATTGAATATTACATTGTAAAGATAGCTTCTACCGAGCTGACTTGGTTAACGAAGGAAGTTCAGTACTTACCGAGCCCACTCGGTGATTGAAGG
This sequence comes from Cupressus sempervirens, assembly GCA_028749045.1. Lineage (NCBI taxonomy): Eukaryota > Viridiplantae > Streptophyta > Pinopsida > Cupressales > Cupressaceae > Cupressus > Cupressus sempervirens. The sequence goes on from CM053791.1 coordinate 793,255,067, forward strand.
AAACTGTGACAAAATGTTTACCAAGCTGGGAAGATAAACAAAGAAATGTTAGTGTTTATCGAGCTAAGAAGGTAACCAAAGAAAAGTTAGTGTTTACCGAGCTGCGAAGGTAACCAAAGAAAAGTTAGTGTTTACCGAGATAGGAAGGTAAGCAAAGGAAAGTTAGTGCTTACCGAGTTCACTCAGTGTCCAAAGGGAATTTGGCAAAAATAGTTTCTACCGAGCTCACTCGATCATCTATACTTATCGAGTTCTCCCGACGATTGAAGGGATGTCACAGAGTTTGTTGTATTAACCGAGCTCAGTCGGTTAACACAGGAATTATTTTCTGAATAGTATTAACCAAGCAGTGTCGGCCAATAAAGGGATTTGTTGGTTTGTAATTCTTAGCTAACTAAGATAATTTGTAAGGTATATGTGAAAGATCAAGTTGTGAATTTGATATAAGAAAGAATTTGGATGCATAAGAGTGCAAATATTGAACATATAAGCAAATGTTTGATGAAGGATCAGATGCATTGAAGGAGCTGCAAAGTTGTATGTGATCAGTAAGGATCCAGTCAAGCATAACAGAGATCTGCAATCAGCAAAGATAAGTTGCACATTATATCAGGTCACTTCATTGTTGCTTTCTAACCATTGTAATAGTGAACTCAAAATCTCTTGACAGAGTGGGTTTAACAACCCTATTGTAAATCCTCTAACAAGGTGACAGTTCAGTTGAATTGTTCTAAAGACCTCTAGCAAGGCCACTCCTAACAGGGTGATTAAATCCTCTAACCAGGTCACACCTAACAGTATGTTTTGTAATCTTTAACAAGGTTGGCTCCTAACAGGGCTCACTTCAGAAGAGTGAAAAATAGTAACTAGTTACATTGGTGGTTTTTCCCATATTGGGTTTCCATGTTAAATCTGGTGTCTTTAGTGTTCATGATTGCTGAATTGTTTTGGTTACCAGTTCTTAATAATTATTAGTATTTGATGCATTATCAAGTTTCAGTAATCTGTAACCAAGATCAAGATTTTAGACATCTAAGGGACTATGAAATGTTTTTGTAGTAACTGATTCACCCCCTCCCCCTCTCAGTTACTCCATTCTCATTTCCAAAACAGATATCTACATTTGTGTTTTAGTGATAACAAATATACAGTCTAATTTTAAGAAAAATAGTCTTAAATGTATATGATTAAATAAAACAAACAAGAGTACTAGTTGTAGTTGTATAATTCTAGAATTACTAATTACATTAAATAAAATGTTCAATAAAACAAGTATGAAGTAACATAAATGGGTCATCTACTCGATCCTATTATGAATTAATGTGAATGTGTCCAATCATTACCAGTACAATATTATGCACGAGATCGTTACTCAATCACCAAGAGATAATATAATTTGTAAGTACATATTTCTACATACTTAGTTTGATATGAATAAATTTGATTGAATGCAAGGATAATTGCTTGTGTAAATTGAAGACATGAATGATTAATTTAATTTAGCACAAGTACTATGCAAGTGTGTATGTATGCATGTAAAGTAGTTCACATAGTGAACTAATTTACATACATACATGCACATATGCATACGATCATCATAATCAGTTATCCTTGAATCTGACCAAAGCTATTGTATATGAACAAGAAATACCTATTTAGAAAGAAAAGAAAAGAACATTTACATAGGTATCTCTTCTCCCCTTGAATAAAATCACATCGCAAGGGCACAGAGATCACAAGGGAACAACAATAAAATTCTAAGTCTCCACTAATGTCCAGAGCTCTCCACCCTCCTTTAAAGCTTTCCATCCTCTTTCATGTGTAGCTCTCCACAATCAATCAAAACAAATGGGGAATGATTAATATCATTTTTTCTTTTCTTTTTGTTTATATTCCATAATCCACAATCCACAAGATCTTTTTGTATACACACATACATACATGCATGCATACAGACATACATACATACATACATACATACATACATACATACATACATACATATATAAATACATGTATATATACATACATATATAAATACATGTATATATACATACATATGTACATATATACATGAAAACAACAATGCACTATCTAAGAGTTTACAATTGTTCAATAAAATTAATGTTTTACAAGAAAATACATCTAAAGAACTATTAGCTTGGAAGCAAGAACATGGTGTTGAAGTAGTACAAAAGTGCTTGACATGAGAGGTTTGCAAGTGAGGGTGTTGATGAATCTTGAAAACATGAATGCTGAAATGAAAGCCATCGATGATCAAACATCAGTGCCAGAGTTACAACACATTATGAAATTGATTTTAGATAAGGTAGAGGCAGATATTCATAAGTTTGATAATCAAAATTGAAGGCATGAGAGTAAAGGAGAAGGAGAAACTTTAGAAAGAGAACAAGAAGAAGTGAATTTAGAAAGAGACTGTGTAGCAAAAACAATAGCTAGACAACATAGAGGATATTATGGGAGCCACTGGATAGAATCCATGAAAATGTTGTGGTAGGTACTATGACATTGGAATCACTTGCAAGTGTCTTTGATAATTTACAGTCCAAATATCAAATGCTTATAAGAATTTTTCAATGTTGGGAACCACTTCAACATCCTTTGCATGGTTTAGTGGTAATGTTTTCAGAGGAGAAGTTGAATTCCTCTCCAGCTTCAGTTGGTCTTCTCAACTGAGCATAACAAAAGAACAACAAGGTCTAGGATGGTTTGATATTCTAGTGGGAGCTACAGGTTTAGCGATCCTATGATCAGTCTCCAAGTGGGATGTTATTATTGTGGAGTCTAATCAGTCTCCAAGTGGGAGATTTTTATAATGTGGAGCCTAATCAAACTTAGAGGTTTATTTGGTATGATTTCCCTCCAAATTATTTCTTTATGGGGGTCTGGGGGTAGTGCCCCCAAGACTGGGTCAACAGGTAGCACCCATGCGGGATCCTAGGGTAGCACCCCAGGTGCACTCCCTATTGTAGTATAGGGTGGAGTCAAGGGGCAATGCTCTTGTGGGGGTTTTCTCCCGAAGCCAAAAATGCCCTTATATTGTAAATGGTATTGGCTACTTCTAGCCCCAATTTTGTAAGTGGTAAAAGTTATATATAAAAAGGCTTAGGGTTAGGGATTTCATGATGAATGGTGATATTGTAGCTTCTTATAGCGGTATTGAGTTGTAAGGTATTATATATTATAATCAGGTTGTAATCAGTGGATAATAATAATATTGGACTTGTTGTTGGTGGATGTAGCCCAAGGATTGGGTGAACCACATTAAATCTTGGTGTCTACTATTCTCTTTTATGTGATCTACTATTTTTTGGTATTAGTTATATTTGCATGTACCTATTATTTCTATCTGAGGTTAATCCTAACAAGTGGTATCAAAGCCTAGTTGGTCGTCATTTTTTTTTAAAATAGGTCATCATCATTTTTATTTTTATTTTAGTGATCCTCTACAAGAACGTCTTACGATTGAGTGGGAGTCTCACAATTAAGTGGGAGTGGCAGACAAGGGTAAGCTAAGGGTTGACAAGTTTAATGGGTAGAAATTTTAGTTATAGAAAATGCAAATGGAGCACTATCTTAGTCAACCAAGAATCAAGGATCTGTGGTAAATGATAGCTAGGATCTTTTGGATAGAAAGGCACTTGGAAGTATTCAATTATGCTTGGCACCATCGGTGGCATTTAATATTACAAAACCAAAGACAAAAAAAGAGTTGATGCAAATGTTAGCATGTATGCTGATGCTATGGGGGAGTATTGTAGAACATTTTTATGATGGATTTATAATTGTGATTGTCATTAATGACAACATAGTAATAAGTTTGTGAAAGACTAACAATGCAGCAAACTAAGCAGCAGAATGTGATTTTTGTTTTAAGGACAATACATTGTGTATCTACTCATGTGTAGTTACCAATATATACTACAACATGTATGTGACATGTGGGCAAGTGCACAAAACTTGAATTGACAATGCACGGAAGTTATTAATGATTTATAGAGAACCGCAGTGAAACAAAGCATTGGAAAAATAGTTTCTATTGTATGATTGATATAGCACATTATTTTTGGAATGAAGGGTTGTGTACTTAACTAGAGGTAGTACACTAACCACTAATGGTGTTAGCAAGTGCACAAGTAAGGAAGTCACACATGTGGAAGATTATGTATAACTATGAGCCAATAGTATTAAGTAAATATGTATTTCATTTAATTAACTTATGATAAAGTATGGAGCCAACTCAAGCAATTAATACTGAGTATGGTATAAAGGAAAGATTTTTTTCAAGTTTTAGACATCATTATTGGAGATCAAGAAGTAGAGGAGAATTGTGAATTGCGAAGTAGAGGAGCATAGTGATCTGCTAATGTGTGACCTCAAATGTTACTAATGGGTTTAGAGTTCTAGATATGACTACATGATCTAAAGGAGAAGAAGTCTAACATATTAGATAGAGGAAGAAGCTAAAGATTATTTCACATATATTATTTTGAAAGGAATAGTATCAAGATCAATTGGATAGTGGTTCATTGATCTAATCTTGAAGCTATTCGAATAGTGGGTTCAACTGCCTTCTTCAACTCCCAATAGGGTTGGAATCTCCTAACAGGGATTCAAAGTCTCCTAATAGGGACTAATTGTACTAATTGTTGTAACAAACTCCTAACTGGGTCCATCCTCTAACAAGGAATATTCAGATTAGTACATTATTTTGTGGCCATCATTCCCACTGGAGTTTTCCCTTTGATCAAAGGTTTCCCTAGTCAACATATCTAGTGTTATTGTGTATGCACATTTCTTTATAATTGGTGCTTACATGGTTGAAGATTTAAGAATTGCTCAAGATTAAAAATAATTGATTCATCCCCACTCTTAGTTATATTCGTGATATATTATTTCTAACAACAAACCCTAGAGAAAATTGTATGAAAAGCCCTCCTCTTCAAACAAGGTATTTCTCATGAAGCATTTATTTAATATAAAAATGATAGAAGGTGGATTTGTTGTAGATCATCTAAATGAGTTTAATACTATCACTGGTTAGTTATCTTCTATGGGTAGCAATTTTGATGGAGAAATTAGGGCTCTCTTGATTTTGTGTTCTTTTCTTGAAAGCTAGAATCGTAATGGTTGTGAGCAATTCTGTTTCTATATCTAGTACCCTAAAATATGATGATGTGATCAGTGTTATTTTAAGTGAGGAAACTTGTAGGAAAACCACTAGTGGATCTACATTAGGAAGTGCTTTGAACACACAAAGTAGAGGTAGAATGACTGAGAGAGGAAATAATTCTAGAAATCATAGAAAATCAAGAGGAAAGTCAAAGGGGAAGAGGTCTCAATCCAGAGGACTAAGAGATTTTTGGTACTATGGGAAATTAGGGCATAAGAAAAGAGATTTCTAGACTCAAAAGAACAATGAAGGAGATAAAATAGAAGGGAACAAGAAGGCAAATATGGTAAGTAACAAATCTGAAGAGGATGCTTTGCTTCTATCTTTAGACGTTGTTGATTATTTATGGGTTTTAGATTATGGTGCTTTATGTCATCCTACATCTCGTAGAGGTTATTTCATTGATTATGTCTAAGGGGATTTTGGGCTTGTTTATTTGGGGGATAATGAACCCTATTAGATTGTTGAAAAGGAAAAATTTAAGATTAAGTTGCAGAATAAGAATCATTAGCTACTACATGAGGTAAGACATGTTCCAAGGCTAAGTAGGAATTTAATTTCAGTAGGGAAACTTGGTGATGAGGGTTGTGTAGTTACTTTTAATGATAAAAATTGGAAAGTTTCAAAAGTTTCCCTTGTAATAGAAAAAGATCTAAAAGTAGGCACCTTATATCTTTGTATAGGTCATATAGTTCCTTCTACTTTGATTGTTTCAAAGAAAAATGAATGTTTAGGATCAGTTGCTGCAATTGAGCAAGAAGAACAAATAACTGTTATAGATTCTGATATAGCATTGTGGCACAATAGACTTGGGCACATGAGTGCAAATGGTTTGAAAATAATTCATTCAAAGAAAGTTTTACAAGGTCTAGAATGTGCTAATATGGAATTCTATGAAAGTTATGTATATGGAAAACAAAAGAAAATGAGTTTTGTGAAGACTGGGAAGGAAAATAAAAGTGAGAAATTAGAGCTTGTGCATATAGACATATGGTGACCAGCTCAGGTATCTTCCCTTGGTGGCTCTCATTATTATGTTACATTTATTGATGATGCAATGAGAAAAGTATGGGTTTATTTTCTTAGATAGAAATATGATGTATTTCAAAGTTTTAAGAAATGTAAATGCTTGGTTGAAAATGAGATTGAAAAGAAATTTAAATGTCTTAAATCTAATAATGGTGGTGAGTATTGCAGTCATGAATTTGAAGATTAACTGCTAATGGTATTCATAGACAGAAAACTATTCAATGGACTCCACAGGAAAATGGAGTGGTTGAACACATGAATAGGACTATAATGGAGCATGCAAGAAGCATGAGATTGTATGTAGGGTTGCCCTTAAACATGTAGGTGGAGGTTGTTAATACTACTGTATATTTGATTAATAGAGGTCTCTCTACTCCTTTGGGTTGTGGTATTCTAGAGGAAGTGTGGACTAGTAAGAAGGTGAGTTATTCTTTTCTCAAAACCTTTGGTTGTGAAGCATTTTCTCATATGGATTCTAAAAATAGAACTTGTTAGAAATAGAGATGGAGTAACTAAGAGGGGAGGGGTGAATCAGTTACCACAAAAATAAATCCACAAATCCTTAGATGTCTTAAAATATAGTTGCTATTGATACTCGATAACCACACAAATAAATGTTGAAACTTGATAGATTTTCTGTTAACTTATTAAGCATTTAAAGTGATTAACATGCATGCATAAAGAAATAACATGAACACAAGAGACACCAGATTTAACATGGAAACCCAATTTGGGAAAAACCACCAAGTAACTAGTTACCAATTTTCACTCTTCTGAAGTGAGCCCTATTAGGAGCCAACCCTATTAAAGGTTACAAAACACACTGTTAGGTGTGGCCTTGTTAGAGGATTTAATCGCCCTGTCAGAAGTGGCCTTGTCAGAGGTATTTAGAACAATTCAACTAAATTGTCACCTTGTTAGAGGATTTACAAAATGGCTGTTAAATCAACTCTGTTAAGAGATTTTGAATCATTGTTACAATGATTAGAAAGCAACAATGAAGTGATCTGAAATATATGCAACTTATCTTTGTTGAATACAAATCTCTATTCTACATTACTAGATCCTCACTGATCGAATATAACTTTACAGCTCCATAAGCATATCTAATCCTTTCTTCAACATTCGCTCATATATTCAATATTCACTCATTCCATATCCATACATTCACACTCGTATGCATCCAAACTCTTATATCTTATGAATTCACAACTTGACCTTTCATATATACCTTACAGATTGTCAAGTCGGCTTAATTACAAGTTACAACAACTGAAAAATTTAAATCAATTGGCTGCAAACATTGCACAAAACAATTAAACTTAATTCTTTAGAATAATAAAATTCTTTGCTGCCTGACCTAGCTCGGTGACCACTGCTCCAGAACAATTTCCCCAGTGTTAACCAAGTGAAGCTCGGTAATCACTGCAAACCTTGCAACTTCCTTCAGAGACTGAGTTAACTCGATAAACATTGACCTTCCTTCGTTTACCAAGTTAGCTCGGTAAAAGCTAACTTTCTTTTTGATGACCGAGTCAACTCGGTAGACATTGTCTTTCCTTTTGTTAACCTTGGGAGCTTGGTTAACATTAACTTTCTGCTACATAATCCTTTGATGCCTGAGTGAGCTCGGTAAGAGCTAACTTTCCTTTGTGTTGTTCAAGAACATTCAGTAGACACTGTAAATTGCTTTGTTGACCGTCTAAGCTCAGTAAACTCTATCTGATGGTTGATATGACATTTGTGTAATATCAAAGAAAATACACAATTAACAATTGTATCCAACATAACCAAGTTGGAAGCTAAGTCAAAGAAATGTGTATTTGTTGGATATGGCATTAATGAATTTGGTTATAGGCTTTAGGGTTTTGAAAATCATAAAATTATAAGAAGCAAGGATGTCATATTCAATGAGAAAGTGTTGTAAAAAAATCTATTGCAGCAACATGAGAAGAAAGAAAATGATTATGCAGTATTGATGATACTCCAAAAGCTAATGTTCCAGCAATTCCTCATGATGTGCAACAACCACAAAAATAAATACCACACACCCCAGTGAATGTTAGACAATCAACAAGGATGAGTAGGCCTCCAAAAAGATTTTCTCCTTCCTTGCATTCTATTTTACTTACTGATGTTAGTGAACCTGAATGTTATGATGAAGCTATGCAAGTGGATACAAAGATTTAGTGGGAGTCTACAATGAAAGAAGAAATGGACTCTTTGTTGAAAAATAAGACATGGGATTTATACCAGTTACCTACAAGTAAAAGGGTTTTATAGAATAAGTGGGTTTATAGGTTGAAAGAAGAGGATGGAGGTAAGAAAAGATTTTATGCCAGGTCAGTTGTAAAAGGATTTGCACAGAAACAAGGCATCAATTTTAATGAGATATTATCTTATGTTATTAAAATGACTTCTATTCACACTGTTTTAAGTATTGTGGCTACTAAAGATTTGCATTTGGAATAGTTTTATGTTAAAACACCCTCATGGTGATTTGGATGAAGAGGTATATATGGCTAGTCCACAGGGATTAGAGATCAAATGTAAGGAAAAATTAGTGTGCAGATTGAAGAAAATTTTATATGGCTTGAAGCAAGCACCTCAGCAATGGTATCTAAAATTTGACAGTTTTGTGTATCAGCATGGATATAGTAGTTGTCATTCATATCATTGTGTTTATTTTTAGAAGTTGGATGATGAAAACTACATTATTTTATGTTTATATGTTGATGATATGCTTGTATTTGGATCTAACATGGATCATATTAAGGGGCCAAAACGCAAGTTAGCACATGCATTTTCTATGAAGGATTTGAGGGTAGAAAAAAAAATCTTTGGTATGAAATTTTGTAGAGATAGGAAGAATAGGAAATTGACATTATCACAAGTTGATTATGTTGAGAACGAGTTGCAACATTTCTCTATGGAGAATGCTAAAGTTGTCAGCACACCTTTACCTAGTCATTTGAAGTTAACTAAGGAGATGTGTCCCAAGACACAAGAATGGGAGGATAAGATGTCCAAGGTACCTTATGCTTCAATTGTAGGAAGCTTGATGTATGCTTTGGTATATACAAGGCTAGTTATTTCACATGTCGTGGGAGTTTTTAGTAGGTATATGAGTCATCCAAGGCTTGGACATTGGAATGTAGTTAAATGGATTCTCAGATATTTGTGAGGAACATCCAGTAAGTGTTTACACTTTGGGGGCTCTACTACTAATTTATAGGGCTATTTTGAATCAGATTTGGTAGGTGATATTGATACTAGATGAAGTACTATAGGTTATGTATTTACTTTTGGTGAGGCAACTATGAGTTGGGTTTGTAGGTTACAAAAGATTAATGCTTGATCCACTATAGAGGTAGAGTATGTTGCTGCTACAAAGGTAGCTAAGGAGATGATATGACTTTAGTTGTTCTTGGAAGAATTAGGAAACCCTTAGAAAGATAATTATTTGTTTATAGTTAGTCAAAGTGTCATTCATCTTGCAAAGAATTCAACCTTGCATTCAAAGGCAAAATACATATAGTTGTGGTACCATTTCATTTAGTTAGTTTTGGATGATGGATAGTTAAAGCTAGAGAAGATACATACAAATGACAATCCAACATATATGTTTACAAAGGTAGTCACACGGGAGAAGCTAAATTCTTCTTTATCTTTAGTTGATCTTCTCGACTGAGTAGAACAAAAGAACAACAAAGTCCAAGGTGGTTTTATATTCTAGTGGGAGCTATAGGTTTATCAATCCTATGATCAATCTCCAAGTGGGAGGTTATTATTGTGGAGGTTAAATAGTCTCCAAGTAGGAGATTATTGTGTTGTGGATCCTAATTAAACTCAAAGGTTTATTCAACATGATTTCCCTCTAGATTATTTCTATGGAACCTTGGGGGTAGTGCCCCAAGTGCACTCCCTGTCATCATTCAAGGTGGGATCCATGGGCAATGCCTCATGGGGTTTTTTGGGGGCAGCACCCCCAAAGCCAAAAATTCCCTTATATTGTAAAAGGCGTTAGCTACTATTTTTCTATTATTCTAGCCCTAATTTTGTAAGCAAAAAAATCTTGTATAAAAAGGCTCAGGGTTAAGGATTTTATAATGTAATAGTGATATTGTAGCTTCATATGGCAGTATTGAGTTGTAAGGGATTACAAATTATAATTAGGTTGTAATCACTAGATAATAATAATAATATTGGATAGTAGCCAAGGATTGGGTAAACCATGTTGAATCTTGGTGTCTTTTGTTCTCTTTTATGCAATCTACTATTTTCTAGTATTGGTTATATTTGTATGCAACTTTTATTTCTATCTGAGGTTAATTCTAATAATTTACACAAAAGAATAACTTTCTTCTTCAACTCCTTAAACTCAACTCTTCACTGAATTTATTCTTCAATTCCTTGCATATGCAATTTTATCACCTTGGAAAACTGTATTTGATCCTACTAGTTGAGAACAACTAATTGTTTATTTTATTGTACCTAATCTGATGATAGTTCTAAAGGAATTTTTAATCAACCTAGATAATCAACAACTAGATCCATTTGACTGGTTATGGCTAGTTTCTTTCTAAAAATATCTGATATGATATGTTTTTGTAAAATTTCTTGCAAACTTTGCCCATTTTTTCTAGTCTGTATTATTTTTGTGGAGGATCTTGAGGTAAGTCACTTAGCATAGGTTGAGTGAGTTTTATTTTATTTTTATTTGGATTCTAAAATATGTATGTAGTTGGATCAAATTTTTTATTGTGTAGCTAAGATTTAATAAGAACCTTAAAAATATCTCTAAATATACATGTTCAAAAGGAGATATAAAGAGATACCTATTTAGAAAGAAAAGGAACCAACATTTACATACGCTTGAAGAAAATTACAGAGCTAGGGCATGGCAATAAAATCATAGAGCAAGGGCACAACATGAAAATGAAATCATAGAGCAAGGTCATGACATGGCAACAAAATTGCATAGCAAGGGCATGACACTAAAATTGCAAAGCAAGGGCATGAAAACGAAATGTAGAGATCACAAGGGCATTGCAAAAAAATCATAGAGAAAGGGCACGATAAAAAATTGCAAAGATATATCACAAGAATGAAATGTACCAAGCACATATGCATAATCATGAGGCTCATTCCCTTGTAGAAGCCATAACCTAGTTAAATATACATATATATCAACCCAGCTAAGCAACAACTAGATCCATTTAACTAGTTATGACTTGTCTCTTCTAAAAATACCTGCTATGATATATTTTTGTAAAATTTCTTGCAAACTTGTCCTATTTTTTGTGGTCTACATTATTTTTGTGCAGTATCTTGAGGTAAGTCACTTAGCACGGGTTGAGTGAATTTTATTATTTTATTATTTGGATTCTAGAAAATGTATGTAGTCGGATCATATATGTAATAAGCACCTTTAAAAAGTTCTCTCTGAATATATAAAGAGATACATGTTTAAAGGAAATATAAAGACATACATATTTACAAGGAAAGGAAAAAATATTTACATATGTACCTCTTCTCACCCTTGAAGGAAATCATAGAGCTAGGGCATGACATGACAATAAAATCATAGAGCAAGGGCATGAAAATAAAATAAAAAGATCATGAGGGCACCACAACCAAATACAAACTGATCACAAGGGCCACAACAATGTCCACAGCTCTCCACCCTCATTTGAAGCTCTCCACCTCTTTCATACGCAACTCTCCAAAATCAAAACATATTGAAAATGATTTTTTTTTTTGTTTTATGCTCGTGTGGGTGTTGCAATTATGACTTTGACATCGGTATTGTGACAGTGTCAAAGATAATTGCAAAAAAAATACATGAAAATGACCACAAATTACACCACCATCACAAATTGTCATTGAAATTTGACCCAAAATTTTGTAGTGTAATCAATCTCACTCCAACCATATAGGGGAGATAATTTATAGTCCACATAAAAATAATAAAACTATAATAAAAAACACAAATCTTAGGCAAGGATCCTAAAGGCTTTCTACAACAAGTGGTACTACTCATACAAAAAGACGATCCCAAAGGCAACCTGGTGTACGAGCACTTAGGTCAGGTCACTAAGAAGCAAATAAGGGTCTAGGAGTTTGGATAGGACATAAGACCTAGTAGATATAAATAAAGATTCATGAGTCATGCATGTGAAACACCAAACACTAATGTATGCATGAGATGAGAAAATTTGGTGCAATGTTGCATTTGTTGTCAATTATGAGAAAAGTGCAAAAAGCTGATTTAGAGGGAAAAATAAGAAAGGTAGGGTAGGTAGACATGGGAATGGTATAAATATGCCCTAAGTTCCTTCCATTTAGTTTTTGGTGTCATAAGGCATAGTCCTACCAAGTCTAAGATACAAAAATGGAAAATTTGCATATTGACAATTTTGCAAAAAGTGCAACTTTGACAAGAAAAGTTGGTTAATAGTTAATAGGAGGTTACCAATGCATAAAATTTGGTTGATTTAGGTGTTGAATGGGTATTTAAGGCCCTATAATTCATTTTTGTATGGTTCATAAATTTGGAATTGTACGACATCTTATAGTAGATCAGCAAGTTAATGGAAAATGCAATGACAGTTTGATTTTTAGATTTCTATGTGATTTGAATCAATTTTTTTATCTGTAGTATGGTTTTTCCATTGTTTTTACTAATATTTTGTTTTGGTTAGAAATTTTTGATTAATCCAATTGAGTGCATAATAAATGTTTTGGTAAACAAATTGCTTGCTAGCTCTTACTAGACAATCTAGGAAGAATGATGTCTACTAGTATTCCCTATGGTTGAAACCTCATAAATCCTTGGGGAATTCTAGTATACATTATATATATTATGTGGGAAAAATTATGGAGTCATAAGTGATGGTCCAATCCAATTCCTTGGAAGCCCTAGGTGAGACAATGGTGTACACGGCCAGAAATTGAGCCAAGGAAAGAGATATACTTGCAAGGGCAAAGCTATTTGGATTGAATGGGTGTTATGACCTGGTAGAGAATTGAATGGAGTCACTACATGTGTAAGGACAAGTTTCCAAGATCCCTAGGAAAGGATCAAGATTTTTCTTATTGCTAACTGGTCTAAAAGGCCATTAAACCCTATAAAACCCTTAAAAATAGGGTTAGGACATCCAGTAGAAGTTGGGAACCAAAGACCCCAAGAATCTTGAAGATCTTAGACAAGGTTATTCTATTATGGAGTTTTTTTGGAGCCTCCTTGAGGAAAATTTTCACAAATCCCAATTTAGTCTATTAGGAGGGATAATTGAGGGCTATTAGGCCTAATGGAGGATTTGCATGAGTTTGAGGGGATTGTACAAAAACCAAATGAATGGATTATGGGAAATGGTTATGAAGAAGTATAGTACACCCTAGAAAGAGCCACCAACCCTTTCAAGATCAAGTTAACCATTAGGGAGGATTAGAATGAAGTTCAAAGCTAATGAGAAAGCCTAAATGGATGAGATGGTCAAAAGGAAAAGTTATTCTTAATTGACTAAGGGTAACTTCTATAAATAAGGGATATCTAGGAGTGTTGATGTACTATCTACATACCCTAGACTAGTCCTATCAAATTGGTATTAGAGCCCAAAAAATTGATTTTGGGAAGCAATAGTGCATGTTTGGCAGTGAAGGAGAAACCTCCATAGAATCCACCATGGTGGAAAATGTAGAGTTGGCTAAGAATTTTTGAGAACATGATGAGGAGAATGTTGAGTTAAAGGCTAAGATAACATCCTTGGAGAAAAACCTTGAGAGAGAAGCTCTCAAGATTGAAGCAATGACCAATAAGGTCAATTAATAGGAGGAACATAACAAGAAAAAGGATTAGGTTTCTAATGAAGAGGAGGCACCCACACCTTATCCTAAAATAGTAGAGGAACCTTTTCTTAGGGCCATTAAAGAATTGAATCAATAGCATTAGAAGGAGTACCAACTTTTTGTGGGAAGTTGGATATAGATCATGTCTTGGAATGATTTGAAGGAATGAAGAATTACTTTAAAAGTGAGAATGTAACCAAAGCTCAAAAGGTGAAAGTAGTAAAGGCATGGACTATAGGAGTAGGTCTCACATGGTGAAAGTTTGTGCAAGATGAAAGAGTGACAGAGGGGAAGAAACCCTATGAAAATTAAAAGAGTATGGTGAATCAAATACAACCTACCTTCCAGAAGACTTTGAAGTGTAGATGTATACTAAAAGGAAAAATCTCAAGCAAAGAGATAATGATGTGGCAAGATATACTAAAGAATTTCAAAAACTATGCCTAAGATCCAAGGTACAAGAAGCAAAAAGCATCAAGGTAGCAAGGTATGTTAATGTCTTAAGGTGGAATATTCAAGAGGAGATTCAATTGTGGAATCCTAACACAATACAAAAGTCCTCTCACATAGCACTTAAGGTTGAGGAAAAGTGGAAGAAGAAGCAAGACTTCAACAATAGAAGTAGAAGTAAAGGAAAATAGAAGAGCAATCAAAGAGGGAACTTTGGTGGTAGCTAACCAAATGAGGCAAGCGGTTCAAATAGTCCAAGAGGAGGATTCAGCCAAAGAGGTAGAGGAAGTAACAGTTTTAGGGGTAGAAGTAATAGCTAAGGTAGAGGACCTTCATACTTTTCCACCATGAAATGTTATAAATTAAACCAACTAGGATATCCTTCTTATAGGTATCTAGAGAAGGCTTCTTTATTAGGTAAAAGGAAGGTGCCTTATCCTCAAGAAGATGGTGGAAATAAGAAGGTAGCAAATCTCTCACTTTATTCAAAAGGAGAGATCTGATGTTTAGGAGGACACTCATTAGAGATCCTATGAAGGAAGAGCCCAAGTCAAAGGAGAGTCATGTTTAGGGTCAAATACAAAGTACAAAACAAGGTATACAAGGTTATCATTGACTCTGGTTCTACTAATTAGATAGTGTCAAAAGAAGCAGTAGATAATTTGAAACTTAAAAAGCTTACTCATAACAATCCTTATAGGGTCACATGGCTAAATAAGGGTCAGCATGTAAAGGTGAAAGAACAAGCATTGGTAGACTTCAATATTGGAAGGTATAAGGACATAGTGCTTTGTGATATATTGCCCATGAATTCATGCCATATCCTTTTAGGGAGGCCATGAAAATATGATAGAGATGCACAATATGATGGTAGGAAGAATGTATGAAAATTTAAGAAAGGTGAAGAGTCCTACACCATCCAATCTTTGTTGGAAGGATAGAGCAACACAATAATGGAACTTAATGGATTCATGGTAGGTGAGAAGGATTTCCTTAACACCATGAAGGAAGAAGAAGGCACAGGGTATGCCATTTTTGTTAAGCCCCAAAATACAAAAATCACCATCAAATCTCAATTACCTAAGGAAGTGTAGGAACTACTAAATCAATTTGATGACATTGTAGGTGATGGAGAGCACACATTGCCACCTAAGAGGGATATTAGTCATTAGATAGACTTCATCCCTAGAGTAGCTTTTTCTAATAAGGCAGCTTATGAGATGACACCAAGCCAACATGAGGAGATTGCTAAGCAAGTGTAAGAGTTGCTAGATGATGGCTCGATAAGGAAAAGCGTAAGCCCATGTGTAGTACCAAATATCTTGGTGCTAAAGAAGGGAGGTACTTGGAGGATGTGTATGATTCAAGAGCAATAAAGAAAATAAAAATTAGGCACATATTCCCAATCCCAAGAATTGAAGACTTACTTGATTGTTTGGGCAATGCAAAGTACTTTACCAAAATTGACTTGAAGAGTGGGTATCATCAAATAAGGATTAAGGAGGGAGATGAGTGGAAGACAAATTTTAAGACTACTGAAGGGTTATATGAGTGGCTAGTGATGCCCTTTGGTTTTTCAAATGCCCCCTCCACATTCATGAGGCTCATAAATGAAATGTTTGTTGATTACTTGGGTAATTTTTTTGTAATTTACCTTAATGATATCTTAATTTTTAGTAGTACCAAGGAAGAAAATTTAAGGCATTTAAGTCTAGTTTTGAAAATGTTATCTAATTTGCAGCTCACCATAAACTTGGAAAAGTGTAATTTTATGGAGGAGTTGGTCTACTTGGGTTTTGTCATCTCACAGGGACAACTCAAGATGGATCCTAGCAAGGTGGAGGATATACTTAGTTGGACAACACCCAAGTTTTTTACAAACATAAGGAGCTTTCATGGCTCAGCACAATTCTATAGGAAGTTCATTAAGCATTTTAGCCATATTTGTGCACCATTACTAGAAACTATAAAAGTTGGGATTAGAGCCAAATTTAAATGGATTGATGAAGCCACTAGGAACTTTGAGGAGTTGAAAGATTAGATTGACACCCAACCTATTTTGGTCTTGCCCAACTTTGAGAAGCCATGCATTATTGAGTGTGATGCCAATAACCTTTTTATTGGAGCTATAATTAGCTAGGAGAGTAAGCCATTTGAATTTCATAATGAAAAAATGAATGAAGCCAAGAGGAATTATTTTTCTTATGACCTTGAGTTTTATGCCTTGGTTCAAGCCTTGAGGAAATGGAGGCATTATCTATTGCGTAAAGAATTTTTGGTATATTCTAAAAATCAAGCCTTAAGCTTTCTCGATTCCAGAGACAAGTTGAGTCATAAGCACATGAAGTGGGTGGAGTACATTCAAGCATATACCTTCACCATAGAACATAAAAAAGGCATTGCAAATAGGGTTGCAAATGCACTTAGTCATAGGTTGTTGATTGTACAAGAAGTGCAAATTAAGAGTGTGGGGTTTGAGAACTTTAAAGAGATGTATCTTGATGATCTAGACTTTTCCAAACCTTATAAGGTGTTTACTAATTATGCTAACCATTTTCATCATGAATACTTTGATTTTACCTTGTTGGAAGGCCTCTTTTTCAAAGGCAATCAGCTATGTGTTCCAAGGGCTCTATCAAAGAAAACCTCATACAACAGAAGCATAATGGTGCTTTGAGTAGAAATTTTGGAATTCATAAAAGAATATATTTGGTTGAAGGTTCTACTACTAGCATACATTGAGTAGGAATGTGAATAAATATGTGAAGTGTTGCATTGTTTGTCAAAAATCCAAGGGATTTTCTACTAATGCAGAGTTATACAAACCATTACACATTTATCAAAGGCCTTGGGAGTGTTTAAGAATGGATTTTTTGGTGGGGCTATCTAAGACAAAGTAGGGATGTGATAGTGTCTATGTCATTCTAGATGGATTCAATAAGATGGCTCATTTTGTGCCATGTAAGACCACACATGATGCATGTGCTATTGCTAATCTATTATTTTAGAGAGGTAGTCAGAATAGTGGTTTTCCTCTTAGTATTGTATATGATAGGGACACTAAGTTTATGAGTTATTTTTGGAAGATTTTGTGCCATAAATTGGGCACTAATATTTCATTTGGATTTTCCTATCATCCTCAAATGGATAGGCAGATAGAAGTGGTCAATGAGTGCTTTGGAAACCTCTTGAGCTATTTGACCAAAGAGTATGGTCAGATTTGGGACCACATTATTGCACAAGTAGAGTATGCTTACAATAATACTATCAATAGATCCACTGGGAAGATTCCTTTTGAAGTGGTCTATGGAGTGCATCATAGAGGCATTCTTGAGATAATGGAAATGAAGGCAAGTGCAAAGGTTAGTGGAGTGCTCGAAGACTTTTCTCTTTCCATGAAAGAGGTTCATGACATGATCAAACAAAGCTTGGAGAAAAATACAAAAAACATGAAGCAAAGGGAAGATGCCAAGAAGAGGGATGTGCAATTTGAAGTTGGGGACTATGTCATGGTCCATCTCAACAAGAATAGACTATCCAAGAAAGAATCACACAAAAAATAGATGAGAAAGGTGGGTCCATGTAAAATTATGTCCAAGTATTACGCCAATGACTACCAAGTTGATCTACGAAAAGATATGGGCATATCCACAACTTTTATTCTTGTAGATATAGTAGCATAAAAGGGTTCCACTCCATCTTCCACTCTAGAAAAAGATGCATACCTATAGGACATTATAGCAACCCTATCCAAGCCATCTACAAACAAGTTGTAAGATAAAAAAGATTTTGAGTTCCAAAGTACACAAGTTGACTAGGAACAAGATCTACATGAAACATCTTGTAAAGTGGTAGGGAAAACCATATAGTGAGGCAACTTGGGTTGCAGAAGGAGATTTCAAGAAGAATGATCTTGACCTTTCTTGCATTCCCTCTTTAAGTCCTAGAAGGACTTTTCAACTCATTGGGGGAGTATGATGTAGGGGCACCTAGGTTAGGTCACCAAGAAGAAAATAAGGGTCTAGGAGTCTGGATAAGACATAAGACCTAGTAGACTAGTGTTCTTACTAATTATTTGTTTTGGTTAGAAGTTTTGATCAATCCATTTGAGTGCACAATAAATGTTTTGGTAAATAGACTGCTTGTTGGCTTGTATTTGGCAGTATGGGAAAAATGATGTCTACTAGCAGTCCCCATGGTTGAAACCTCATGAAACCTTGAGAAATGCTAGTAAACATCCTATATATTATGTTGTAAAAAGGATGGAGTTATAATTGATGGTCCAAGCCAATTCCTTGGAAGTCCTAGGCAAGACAACGTTGTACACGGCTAGAAATTGAGCCAAGGAAAGAGATATACTTGCAAGGGTAGAGCTATTTGGATTGAATGGGTATTATGACCTGGTAGAGAATTGAATTGATTCACTACATGTGTAAGGACAAGTTTCCAAGATCCCTAGGAAAGGATCAAGAGTGTTCTTACTACTAACTAGTCTAAAAGGCCATTAAACCCCATAAAACCCTTAAAAATAGGGTTAGGGCATCTAGTAGAAGTTGGGAACCCAAGACCCCAAGAATATTGAAGACCTTGGAAAAGGGTATTCCATTCTTTAAAAAATTTGGAGCCTCCTTGAGGAAAATTTTGCACACGTTCCAATTTAGTCTATTAGGAGGGCTAATAGACCTAATAGAGGATTTGCATGAGTTTGAGGGGATCATATAGAAACCAAATGATTGGATTGTGGGAAATGCTTGTGAAGAAGCCTAGTACACCCTAGAAAGAGCTTCCAACCCTTGTAAGATCAATTTAACCATTAGGGAGGCTTAGAATGAAGTTTAAAGCTAATGAGCAAGCCTAAATAGATGAGATGGTCAAAGGTAAAAGTTGTTCTTAATTGATTAAGGGTAACTTGTGTAAATAGGGGATTTCTTAGAGTGTTGATCTACTATCGACATACCTTATACTAGTCCTATCACAATCCAAACCAAAAACATAAATATAAATATAAATAGGAAACCTAAGATCTATATGGGGAAGTGTCATCACATGAGTCAACTCCAAGGTTACTCTAGTAGTCTCTCTAGACCCTGGCCCCCTAGTGACTCGATGTGGCATTAGTAATCCTTTTGTACAGACAAGGAAGCTAACTATGTAAGATTGTGATCAAGCATATTCTCCCACTCTCATCCTAGCTTGTACTAGTGCTCAAGGTATGGATGAGGAACACTTAATCTTTTTAGTTCATTTTTAAAAACCCCATTTAATGTGTAGTGTTATCACTTAATTAAGTTACTTATAATGAGTTATCCTAGCAGCCACTTAGGGCACAGACCCCCATTGCAAACCACTTCCCCCCTATACACCTAGACAACCTACCATAATGCTTCATACAAAATAATCCAAATAATACCGAAACATTCTCATAAACCATAGTCATAAAAATCACCACAGCAAATTAATAGAGCATAGGAAAGAATATCACATTCCCACAAGGATTCATTATCCATCTCAATATAACATCTCGTAGAATTATCCTTTCCATAATGGATATCTCATAATCACAGTAACAATCCACAAAGTCTCATAATCACAAGAACAATGATACACCAATATCAATAACATCTACCTGCATCATGGAGTACATCGCACATAAAGATAACCATTCAAATTATGGAATAAATCATAAAGCAATAGAATACACAACACGGTCATCTAGAACATATATGAACATAGATAATAACTTAAGGTGACCAAGTAAATTAGACTTAACAAAATAATGGTCGTCACCCTTTTTGGTTAAAAGATATAATGATCAAAACAAGAAGGATTACTCATACTTACACTTCAAACCATAAATGGACTAATCGAGACATAAAAATGGCTATATCATTCACATATAAAATAAAGCCCCATAGCCTTTGGTGTACAATGGTAATTGGCCAACTACATAACCCCCAAAATACCATACAAAAGAAAATACGACAAAACTGCATACAAAGAAATCAAAATAGTGATATTAGTTAGTTCAAAATATTTAATTATAATCCCAAGTTAATTTATAATTTAATCCCATTAAATTATAATTACCCATTCATAAAATTAAACTTAAATCATTCATCATTTAACTTTATGTCCAATAATAAATAAATTTTTATAAACTAAATTAAATTATAGATATTTAAATATAAAATTATTTAAAATTAAATCTAAATTTAAATCATATTATAAATTTAGTTCAAATATAATATTAAATTACCAAATAAAAAATTAATTTATAAATAAACTAATTTAAAATTAAAGTTTACATTAACTAACCTAAATTATAAATAACTTTATAAACATAAACAAACAAAACTAAATTCCCACTTACCTTTCATTTTAAATAATACATAATAACTAAAATAATATGACTAAAACTTAAAATGGAGAGTGGAGGTTTGCATGTCCCCCCACTCCCCTTCTCTTATATAAAAAGTGGGGAAGTTATTAATACAAGTAGTTGCACATTTTTGTATGTACAACAATAAGCCAATAGGAGTGATATGTTTTGTATTTTGAAGGAAAATTTTGAAGATGGGGAGGAAAAGTGGACATAATAATAATGAGTTTTTTTTTATCAAAGAAAGATATTTTCATATAAAAAAATTGATGGAGGTCCTCTAGTAAATATGTTTAGCTAGTTGATATGGGAGCACTAGCCAATAGCTAAAACTCTTGAACTAGGAGCCAAGGATTATAGGTTATCCATTCTACCAAATTCACTTAGGGAAAAATATCAACCTCATGTCTTCTTCAGTGTTAGATCCTTACACTCAACTAGAATTGATCCCTAGTGGCTTAACTTTCAAAGATTTTTCTTTCATTCTACCAAAAAAAATAGTAGCTTGAATTTTTTTTAAACTAATGTAGGAGCATCCTGGGTGTAAGAGCAATCTTTCATCAACCAAAAATATTTCATTTTAGTTCTTTAAATAAGGGTTGTCTTAATGTAGAGTTTTTGTCTATGGAGACTTGCTACTTAGTAAGTCAGTCATACGAGCTTAGGATGTCCTAATTTTAGAGATGGATATTCATCTTAGATATATCAACCTACTAGTTGAGGCTCAATGTCATATCATGCATATTCATGGCTTTATTGTGGATTTTTGGTTTGAAATTTTGGTATATAAACTTTAGGCTTATAGTTTGAGGCCTAAAAGTGCCTGGATATGGCCCACAAACTATACAAATGGGTGCTTGCATGACTTCATTGTTGTAGATTACGAGTTGAGGTTTTTGAAAAGTGATTATAATAGCTAATTAGAATAATGGTTCGAAAGTTATGGTCTTCGATAGTTGGACTGATCAAAAAATCCAAAATAAATGTCAAAAATGTATTTTTTTGACTTTACATGTATTGTTAGGGTCTCTTATCCCTACGTATTAAGTTTGAGTTTTTAGAACCTTCCCGAACAACATAAAATTGTCAATTTAAGAAATGCCTAAACCTTATCTAGGACAACTCTAGGTGATAGTTTGTAGCTTTGTCTTGCATATTATTACAATGAAGGTGCCCATGTGGGTTAGCATATTGTAATCTTGAATTCTATAATTTTGCATTTATGGTGATAATAAGAAGCCCATATTTTATTCTCACAATTGTTGTTCTTTTGTTTCTATTATGTGTTTATGGTATTAAGGAGAGCACCCTTCATCAAGTGATATCAAAACTAGAGTTCTTGAGTATGTGCACAGATCACCGACTGTGAGGTGGTTTGCACTAGGACCATAGTTTGGGCTGGCATGTAGAAAAATCACCGATTATGAGGCAATTTTGAAGTAGGGTTTTAGTAGAAGTACAAAAAAATACCTCTATGAAGAGAGTGTGGTGGAAGAGTCAAAGGTGTTACACTAAATGATTTAATAACCCTCTAGAGACAAATGCAAGAAATGCAAGAATAGATGTGCAGAGGAATGAAACCAAGGATAAAAGATAAGAAGAAAAAAATGTTCCCAAGATGGAGTAGAGGAAATTCTTGATCCAGAGGAGATGAAGCTTTTTAAGGCCATTTCTAGTATTGGAAAAAAACCTAAGTTTGATGTTCTGACATATTTGAGAATTTTCAACCCATAGGAATTGATCAAATGGATCAATGAATTGGAAGGGTACTTGGAATATTAAGATATTGAAGATCTGGATAGGGTCAAGTTTGTGAAGGCCAAATTGAAGGGTCATGCAAAGATCTAATAGTAGGAGATCCAGTTAGATCAAAATAAAAGAGGAAAGGACAAAATCACTAGATGGGATCAGATGGTAGCTAAATGAAGTGACAATTCATTCCCATGGATTATGAGCTTGATCTATTCAAGAAAATGAAAGGGTTGAAGCAAGCCAGAAATTTTTTTCAAGTGTATACTGAAGAGTTCTACCAAGATCTCATTAGAACTAGTCATGCAGAAGCTGATAAGGAGAAAGTTGTTCATTATCTTAATGGGTTAAGGTCAACTATTCAAAATGAGTTGAGTTTGGTTTGTATGACTAGTATTGAGGAGGAATACTAGTTTTCCCTAAGAGTTGAGGAGAAACTAAGCAAAAAATTTGACAACAAGAACAGCGTAACAAGTCACAACAGAAGATCTGGTGAACAACCTTATGGAGGCCAAAATGATGATCAAAAGAACAAGGATGAGGCTAGAAGTAATAGTTAGAACCAGAAGGGGAACAATTCCAATCATTTCCATGATCAAAACAATATAGATTAGAGAGGAAAGAACAGAGGACAAGGATCTAGAAGAGGAGGCTTCCATGGGAAATTTTTTCACTGTGGAGAAGAAGGGCATAGAGAATTTGAATGTTCCCAACACCAAGGAAGGATAGATCAAAGAACAAAAGGCCAGGCTAGAGTTTCACATGTTGATGAAGATTTTAGATCATCACATTCTAAAGATGTTGAAAGAGGAGAAGTCCTAGTTAACATAAGAGTCCTACTTAGTGGTGAGAATGAACCTGATCAAAGAAGAAGGTTATTTTGCATGAGGTGCAAATATGAAGATAAGTGTTGTCATGTAATCATTGATGGTGGAAGTAATGAGAATCTAATGTCAAAAATGATGGTCACAAAGTTAAAGTTGAAGAAATAGAAACACCTATGTCCATATCACATTGCTTGGGTGCAAGATGACCACAAGGTCATGGTTAGTGAGTAATGCTCAATGAAGTTCAAGATTGAAAGCTACCGGTATGAGGTGTAGACACCTAAAAACCTTTAGAAAATAAAGTATTTTTATTTTTAGAAAAAATTTTGATGACATCATCATTTATTAATTAATTAATTATTTAATTTATTTATTTATTTGTATGCCATTAAATCCCTTTATCTTAATTAAAAATATTTAATTAAGGAATCCCTCCCAAAAATGTTCAAATCTTATTTAAACATTATTTCCTTATTTATTAATTATTTAATTAATAAATTGACCAAAAAAACTCAAAATAAATTTAAAATTTATTTTTTGCCCAAAGCTTGGCCAATTTCTTTAAGACCACTAACCTCTTCCAAAATCTTCTAATCCTTCTTTAATTTTGATTAAAGGCTAATCTCATCATTTCCTACCCCTAATCCCAACTCAAAATATTTAATTAAGATTAAATATTAATCCTCATGTTTATTAAAAAAGTTTTAATAAATATCTCCTCAACCCAAACCCTTGAAATAAATAAAACTTTATTTATTTCCTAAAAATCTAATTTATCCTCATCCTAAGAAGTTCTAGACTCTTCTAAAAAGTCTTCATCCTCATCCTAGGAAGTTCTAGACTATTCTAGAAAGTCTTTATCCTCATCCAAAGTCTAGACTCTTCTAGAAGATGTCTTTAAACCTAATCCTAATCCTCTCCTAACCTTGTCACATTCCCTAAACATGGGTTAAAACTTACTAACCCAAGCCAAAGTTAACAAATATCTCCTCCTTCACCCACCCTCATTAAATGCCATCCACTTGCCTATCCCTAAGCTAATCCTAAACCATCTTAATCCATCCTCTAATCATATGCACAATCCTAAGAAAGTTTAAAACCATCCTAATCAAGCCCAAGTCAAAATTTCTCTCATCTCCCTCAAAATATCTCAACCATAAAACTTTATGAAGCCCACTAGGCCATAAATGACTCTTCCAAGCCCTTTTATTGCTCTTACAAGCCATTATGAGGGTCTTTATGAAGATTTTATCCCATTGAGCCTCCTTTGTTGACTCATCCTTCCCCTTTCCTCCATCCTCTCACCCTATGACATGTGTCACTCCCCGATTGGCTATAAAGAAGCACAATCTATGTGCTCTCTTCTCATGCAATCTGAGCCCTCCATGAGCTTTTTCCCATCCTTGCATCTTAGCCCTCAATCCCTCAATCCCTCAAGCCTCTTGCCTATAAATTGGATCCTTCCCCTTTGTAAAATAACACAATCCATCAAGTAAAGTCATAATTCCATTTTACATCAAAACCATACACTCACATCCAAATTACAACTCCATTTGAAGCCCTTTTTGAAGCATAAGCTTCAGCATACATCCTATCTATTTAGACAAAGCCACTCAACAAGAGAACTTCTTATTGAGAGAGTCCATTAATGGCTCATATTCTCAATTGAGAGCTCATTTTAGTCTATCTTGAAGTTTATAAATTTTGTTTAGTTTGTAGAAGCTTTATTTAAATTTGGTTTCTATTAGCATACTAACATTGCTCATATACATTTTGGCACGCCCAGTGGGACCCCGCATGGGTCATCTTCATTAGCTTTTTTAGTCAAGTTTTGTATATCATTTGCTAATTTTGGCTAATTTTTCTTATTTTTGTGATTGGTAGGATTGTATAAACTAGTTTTGTAGGTCCACATGAGCATGAAGAAGACAAAGGAACTCATAGTTTATCTCATAGTCTTTGCAGATTTTTCAAGCTTATAGGTGGACAAAGCACTTGGAATTCTTCTTCCTCTTCTTGTCTATATTCTTCTTATTCCATCTACTTCTTCTTCTTCTTCTTCTTGTGGGAGATCTTGGCCATTTTTTTTGAAGGAAGAAAAATCATACACACTTCTTTTTAGTGCTTAAAATGAACCCCTAAATCATACTTCAATCTATTAAAAACTAAAAATTTGCAACAAAAAAAAAAAGCCTTTTAACAAGTGAAACTAAACCAATTCAATCATTTGCATCCTTGCAACATCAAGGTTTTAGATGCATTCATGCAAAGTTAGGAACACTTCATTTTTGGAAATTTAAAAAGAACTTCAAGTTTTCATTTCAAAAGGTTCAAAATCAACACTAAGTGCACACTAAAATCTAAATCAAATGCAAAGCATCAATCAAGGATAAAATGAACCTCATTTGCAAATATTTTAAAGTTCTTTTAAAAATCTCATGAAAACTAAGAGTCCTAAATGGTTGCCAAAAATTGTCCTAAAAACTTTGTTATTTGTTCCAAACAAATGTCTTGTTGCAAAATCTTGAATGTTTCTTAGGTTTTTCATGCATCAAAACAATCTAGGAATATCATTTTTGGGCTTAAAATATGCAAACTAGAACACAAAATCTTGAATGAAAACCAAAATCCAAAGAGTCATTTTCACTTTTGAGTCCAAAACAATCTTGAATGATCTAAGGTTAAAACAAAGCACTTCAAAGTTCTTAAAACAACACACAAAATCTCAATCTTGAATGCTCAAAGGAAAAAACTTGAACGTTTAATCACTTGTCTTTGAATGCATGTTGCTAAAATCACTCTTGAGTGCCATGGATTAAAATCAAGTTTGTTTTTTTTATGAATGCATGATTAAAACAACAAATCCAATCTTGAATTCCATAGATCAAATAATCATCTTTTGGGGCATAAAAAGAATCCACATTTTTGAAATCTTCTAAGTTATAAAAACTAATAAAGACGCTTTGAGTAAGTTTGTAGTTGGACTCACCCTCTTTAATCACCCATCAATTTAACTATTGGTTGCAATCTCAGTGCCATCTATGGGGATGGGTCTACCTAAGAGGGTGTTAAGTGCTCCACAAAGATCAAACTCCACTCACTTGGGTCTTTAGTGGTTTTTCTAAGTTAGAAAATTCCTTGAATGCGCATTAATCTCGCTCACACTTCATTTGGGCATAAAAATTGGACAAATCTTGATGTGGAGGGCCTTCGAGCGTGTGCTTGGCAATCGAGTTTCACACATATTTGTTTTGGGCTTGAAACAAACTCACACTCAATCTTGAATGCCTAAAAATCAATGAACATTGCATGGTTTGGACGCATTTTTAATGACGCTTGCATTTCTTAGGTTGATGATCTCTCAACTTTCATTATGCTGACGATGCTATCAAATTGAAATGAACATTGTATGCCATAATCACAAGTGTCTTCAATCATAGCTTACAAAATCTAAATCATCAATTGGAATAAACGCGTGTCTTTTAAAGCCCAAGATCATGTATGTGGTCTTGTTTTACACTTTTTAGGAGGCCTGCTTGGGGATTTCATCACCCCTTGGGACGACCTCAACTCCAGCATTCTGGCAAGTATAAAAATTGAGAGGTGAATCCAAAGACACCTCTATTGGAATCAATATTTTGTCACTCGAGCTAAGCCTCAAGGAACTTTATACCCTTGAGAAGTGAAAGAGGAGAAGTGGGTTACCACTCCTCTCGGCTGTGTGACATCTTTTTGGTTTCATCTACGGATTTGGGCCTCACTTACCTTACGTATATCGAGAAATCCCTAGCTATAAAAAATTTTATCCTTGTAGAAAGCTTCCTAGGATGTTGGTGTGTTTGACGTGCTTGCTCCAAAATTTTGTATGCTTGTTTTTTCATAGCTTTTGAATGAATGTTTGCCAACTTTGGTCAAAATCCCAAAAAAGCAAAAATCTCCCAGCTCAAGGCATACTTAGTGTAGTCACTGCCTCATCATAAAATCATCCAAGCTCCCCCATTGCAACCAAATCTATCTAGTTCCTTGCTTTAGAACAATCCCAAATCCAAAGTCTCTCCAAATCATCCCCCCCAGCCAGCTAGCAACCGAATCCAAAATCACACCCAAGCCTTTAGAGAGTTGTTGTCATTCTGCTAGAATTTGCTATCCAATCAATCTGACCAATCCTCCAGCCTCACCAAGGTTATCCCTTTGACAAAGCTTTGTCTAGGGTAATCTAGCTTTGTCACTTGTTATCCCTCATCACCTTGAGCTAAAGGTTGGGATCCACAAGTCGTCAATCTCGTGTCATGCCCATAGGATCATTAGTCTATCCTTAAGTTGACACAATCTCCACCAATCCAGCACATAGGAAAGAAAAACTCTCACTTTTTGATAGCATATCCTTTAAGTATTCCATCCATAGGAAAGCAAAAAATCTCTAGCCAATCCTCCTTAGGTTTGTCATGCAGCTTTGACTCTCCCTAGGAAATCTTTCATCAGCCAATCCAAAATCTAGGCTTAATCCAAATCCAACCATGAGCTTCCATGTTCATCCATATGCAAGACCCCATCCCCTTCCAACTCATCATCAAAACATGAAATCCCAAACCTATCATGATGTGTTTAGTCGTATTGTCCTTTCTCCCACTACATCCTATTCCAATGATGATGAAAATCTTGGTGACTATGATGGGTATCTTGAGAGCCTTAGAGGCATTCCACCAACCATCCCCCAAAATCCAAGAGTTATTCCAAACTATCTAGTCATGCCATCTGATATCCTAGCTTCTCCTCCATCACCCAATCAACCAAGCTTCCAATCTTCCACCCTCATCACACCAGTTATTCCTATCAATCCACCACCTCCACCTTCAACACATGAGTCTCCAAGGAATCTCCTAGAGGAAATACAAGAAAAGCCGCCTTCAACAGTCGATAAGCCATGTCATCTAATCCAACCATGTGAAGTAGTCAGTGATGAAGCTTCCCCATCTATAATATCACCCCCATCTCCCATAGCTATCATCCCCATACCATCCATCAAATTTCTTAAAATCCTTCCACTTCTCGCAAGCATCAAAGTCCCACCACCCATTGAATCACTCCAAATCCCATCCACATCTCCTCCTCCAGGCGTAATCCAAATCCCATATAATGAACCTCATGTGTCCACTCCCATCCATTCCTATCAAGATCTTGTCCAAAAGCATGTTGAAATATCCTTTGATAGAACAACAGATCTCGCCATCCCACTTATTCCCCTACATGATCCACTTTTACCATCCCCTCCATATCTAAATCCTACCATCTTACTTACTCCATCTCAAAATCCCTTTCCCTCAGCCCACCCAACTCAAGATCCTATCCTCCCATCTCCTCTGCTTCATGATCATACATCTCCCACAATCCATGATGATAGATCCATCAAAAAACAACTAATTATCATATCCGAAGCTCCAACTCCTTCCGCTAGTAATGGACTCACATCTTGTGTTCCAAATAATGAACATCATATTGAAAAAGAAATGAAAATGTATTTCTAGATGTTGGTATCCTTGCTATTCCTGCATGGTTCCAAGTCCTTCCATCTTCACCCCAAAGTTCCCATCCATCTTATTCCGCATCTATTTTGGGCCCTCATCCTACTCCTTATCTCCAACCCTCCATTTTGGGTCCATATATCCCTTATCTAAATCCCATACCCTTTCCATTCATTTTGGGTCCTTACATACCTAATATGAATCCTTTATCCCCTCCATCTATTTTGGGACCTACACCTTCCCTGTTTCCATCTATTTTGGGCCCATATCCTTCCTTCCCTCCATCCATTTTGGGCAATTATATCCATCCATATCCTATGTTCCAATCTATCCTTCCATCCCCTCAAATCCACCAGCTAGATCATCAAAGGCACTCACCCTTGAATCCCTTCCAACCTTTAAACCCTATCACTCCATCAATTATCCCTCCATCTCCTCCATGCTCTTGTTCCCATCCCATGGCTAATAGAAGCATATTGGATGCCAAAATACAAAAGCATAAATCCAAAAATCCACAAAAATCCAAGTCTCAACATGTCCCTTCTAAAATACATGTTCAAAACAAGAAACATTTAATCCCAATCAAAGAAAAATTCAAGAGGCCACAAAAGCCCAAGCTAAAAAAGTCAAAAATCATGTGGATACCCAAGCTGCTCATAAAAGAAATGCATCTCAAATAAAAATCTCAATTGGCATCCATTCATGCTACTCAAAAAGCCTCATCCATCCATCCTTCATCCAACTCCCCATATAAGCATCCTTCATCCCCCCAATCCACTTTTAGTCCATATGCTTCTTATCCTAAATTTCCCATCCTCCATCTTCCAACTCTACTTTTAGTCCTTATCTTTCTCTTCCTCTATTTTCTCCTCAACCTCACTGAAAATCATCTTTCCCACTACTTTATCACCTCTCAAGGTGTGTGCTAATGATGATCTTTCCATTTTCCTCATCCATTTACCCACAAGCCTTATGTCTTCGCATCCATTATCTGTCAAAATCCCACCCACCATTCCACTTGTTCAATCCAATCCTTTTTTATCCATCCTACCAACATCTATGAGCCAAAAATAGCTGAAGAAAGCAAAAATCATTCTAGCTAAGTCCAAAGTCAAAAAAAAAAAAATTTAAAAAAAAAAATAAAGTGTCCACTGGTGAAAACTTGGCAATTCAAGCACCTTGGACAAGTACCATGATGAAAACTTGGCAAACAAGCATCATGCATAATCTAGCCATCCCCAGCTTAGCCTATCATCCTCATGCTTTTGGTCGCATCTTGACATCCAACTCCATCTTCCAATCTATACACCTATCCTCCATCCTCCAGCTTCCATCTCACACCATCCACTTATCTTTTGCAACCTCACCCCATCATCCCAGTTATCATCCATCTCCCTAGCGCCTTCAGCTTTTCCATCCTAGCTTCAATCCTATCACATCCATCGTAAGACCTCCTTTTTCATGTCATATTCTGACTGGGGGCACTATATTCCTTGGAGATCTTGTCTTGTCCATCCTCCCTTGTCATTGGTATCTCGCTCTAGGCTGTCCTCATGAAAATCCAATGTCATCCTCTCATTAGCCATTCATTCTAGTGCCATCTATCAGCTCAACTACCACCAGCCCTAGCATTGTCCCCATCCTTGGTCACAGATCTATCATCATCATTGGATGAATCCTTGCACATCCCTATCTTACGCTATCAACTCATCCTTAGCTCTTGCATCTTGCACCAACTTGAGCCATCCCGCTATCTTATCATTCGGAGCTCCTGTACAGCTTGTAAATAATCTTGTATCCAATGCTTGTATCATACCTTGTATCATAGCTTGTATATCCAATCTTGTCCAAAAAAACTTGTACATTTGTACCATATCTTGGTTCGTCAGCTTGTACATCCTCTTTAGCTTAGTATCATTGTATCTATCCAACTTTCGTGTCAATTCCTCCTTGATTAGCATCTTGCACACATCGCACAACCCTTGGTTAGCTATTCCAATGCATCCTTTAACTAGATCTCTTGTCACCAAAGTGTTATCCTTCTTAGTTCAGCTTGCTAGATGCATCACTCATCTAGGTCCATCAGCTTAGGTGCTCTCTAATAGATCCTTGCAGGATATAGCTTTCCTCATGTCTGATCTTGGTCCGTTAGTACCTTGTCCTACCCATCTCATTGGCAAACAATTCTCTTTTGGATTTTCACTTTCTTTCGATTTGGAATCTTTCCTTTTGGGTCTTGAAGTATCTTTTCCAAGCAATCCTTTTGTTCCCTCCGTAAGGTTGCCATGATCTTCCATATCATGGTATACTGCGAATGGGGCAATCTGAGCATAAGGTCTTGATCAGGTCTTTCATTTATTTTTCTTATGGGTTACCCAGTGTCGGTTCCATGTTGCTTCCTTTAGGAATCATGTGTGATGCTGGGGCAATCCTTGCGTGTTTGTTTTGAGTTAGTTCATCAGTCCTTTGGATAGTTGGTGAAAAGGCCTTGATGTTCTTGGTAACCTTGGCAATTAACCAACAGTCCTATAGCAAATCTAGTGCTCAACTACATGGTGGTACTTCTCTTTGAAGTATCCCCCCACTCAAAAAGCTTCAATGGTTTTCCTTCATCTCCATTATCCCCCATCCATATCTAGCATCTGTCTCTTCTACCCCATCTTATGCATCAGTATCTCTTTGAATCACTCCTCACCTTTAGCTTTAGGGATCCACAATCCTAGCCTTAGGGATCCACCAATCCAAATCAATCCACCAAGCCTCATCTTTCGAGATCCACAATCCTAGTCCTAGGGATCTTTGAAACCCATCTTCCACCAATCTGACTCTTTGAAATCCTGTTGCATTAGCTTTTTAATCCCCTCATCCATCTCCCCATCCTGGATTCCTTTTATAGCACTCCACTACTTCATCCTCTGCATACCCTGAGAACTTAAGCTTGCTTCCTCTTGTACCTCTAATTCTCCCTTTATCATTCTCCGGTAGTGAGACTTTGAGCTAACTAAACCTCTTCTCTTAAGCCAATCTGAGTCTTCTTGCTCATCTCATATTTTTGTACTTTTCAAGAAGTCGTCAAGCCTTACTTTCTCTCCCCGCCGCCTTCTTGAGGGGGCATCTTGCAGTCCATTCTCTCCTCTTCTACTCTAGCCTTGGGCATCTTATTTTCTTATCTTTGATGCCATGCCACTTGCGGCATCACATCAAAGAGGGGAAAAATGTAGACACCTAAAAACCTTTAGAAAATAAAGTATTTTTATTTTTTGAAAAATTCCTGATGACATCATCATTTATTAATTAAATATTTATTTAATTAATTTATTTATTTTTATGCCATTAAATCCTTTTATCTTAATTAAAAATATTTAATTAAGGAATCCCTCCCAAAAATGTTTAAATCTTATTTAAACATTATTTCCTTATTTATTAATTATTTAATTAATAAATTGACGAAAAAAACCCAAAATAAATTTAAAATTTATTTTTTGCCCAAAGCTTGGCCAATTTCCTTAAGACCACTAACCTCTTCCAAAATATTCTAATCCTTCTTTAATTTTGATTAAAGGCTGATCCCATCATTTCCTACCCCTAATCCCAACTCAAAATATTTAATTAAGATTAAAATATAAATCCTCATGTTTATTAAAAAAAATTTAATAAATATCTCCTCAACCCAAACCCTTGAAATAAATAATACTTTTTTTATTTCTTAAAAATCTAATTTATCCTCATCCTAAGAAGTTCTAGACTCTTCTAGAAAGTCTTCATCCTCATCCTAGGAAGTTCTAGACTATTCTAGAAAGTCTTTATCCTCATCCAAAGTCTAGACTCTTATAGAAGATGTCTTTAAACCTAATCCTAATCCTCTCCTAACCTTGTCACATTCCCTAAACATGGGTTAAAACTTACTAACCCAAGCCAAAGTTAACAAATGTCTCCTCCTTCACCCACCCTCATTAAATGCCATCCACTTGCCTATCCCTAAGCTAATCCTAAACCATCATAATCCATCCTCTAATCATTTGCACAATCCTAAGCAAGCTTAAAACCATCCTAATCAAGCCCAAGTCGAAATTTCTCTCATCTCCCTCAAAATATCTCAACCATAAAACTTTATGAAGCCCACTAGGCCATAAATGACTCTTCCAAGCCCTTTTATTGCTCTTACAAGCCATTATGAGGGTCTTTATGAAGATTTTATCCCATTGAGCCTCCTTTGTTGACTCATCCTTCCCCTTTCCTCCATCCTCTCACCCTGTGACATGTGTCACTCCCTAATTGGCTGTAAGGAAGCACAATCCATGTGCTCTCTTCTCATGCAATCTGAGCCCTCCATGAGCTTTTTCCCATCCTTGCATCTTAGCCCTCAATCCCTCAAGCCTCTTGCCTATAAATTGGATCCTTCCCCTTTTCAAAATAACACAATCCATGAAGTAAAGTCATAATGCCATTTTAAGAAGCCATTTTACATCAAAACCATACACTCACATCCAAATTACAACTCCATTTGAAGCCCTTTTTGAAGCATAAGCTTGAGCATACATCCTATCTATTTAGAGAAAGCCACTCAACAAGAGAGCTTCTTATTGAGAGAGCCCATTAATGGCTCATATTCTCAATTGAGAGCTCATCTTAATCTATCTTGAAGTTTATGAATTTTGTTTAGTTTGTAGAAGCTTTATTTAAATTTGGTTTTTATTAGCATACTAACATTGCTCATATACATGAGGTACTTTTTGATATCATACCTCTGGACATATGTCATATGTTGTTGGGTAGGTCATGGCAGTTTGATAGGCATGTTGTACACGATGGGTGAAAAAATACCTACATTCTAACCAACGATGGAGTGAAACATAAGATGAAGCCATTGAAGGAGAAAGAAGAAAAGGTATTTAGTGCTGCTAGAATATGTTATATTGATAGAAAGGACTTTATCCAAGGTATGAAGCATGAGTATGTCTTTTGTTGTAATTCCAAAAGATGGTAAAGAAGAATTTGAGGAGGTACCTATAGAAGTTACAGATATATTGGGAGAGTTTTTTTATATTGTATCAAATATAAGGTAGCGTATAGAATGACACCAGTTGAAAGTGAAGAGTTGAACAGACATGTTCATGTGTTGTTGCAAAAGGGGTTAATTTGAGATATTCTAATTCCATGTGTTGTACCAGTAGTATCAACACAAAAGAAGAATGGAGAATGGAGGATGTGCATAGATGATCATGCTATCAACAAGATCACAATCAAGTATAGATTTCCATTGCCAATAATCGATGATATTATGGACTATTTGTGTGAGGAAAATTATTTCACAAAGATAGATCTAAAGAGTGGGTACCATCATATTCATATCAGAGAAGGGGATGAGTGGAAGATTTCTTTTTGTATTGCATAAAATGTAACTAATGAATAAATAATAAGCAACTAAAGCCTATTCCTACATATTCATGCAAACCTCAAATATGAAAGACATGGAGAAAAAATGCAAATTTATTGAAATAAAAATACAAAGCTTAACTTAATATATTCAATATAGCACATGCAAACCTCCCCCAAATTGAACAATTTTTGATTTTTTTTGTTGAGTGTGTGTGGTTGCTCACAAATCCTATAGCATAGAAATGGACTATATAGTGCTTATGGAAATGATGAAAGGGTTCTTATTTTATAGGAAATAAGATGAAATGGATAGTTGACATTCAAAATGAGATGTAGGGATAGGATTCCTCAGGACCAATGAGGTGTCCATGAGGTGGAGGCTGAGTGAACTACATGTGGATTAGGGGTTTGACCATGATTCTCACACATGTGTGAGCAACCTTTGATGTGATGGGTCAATGACATGTGTAAGAGGGTTAGAGGCTCAAGTTTTCTCACACATGTGAGAAAATTTGGTTCACATGTGAAGGGGAACCAATGCATAAGTGTATAAGAGTCACATATCACATGTGACTAGGGTTTGCTAATACTTTTTGTATGTGTAAAACCCTAAACTATCGAGAGCATGCTTAAACAAGCAAACATTAGTACCATGTGCATATCAAAGATTAAAACAAATTAAAAACAACTAATGTTAGACTTGAGTTTTATAACTTAAGCAATTGAAAATCAAGAGTTCCCACACAACCTTAAAGCAGCTCAACAAGGGTACTCATAAGAGGCCTTGTTGATATGCTTAAGTGTGGGGGATGTGGATGTGCTCTCCTAAATACAACTATAAACCCTAATGATTGATAAATGATATGCAATGATAATGAGACTATACTAAGATGAATGGAGAATACTGTAAGAATTTGGTATAGCTCTGATACCATGTAAGAATTTGTCTTAAGGTAGAATTCAACCAAGACCAAGGAACTCAAACACAAGAACAATAGTAAACTAGAAAGAGTATGATCAGAATAATGATATATTCATTCAATACTCAATATAAAAGTACACTAGGATTGCCTGTATATAAAGGCCTCTAGAAAGCTTCTTGAATGCATAGAAGTTGACAACATGATAAGTCATAAAACTAGACACATATCCACCAGATATGGGTTATCCTCCATTAAGCACGAGAGTAAGTGTGATGATGTGAGGATAAGCCTACAAAGGTGTAGCATGCAAAAATATGTTGTAGACATCATGTGCTAAATTAGGAGTGTGAATAACTGTGTTGTCTACATACAACTCAGTGAATGATGCAAACTCCAGTGTTGTAGACACCATGTGTTGAATTAGAGTTGCATACTTCTATGTTGTCAACATGACAAGTCATAAGAGTACACAAACTCATAAGTGTCTCGCCTAAATAAATAATAAAATAATGCATTAACCTAAGTAAACTTAAGTAAAGTGTAAATAGTAAATACTTATTTACACCAACACCTTCCATTAAGTACAACTTAGGGGAATGCCCTTAAGTTCACAAGAACTAAGATAAAATGCATAATGGGTCGTTGCTACTAGGCCATGATAGGTACCCATGTACATAATAAAATGAAATCTCCAATAAAGTGGAGAAAGAGGGAAAACCTCATGGAAAAAACCCTCTCCCAAAAAGAGAGATGAAAAAACTAGATGCATGGATGGATGGAGTAATTAATAACCCCCACCCCCCCCCCCCATAAGAGAGAAGAAGAAGAGAGACTAGGTAGTCTCCCCCTCCAAATGAAGAGTGTCGATCAGTGATAGCCACTCCAATGTAGAAGTTGATCCAGGAATGTTGAATAGTGTTCCTCCCCTTTGGAAGAAAAAATGCCCTAGGTACAAGTGAGATTCTTCCACTGTGTGTGTAAAGAATACCAATGATCACTGATGTCTCTAAAACCTGCTCAACTATCCCTATGAAGGAAGAATGTAAAACCTATCCCAAAGAACATATTATCTCCTCAACTGATAAAGATACCTCCTGCAACTGTTGTTTATAAGGATCCATAATTATGTCAATGTGTGAAGATTGATCATGTAGAGAATGGACATGAGGGTCAGAGTGATCCCTCGCAAGAACTAAAGAAGGATCTTCTCCATCAAAGAGAAGATGTATATCATCATGATGTCTTCCAAGTCTTCTATGTATGACTCCACAAATAAACCTAAAATATTTTTTATGTAGTCATCCCCTGTTGCTAGAGCTAGAAGACTAGGTGTACCCTTTTGTGTTGGACCTATCACTATGGCAATATATGCATGTGGACTATACTAATATTGTGACCTCTTGCATTAACTATCAATAGAACCCCATGTATCTGAATATGTTGAAGCACTATCACTGGTGTCACTATCAGTTTTCACATCGTATTATGTGTGGACAGGATTAGAGGACAAGCTTGGTGAACTTTCTTCAAAATGTACACCCTTCTCCAAAAAGATCTCATGTGTCTCAAGATCTATAAGTTTGTATGCCTTCACACCATCGTCATATCCAATGAAAGTACAAGGCTGAGATGATGTTGCCTTGCATCCCATGGAAGATACGTTTTCCCATGAAGGACAATCAAAGACTCTAAAGTGTGTCATAATTGGTTTTTTGCCACACCATACCTCAAAAGGAGTCTTTCCATCGAAGGCATTATTAGGAGACCTGTTAATAATTTGATTGGTACTGCTGATTGCTTTTGCTTCGACTTCAAGTGATGGATCAAGAGACTTGGCTTATATCATGCAACTTACCATGGATTTGAGAGTTTAGATCCTTAGTGCTACAAAATTTGTCTTATGTGAACTGAATGATGGTGGATTCTAAAGATCAATACCCTTAAGTTTGCAATAAGTCTTTAAGTCTTTTGTTCACATATTTTCTTTCATTGTCCATCCATAGAACTTTGATGGCCTTCCTTGGTTTTTGTTCAACATGAGTCTTGAAGGCTAGAAACTTGTCCAACACTTCATTCTTGTGATGAAGAAAGTAGACTTAAGTATACCTTGAAAATTTATCAATGAAATTAAGTATGTAGCAACCCTAGCTGACTGATGCCACTGCAAAAGGAACTGCTAAAACCATCTAAACCAACTGAAGAACAATGGGTGCTCTTGAAGACTTCCCTTTAGTTAACTTCTCATCTAGATGCATATCCCCTAAATATGTTGAACATTCACCTTGGGAAAATTTGATTGTAGGTATACCTTTGACCATTTTATTTAAGAAAAGTTCCTAAAGATAGCAAAAGGCTAGATTACCAAATTGTGCCTGCCATAATTGGATGTGTGAATTTGATTGAGTCAAAAAATCTTGTGAAGGAGACTTGGGTACAAAGTGGGAGAAAGAATACAACCTTTTGTCATGATTAACTTTCCCCACTACAACCAAGGAATCATCTTTTAGACTGTGCAACTTTACTGAGTTAGGAAGGAACTCAACTTTATGACCATCTCCAAAGTGAGTGATTTGGTAGATTGAGAGGAGATTAGAACTTAGGTTGGGAACATAGAGAACATCTTTGAATTCTCCATTTTCCATTTCCACATTTCCTTTCCCTTCAACTTCCATTTTTGTATTGTCTCCCATAAATATGTGTGGTACCTTTGATTGCTTTATTGAAAAAAAATCCTCCTTTGAAGAACCCATATGATATGAGGCACCTAAGTCAAGAATCCATTCCTTTGAAGAAGTTGAATTTTCCATGAGTGCTTGTCCTTTGCCCTTTGAATCTAAAGAAGAGCCTTTCTCCTTGTAAGCATTAGGCAATGGAACATTATTTTTCTTCATCATGGTGGTCAACTCATCAATCTTTTTATGATAACACCCATGTTCTTCATGACCCAATTTCTTGCAATAAGCACACTTTTTCTTGTCCTTATTATTGTCCCCCTTCTTATTTGAACTCAAGTAAGACTTGCCTTGTTGATTTGATTATGGTGTTGTCTTTTTTGCATCCTCTAATTTATTCTTCCACTTCTTATTCTTGCCCTTTACTTTATTTGAAGATTCACCAACTAAATTTTGAGAACCCTCATTATTGGCCACCGATGCCTTTGACTTAGGTGAATTGAGAATCCCCATTGATTTCAACTTCTTTTCTTCTTTATCCAACAAGTCAGCATAATCATCAAAAGAGACTTTCTGCTAGGTAGACCCTAATGTAGTCTTTGAGGTGTTATAAGTAGAAACAAATGTGGAGTACTCAGATGGTAGCTTATTATGAATGAGATAGATCAATATGTCATCTTTAATAAGACTCCCATAATCAATAAACTTTGTCCTTAGTTCATTCACCTTAATGATGAAATCCTGTATAGAATCAAATGACTTAGGATCTAAGGAAACAAGCTCATCTTCAATTTTGAAAACATCCTCTTCAGACACTTTATCATATAGGTTTTCAAGGTATCCCAAGCTTCCTTTGATGTATGAGACTTCTAAATCTAATACATGATCTTGTCATCAACCCCCAAACAAATATCACCTAGGGCTTTCCTATCTATTATTTGCCAATCATTGATTTCACTGGTAGATACTTGATCACCTGTTGGTTTAGGAAGGGTACCATCTACATATTGAGAAACTCCTCTATGCATTAAGTGACACCACATTTTAATGGACCATGTAGCATAGTTATGTGGAGTTAATTTTGGAAACTTAAAATTTCCCATGATGTAGAAAATGAAAGAAAACTGCAGAAAAAGAAGAACACAACACCAAGAACACTCCCCCTTTTCCCTAAATCAAGAACACCTCCCCCCCCCCACCCCAAAAAAGAGATTCTTTGGGCACTTTATATGTAGTTCAATTACAATGGCCACTTGCCAATTTTGGCCTTAGTGGACTTCTGATTTTGCTTGTTTATAACCTCCTTATGGAGTTCAAAACTAGAACATTATGATGTATCTTAGATATACAACAATTATGAAGATATATCAAAGTATTACAATGTAAAAAAGGACCTAATTATGAAAGTACACTTTTTTCCACACAACCCTATAATCTGATTACAGATCTGGAAAATAATGCACTTTCAAAAAAATGGAGCCTATTTTCATGTCCAAATGAGGCTATATAGAGCATTTGAAGTTGTAAAATGTAGGATTGGATAGGTACAGTCACCAAAAGATGTAATTTTTGACAAATCCATGTACCAAAACCAAAAAAGAGCTACACCACTAAATAGTTTAGGAAATTCTACCCAATTTTTGAAAAAATTGCACCTAATTTGGAGTCTGGATGATTGAGATATGGCCTCCCAAAGTTGAACTGGAAAATCAAAAATAATCTAGAGAGGGGTTACATCAACAAAATATGGGGTTAAATTTGATGGTCATACAGTCATCGTAGTAGTTCTAATTTGTCCCTAGATGACGGTCAGACGATCATCAAATTTAGGCCAATGAACTTGAAGATGTTAGCAATTCTCAACCTTATGATGATGTTAGCATGATGTCATGATAACATCAACATGTACAGATGGTACAAATAGATGACAGGTCCTTTCTAACATGGTGTACAGACTTGACACATTGATGCTGACATGTTGCAACGTGTGCTACTGACATGGGTTGATGCAGGGTATACGTGTCACAGGCTGACTAGATTATGCAGACTAAGCTATCCACCATGGTGGGATCATGTGGCACTGTCTAATTGATGAGGTGGCAAGTTAGGTGAGCACCACTTGGTGTGGCTTTGACAAGGTCACATGTCACTATAGTTCAAGTTGGAGTTTTGAATTCGCATGTCGAAAACTTGGTCCCAGCGGTGCCAATTTTTAAATAAGCGATGGTCAAAATTCTTGTGTTAATCCAACATTCATGGGGATAATTCTTTATGATTTTTTTTAAAACCTCAGCAAACAGGGCACCAAATAATGAAGCCTACCAGAGATGGAAAGGTTGGGCCAGGTCACCAGTTTTGGTGACTTATGTGGCCAAATTTAGCTGGTCGATGTCTGTCGAATTAAAATTTTGAGCATCAGATAAATGTGTCAATGGTAGACTATGATGATTGAAACCTACCAATTAAATATAGAATATTCTATCAAATATTTTCTATAGGGTCAGGGTGTGATTGCCTAGTTCTGCAAAAAAAAATTCTCTACTAGCCCGACTAGGCAAAAAAAAAATTGAAAATAGAAATTTGAAAAAATAATTACAGAGAATAAATTAAATCAAATCTGAAAATAAATGCACATATCAATTAAATGACCATATTTGAATTTTCAAATCAGGCCTTCGAGTGCTGATTTGCCAAAAAAAAATTGCCTCATGATTAACTTTAGCCAGCATAAGCAAATTTATAGTCAATCTTCACTATATCAACATTCCAAACACAATAGCGAGGTTTGATTTGGCTCTAGATGCTCCCAATTTTTATAGATTCTCTAGATCCAGGTCAAGATTTTGAAGCATGAACAATATCGAATGGCTATGTGTAGAGAATTTTGTCAAGCACTGATACCATGTAAGAATTTGGTATAGCTCTGATACCATGTAAGAATTTTCCTTAGGACAGAATTCACCCAAGACCAAGGAACTCAAACACAAGCACAACAGTAAACCAGATAGAGTATGATTAGAATGATGATATATTCATTCAATATTCAATATAAAAGTACACTGGGAGTTCTTGTATATAAAGGCCTCTAGAAAGCTTCTAGAATGCATAGAAGTCAGCAACATGATAAGTCATACAACTAGATGCATGTTCACTAGATATGGGTTATCCTCCATTAAGCATGGGAGTAAATGTGATGATGTGAGGATAAGCCTACAAAGGTGTAGCATGCAAAAATATGTTGTGGACACCATGTGCTAACTTAGGAGTGCAAATAATTGTGTTGTCTACATGACAGCTAAGTGAATGATGCAAACTCTAGTGTTGTAGACACCATGTGCTTAATTAGAGTTGTGTACTTCTATTTTGTCAATATGAAAACTCATAAGAGTGTGCAAACTCCTAAGTGTCTCACCTAAATAAATAATAAAATAATCCATTAGCCTAAGTAAACTTAAGTAAAGCATAAATAGTAAGTACTTATTTACACCAACAAATACTTCAAGCAATGGCTATGGAAGCAACCATGCTTGAAAGTACTCAAAGGATATGAATGTGGATGAAAGAAATCGAACTAGATTAATAATGAAAATGAAATAAAATCTAACAACTACCAAGGGGTTAGTAACAATGCATAAAATCACGAAGATCACTACAAAGCTCTAATTCTAAACTAGCATGATAAAAATGCAAATGAGGGAGATGAAAAATACTTGAGACAAGGGCTCTATTTATAGGTTTGAGAGAGGCCTTGGGGAGGTGGAATCTATGTGGCATTCACATAGGTGCCACAAGGGGGACACATGGGCTAAAGAACAAGCCATGCAAAAGTCACAAAGAGCCTTTATGGTTGAGAGGCTCAAGATGTACTCATACATGTGTGAGCAACCTCAGGGGAAGGAGTGGGGGAAAAAGCTATAAGAGGTGTAAATGAAGTAGAAGCTTTATTGGATCATGAGCTTCTCACACATGTGTAAGAAAACACTTAGGAGCTAAAAAGGTGATTTAAAGAGGTTTAGGATAATAAAATGGGATTAAGTAGTGGGTAGGCTTAGAAGAATGAGAGTGATGGGTGTAGACTAGGTTTTAGGATGGGATTAGGATTAAGTTAAATAAGATTTAACTTAATCATTAGATTAAAGAATTTAATAAAGTGGAGGGACTTAAATAAATTAGAATTTATTTAAAAGGGGATTTATGGAGCACTATGCATTAAATAAATTTAATACATTAGAGGGGAAGTATTTAAATTAAATTTAAATACATTAGGAAAAATAAACCTATTTAATTAAATAATTAAATAAGTAGAAGAATATGAAAAATATAATTAATTAATAATTAATTAATTATAATGTCAAAGGAAATATTAAATGATTTAATACAACATTTGGGATGATTTTAAGCATCTACATTTTGCCCCTCTTTGATGTGATGTTAGAATGACATTATATCAAACAAAAGAAAATATAGGTTGCCCCAAAGAGGATATGAGTCCTGGAAGATGTGTCCT
Source organism: Cupressus sempervirens (assembly GCA_028749045.1). Classification (NCBI taxonomy): domain Eukaryota; kingdom Viridiplantae; phylum Streptophyta; class Pinopsida; order Cupressales; family Cupressaceae; genus Cupressus; species Cupressus sempervirens. The sequence goes on from CM053791.1 coordinate 793,297,549, forward strand.
AGTGACAATAGGGGAGGAGGGTGCCCCCTCATGAAAATAGAGCAAAAATAAATTTTGGAAAATTTTCGCAAAAAAGACTTTAGAAGAAAAGAAATGGAAAGAAAAAGGCATAAATGAACATTTTGCATGACTCAGGGGTAAGCGAGGGTTGACATGGTCAAGGAAAGAGCACATGCTCAAAAGGGGACCTCGGAGGGCCTATATAAGCCTCCTAGGTGCTCAAGGAAGGGTCATTTTCACACCTAGAGAGCAAAGAACCAAAGTGAAAGATGGATTTGATCGAGAGACTATAGCTTGGAGAGCGCATTCGAGAGCACTAGAGGTTAGTTGAGATGGGTCCACCAGTAAGTCATCTATCCCTCCCGATCAAAATTTTGATTACACATTTAATTTCTACATTTATTGCTCATTAAATGGAGGGAAAATTGGGTTAGGGAAAAGATGACAATTCTTCACTCTATCATCTTTGTAGATGACAAAACAAGGGTTAGGCTTCTATGGAGAAGACATAACCCATCCTATCATCTTCGTAGATGACAGGGTTCATCCTGTCATCTACGTAGATGCCAAAGGGGAGAAAGGAGGTGTAGCAATAGGGTTGAAGATGATGATCTTTATGTCATCATCTCTGCAAACGATAGTTGAGCAATTGTCAGAGATGCTAGATTAGCATCTCCGCAGACTGATATCTCCAATGATTCACATCTATGTGAATTAGCATCTTCGTCGATTTGGACAAATCAATAGAATTGGATTACGAGAAAACTAGGGGGTGAACAAGGTAGAATGCCCCATGCTTAGATAAGAAAAAGACATGGGAAACTAAATGATATACTAACCATTGCATGTCTATGTTGTAGATGGCAGGGATGATGTTTCAATCATAGGAGTACTACCTAGTGATGATAGTGTTAGGAGACACACTCACTGAGGCAGAGTGGAGTCATGTCAGACTATGCAATTTGAAGCATGTCCACAAGTGGCCTAATCTAAGGGTGCACTCAGTGTAGCTATCAACACTAATAGAGTGGTGGCATACACTAACATCGAGCTTCCATTTGCCTACTGGAGAGGCAACAGTCACTCTATTAGATGTGTGGTAGATTTTTTAAGTGCTGATCTGTGGTAGATATTTGGAGTATGTACTAGAGGGTGTAGATCCCTATCCACAAGAGTCCTTATGGTACTAACAATAGAGGCTACCAATCTAGAGATCATGTTTGATATGGAGGGAGGCGTTAGAGTAGAGGTTGCCACAACTTGCTCTCTACCTAGACTCACTAATATGGAGGATAGTGTCAGATCATGCTAGGCATGGATTTCTTATTAGCTAGACACAAGTTCTGAGTACTCTAGGATGATGGTGCAATTTTCTATTGGGATCAAACTATTTTGGCTAAGTTATACCATGATCTGAATATGTGTGCTTATAGGACACAGTGGACCCTAAGCCCAGGATTGACATTACTGATGGTGTGGTCATTGGAGCACATAGGTGTGACACACCCCATTATGAGGCATGAGACTTGATAGCCCAAGGAGCCATATGCATGTCAATATAGGCCACTAATCTAGTACACCTTGACCGAGTCAATTAAATTTTAGAGGAGATGTCTAGATGAGATCATCATGTTTGACTGGACACCATATGATGATGTGGAGTGGTGGGGGCTACATTAGCAACAAGGGGAGAGGGTGACAATGAGGTTCAGTTCTACCTTCCTTAAAATTAGTTAGATTATTGGCTCATCAGTCAAACAATTCATATTGTGATGAGATAAATGCCCTCTAGGGTGCAGTGACAATTTGAGAGGATTTAGGATGTAGTGCCTAATAGATTTTTATATCCAATGGTATCCCAAGAGTATGGGAGATTATGGAGTTATAGGATCATGTTGAGATTGGTTAGGATGTTATGGCGAGGTATGTAGCCAGTGCCTTGGGTGCACAGACATGATTGGGGAGATGCAGGGATGACACTTGTATACACATAGTAGTGGGTGGTCCATCATCCAGTGTGACTCACAATACTAGGAGTGCTACTAGAAAATAAGTAGGCACAGGGTGAGGGAGATGGAGCTAGGAATGGGGGACAGGTAGTGGTGGTGCCATCACTAAGGTAGGAGCAGTAAGCTCCTCAAGGGCATAGAGTCTGTTAGAGGAGAATACCAGCAGCAGTTGGGCCACCATTAGTGTTAGGGCCATAGTGATCAAGGCCAACACTAGGGCCATAGGGATAGAGGCCATAGCCAGGGCCACAGGGGCCACTACCATAGGCAGAGGTAGAGGCAAGGAGGGCAGAGCAGGATAGTCTCTAGATAGCAATTTTCTAGTTACAAGTTGAGGTATAGGTAGAGAAAGCAAGGGAAGTTAATGCCCAGAAGGCCTTGGAAGCACTATAGAATGAGGTACAAGTAGAGCAAGTGAGGGCAGATAGTGCCCAAGAGGCCTTGGTAGCACTATAGGCTAGGACAGATGCAGAAGAGTTTAATGACTTTACTATGTAGGCTGAGATGGATGAGCTAGCAAAGATAGACACTTTGCAGTAGGAGGTGGCTACCCTTCTGGAAAAGAGGGAGATGTAGCAAAGGTAGGTGGATGAGTATCATATCTAGTGTGATATAACCTAATAGATGGTACAACTTGGGGGATAATGGATGTGATGTAGGAGGCTATAACTACACACTGACATGAGGTACGAGCCATGTGAGAGGTAGCCTACTATAGGTCTTTGTATCATGATGTCATGTCGATAGATCAGTGCCAGCTAGATTTTTGGGATGCATCAAGATCATGGACCATAGGAGGCTACCAAAGATCAAAGCCATCAGTTGGACCAAGCAAGACTCCACAAGGAGGGGGTATAGGAGGGGCAGGTCCCTCATAGCTAGCTACATGATTCTACAGTGAATAGTTTTGACACAATGATGCAGATGTAGTTAGTTTTTGATGATGCATTATGCACAATATACTACCTGACTCTTTTTGTATACAAACTATACATAGACACTTATTTTTTGGTATATATGACATGATTCAATGAGCCTATATGTATATGGATGATGGTTTCTTATGCATGTGATGTTTATGATGTTGTTACTAACATTGTGATACAGGATGTGTGTGATGTTATGTTTCCTATGATGTATATATGATGACTAATGTGTGGATGATGTAGGTGCTTTGGTGATATATGAGATATATGCATTTTATTTATTTTTATGTGTTGGAGTTTTAAAACTACTGAATGATAGAATGCTTCAATACCAAATTGATATTACTCACATAATCTAAGGATTTTCCATTTCCTATTAGCAATTACATGTGTAAACCACTTGGATCCAACATCAACAAAACCAAGGGTAGTTTTCTACTCTTTAGGCTCTGCAAAACTAGGGTGGGTATACCCAAGGATGATTCAAGACTAGAAGAGGCTATATGAGAATTATATTGGTTTCATTTTGATTTTCATCTTCAATTCTCAAACACACACCTAATTCTGATATTTTAAACAAGATATATCCCATATAATAGATTTGGTCATAAAGTCTTCTGTAGATTTGTAGGCATTGTCAGCAATAGTGGCTAGCTAAGGCTAAAGTGTTCCAAGCAAACAAGTATTGACCAACTTTGAAAATATTTAGGAAAGGAAAGTAAAATTGATTGTAACTTTTCATTTCATGCTCATCTTATGATCCATCTATCTTCCAACTAAATTAATTTGACCAGTACTTAATCCATTGGGGTTGAGAGTCTACTACAATTTCATGGATCTGATTTGTTTCCTTACAACAAATATCATCAACAATTCTTACTAGAATTATTCAAAACATCCTTCCTATTACTATAGAAACCTCATCAAATTCATCAAAGTTTTTACTTAATTCATTGAACTAATAGCAATGATGAAAAGACATACAACCTAAATGGATTGCATTCAATTGCACAAACTTTACTCATACAACAGCAAGATAGCTAAGTAATCAAAAGGAGACAAAATTCGGAAAGAACTAATATGGGGAAAGCTCATAATTTGTATTTGTTTTCCTTGAAAAATGTATACATTTGTAGTAAACTTCGAATGACCTTAGAAAGATCATTCCATATTAATGTATTCTTAGAAAATTTGCAAAGAAGATACATCATAAAACTTGCTCAAATTACTGGACTAATAACAAACTAAGTATAAAACTAAGATGCATAAAAAATTAGACCCTTCTCTAGCTCTAGGATCTCACTTATATACTCTGAGATGCAACAAGCTTCAGGCATAGAGAATTGGCAGGTGTCCTTTACAAGAGATATCTACATACATCTACCACAAAAAGACAAAACTGTGAGTAACAGAAAGATTCTAGATCAAACATTCCTTTTGGTGGGTCCCTTTTTGTTACATTCTCATATGTTGTTGATTTGACTGCTATTCTGATTCCTCCGTGTATGCAATTGCAAAGCTAGCCAATGATGAAGGGTACTCTGATGATTGCAAGTTAATCTTTACCTGAGGCTTTTCTTTATCTTCATCTTGTACTATCAGAGTTACTTTTACTCTCTCTCTCTATCCTTGGTTGTGTCAGCATCTTGAGACTATGAGCCTACAACTAAAACTAATTGGTCACCTTTATCCTCTTCTTCCTATTGGCCTTGTGTATTGGTGTCAATGATTTGAATCTCATCATCCTGCACCTCATCACTATCAGTTTCAACTTCCTCAAACTATTCTTTAAGAGCTATATCAGCCATCCATTTGTCAAACAGTGTGTCATCCGGCCAATCAAACAGTAGAATATCTTGTTGCTTTTTCATAACATATTTTGCCTCCCTGTTAATATCAACAAACTCTTATTTCAAAGAATCAAAGAATATTTGGGCTTTCACTATCTCTTCAGTTGTGGTAGCCCACCATGCATGCCCTATTTCATTAATAATTCTATTCATCCTTAAACAAAATAAATCATCAAGCTCTTTGGCCCATTCATCTTTGTTTTTCAAATTAGTTCTCCTATCTAGAGCATGAGGAAACAAACTAAACTTTTGGCTCTTGTACTTGTTCAAGTAGCCAACTATTATTCTTTGCAATTGAATTCTCTTATTATCAAAATTAGAAAGATCAGAAACAATATCAAAAGTTTTCTCAATTTGATAATAGGAGGTTTTTATGATAGAATAACATAAAAATGTCATCTCTTTCCTCCTGCTCACCCACTTATTCACAATAGGCTTGAAAGTCTCATCACTTGCTTTTAGTTCCTCCCAGATATTGATTACCCTAGCCAACTGATTATAAACTAGTGGCCATTCAATTTTGTCCCCCAAATATGTGAGAGCCTTTCTTAATTTATCTTCATATTTTGCATCCAACTCCACATGTAATGCCCACAGCTTATTTTTTTCTTCTTCAAAATCTTCTGTTGTGTAGTATTCTGGCCTTTGGGGTGTATCTAGTACTTCTATGAGGGGGGTGGATTTGAAAGGTTCAACTGGGGGGCGAGGGTATGTTATTCTTGGCCTTGTGGACCTCCCCATTAACTTGTTCTCAAGCTCAATTTTCTTTTTAACCTCTTTATTGTAGGCCTCCAAAATTATTTCATATTTTCTCTATAATTCAAACATGCCATGTTCTTCCTTCTTAGTAGTAGCCAAAAGAAATTGGGATGAATCCACATTCCAATATGTTGCCTACACATGAGAGGTATCAGCTGCCCTCCTCACAATGATATTTCTTGTCAGCCCTGATTCATTTGGCTTTGATGAAATAGCCCTAGATCCTCCTCTAAGTGACCACATGACCAGAGCAGCTTGATCTTCACTAAATGAAGTCCTTGCAAACTCCTTTTTATTGGGGTCTTGTAATTCCAATTTATTAGAAATAGAACTAAAAATTAGTGCATCAACAATATCCCAATTGGGAAATAATAAAATGTTTGAGGCCTTTACCATCTGCCTCCCCTCTTCAGGGGTTATATTTTGGAACTCTTGAATCATTTTTTCCTTTATTTGACCTTGGATGGAGGCTTCATCCATTTCTGGATGCTCTATTGTCAATTTTTTGCATCTTTCCTCAAAATTGCTCATATTTTCCCTCCATGCAAATTGTTGGAAGGCCCTAGACTTGACAAAGTTGTCATCAGACAAAAATTGTTGACTAGCTTGTTCCAAAACAATGTCCAATTCCCTTCCTCTGTAATCTGCAACTATTAATTCAAAACTTGGTAGTAGAGGCTTTTGGGGGTCTCCTTCATTTATTTCAGATTGTGTGACCAAAACTTCCCCTTGTGATCCCATCTATTCAATTTTCTCTTCTATGAGCTGCTCCTCTTCAATTCTCAAAGGGGTCTATGAGGGTGAGTATTCCTCAACATGAGGATCCTCTTCCCTTATTATCTTTCTCCTTTTTAGAGAGGGTTCAAAAGGCCTATCTTCCACAACAAAACTAGTGGATGCCCTTATTTGTTTTCCTTTGTCTACAGTGGCCCCTTTATTCTGAATAAGAGTGCACCCTAGCCTTTTCTAGATAGTTAATTGACCTACCCCTTTATTGGGAGCAAAACCCAATCTTCTCATTACTTCCCTAGCCTTATGTGGGTAAAATCTAATAAAGAATTATTTCTTTCCATTCATTGCCTCTATTATTTCAGTAAAAGTGTTCATAAGTTTTCTTATCTTATCTACATTTATAACTGCATCATCCAAAGGACTATAATCTGGATCAAAACAATGAATGAAATCCAAAATTTTAGAAAAGACTATCCACTTTTCTTTCCTAGTCTCTTGCTCTTGCAGGGAGTACTCATTTCTTATTATATCATCTAGGAAGTAAAATTCATGCTCAATTTGTCCAAGCTTAATTCAATGCTTCAGAGCCAAATTAAAAAATCCCTCATAATCACAAAAATGAGGGTGAGAAATAGCCATCTTGTAGGGATCCAAAAAAAATTTCAAAGAAAGCCAACCCCCTTTTGTGATTACAAAATGATGGGCTACTATACAATGGGAAAAATTGACCATGTTGATCTTTTCAACAAAAATATTTCCTCTACTCCTCTCAACTGCCACAAAAACTCAATTACTCCTACCTTAAAGGGCGCCTGGTAGGGTAATACATGAGAACTTCCCCTAAAACCATAAATTCTAAATATAGTAGAAACAGAGTATGGGATGATATCCCCCCAATTATGTGAAACTTTCAAACCATTGGGGTTATCCATAGGCCTAATGAGACCCATTAATGCCTTCGGGATTCTGGGATTGTCACTTAATAAAAGGTATCTCAGCTTGGAAGCAAAATACCTATCAAATCTGACAAAACTAGCATTCCCTATGTCCCAAGTCATATTTGCACTCCATAATTGGACTGGCAGTGCTTCCCCTTTCTCCTCTCTATTTAACTTCATTTCTTTACCAAAATATGAAGCTCCTTTAAACAAAAACATATGCATCAATAAAGAATAATGACCAAAAAAATTTTCTACCTTACTCTTGACAATCCCAATTAATCCATTGTGAATTTCTTTAGCTAAATAAGAAGCAAAATCAAAAATGATGTGCACACCAAAAGATGAAACCTGAACAACTATATACATGAAATCCACAGGCATAAACTCTCTTTCATCTCTCCCAAAAACTCTGCACAGGGTCCTATATATATCTCTATAGCCTTGGAATTGAAGTATGCCCTTTTGAAAGGTTCCCTAGAGGCTGTTTTTATTACTAGCAAGGTTCCAATTTTACCTATATGTTCCTTCAATGCACCTTGCCTAATGGTGTCTTTCTTAATTTTGTATTCTTTTTCTAACCCTTCCAAATCAATGGGCACATGGTAATCAGTCAAAGGCCCTAAACCAAAAACTTCCCTAATCTCATCTGGGCTGATTATAAGTAGGACCTGGCCATCAATTCTTCTCACAACTATAATGGCTTGGTCATAGTTATTGGCCATAGCTTCAAGAAGATCATAGTCCATGAAAACACTAGGAACCACCAGCTTCCCTAATTCAAAATTCCAGACATTGGCATGTGGGGCAAAAAGGTTCCTCTCTGAAAACCATTTTTTAAACAAATCCAGATCAGTTTGAGAGGTACTAGCATCCTAGACCCAATTACCCTTATCATATAATACATCTGCTATTTTCAACCTAGGTTTTAATGTAGTGAGCTTTTTAACTTGCATAGTTTCAGTGGTGAAATTGGGAAGCAGCTCAAGTAAGTCATCGTGGACATTCCTATCCAAGTAATTTTCCTAACCACAAAATCCCTTCTTTGGAGGCATTTTGAATTTTAATTTGCAAAAGTGAGACACTACAGAGATTATAGTGTAAATTCTTACTTGATTCTTTGCTTATTTCTCTTTGTAACTCTACAATGTCTTTGTGAACACTAGAAATTTGCTTCACATTCTTGTCTAGCTCACAACCTTCTTAGCAATGGCTTCTACTTAGGAAAAGCTTGAAATATTTGTTCATGTGGGATGAGACTGAGAAAATATTCTATATTATACCTTATTTTCCTTTCCCATGCAAAGCTTTCAAGCTTCATAAATGCACAGAGTAGGAAAAACAGAGTGGCGTCATCTTTTCTTTTAAATTTGCATTGTCGATCTTTAAAATATCCTACGATCTAGGGATAAAAACAAAGTTTACTCCCCTTTCCTCTTAACATGCTAGTAGTCCAAACAATGAATTGCTTCCATCTATACCTTTCCTTTGATGCTGGTGTTCTAGTCTAGGCCCACTGATGACTGGGAACATGTGTCATCAAGTTGCTACCTCACTATACATAACTTTCAATCATCTTGCTATAGTGAACTAGTGATAGCCATTGATTTTTCTTTGATCATGTAGAAGACATTTGATATAACTCGTAAGAGAAATGTGGTGGGTCCCTCATTCGCTACCTCTCTAAACATAAACTACATGCAACTCTTTATAGCGAGATAGCAACAACTGTAGATTTGAACTTGATCTGATGGCTTGGAAACTACATGAACTTCTTAAGATGTGGTGGGTCCCATATTTGTTATGTCACATAGAGAAAACAATGCACATCTTTCTATAGCGAGATAGCGAGAATCATTGGTCCCATCTTGATCTGACGATCAGAATACCTCATGTGTTTTATGAATGGGGCGCGAGTCCAGGATACTAATGATGTGAGAAATCCTACACAGTTGGCATAATAAAACCATATTCTAATCCTAGTCACCTTTCCACATTGCTTGAAGTCCCACCATGTGTTCATTTCATGGCAACTCACTATGTCGCTAATAGCGAGATGCCTAAATTTTTTGATACCGAAGTAGTGAGCTCTGGTGTCTTAACAGAACTCGGCACCAAAAGAATAAAGGCAAGTCAAGTCACAATTGCCCCTATTAAATGCTTCTAACATAAAAATTATTACTCACCATGCCACTTGGAAAATTTTATGGTCACTAAAAAGTTTGGAAGCCATTGTTTAATATATTTCTTGACTATTCGTTATGTCGCTAACAGCACGGTGCTTAGTTTTTTCGATAGTGAAGTAGCAAATCATCAAAGAAACCATTATTTTGGTGATTTCTTCTACCACATTTTAGTAGGTTCATTTTCCTGTTCTAACAATACTTAAAAAGTGCATGTGACTAAATACTTTGGATGCAACGTATTTTTTGACCACCACATCTCCATTTTATTGTCTCGTCTTTAAATTTTGTGGTATTCGCTACCTCGCTATACATAAAAAGTGCACATCTTTCCATAGCAAGATAGCGAGAATCATAGATCTTACCAAAATTGGATGGTGAGGAACATGAGAAAGAAGACCACTTTGGGGGTGTGGAAAAATTTAAATGAATACAGAATATTCACAAGAGTTTAAAAAGATTTCGTGCCCAAAAACTTTTTAAAAGGAATGAGAAAAAGGGTTTAAGAAATATTTTCAAAGGTAAACAAATTTGGAAGACTAAAAAATAGAAACCCTATTCACCATTAATGGAATCAAACTAATTTTTGTACCTAGGCAAGGGAAATTTTATCATGCAAAAAAATAGACTAACATTATGTATGGATTTACTATATGCTTTGTGAGATGTATCTTGATGTATATGTCACTAAATGTAATGGCTATAATGTATATATTTAATGGATTAATGTAATGAATAATGAGATCTAATAAGGAATGAAATGCCTAATACAATGAATGTACCCTAAATAAAAATGTCAGTAACAAAAAAAAAGACAGTAATCATGAATACAAAGTGAAACAATGCTAACTTAAGTGTAAATATGAAATATGCAACTATAATATGAATGAACCTAATGAATGGACATGTGTCAAAATTTTCACTCATAGAAATCAAGTAGCTTAGCATGGGAGGGGGGAACTAAAAAAAATGTCTCAAGTAGGGCGTAGTAAAATCCTATACTACATAAATCCTAACTATATGATACTGAGGGATTTAGTTGTGTTTATATGGGAGAGAAAACCCTAGTTTGATTATGCAAAAGGAGTTATGCACCATATGATATAGAAGAAAAGATGAAAAAGTTCCTTTGCATGGACTAGACTCTCAACAAAATAGATACTTTAGGATGATAGATGTAGTTTGCATAGTCATCATGGAACAAATTTCATATACACCTTAGAGAGGTCCGGGCACATCCAAAGTCTTTTTAGGATATTTGGTGGAACATGTGCTAATCTATTGCCCCCATTGAGTAATTCACAACCATAACTTGAAACTAGCATGCATGTAATAAAGCATCAAAAATAGATCATACTACAAATGACACATATAGTCAATTGGAGCCATTTAGGTGATACCAAAATATGGAAGATCAAGGCACACCGTAAGAGGCTGCTACTAACACACAAAATGAAATCAATCAAAAGAGACCGCATGACCAAGTAGTCATTTAGTGCACAATAACTACCAAGAATGTTAAGTCTCAAAAGTGAAGGTTGTAGTGCCATGTGTAGGAAGGATTCATCCTATGAATTGTTTGTTTGGTGTTGTCGCAAATGTTTGTTGACAAGGGCTATGAAAAGAACAGTTCTCAAATCATTAAGTCGCAAATGGTGATTTTGTTTAGGTTTTTATTGTGGTCACTATTATGGGAAAAAGCTCAGTGTAATGGGATTAAGACAAACACTCGATAGGAAAATGCCTTGCATACTAGAGATCTTTTAAAAAATTGGAGTGAAGGGATGCCTTGTAGATAAGAGGTCTTTTATTGGATGCATGAAAAGTGCAAGTTAGATAGGACTTCTACACAAAGATGGGATGAAATGGCGGAAGATGTGGTGAAGGGAGATGAGCCTTATAGATAATGGACCTTACAAATTTTTTCAAGAACTTTTTCTCCTTTTTAGTCATTTCTTCAGGAACATTTTACAAATGTTTTTGGAGTTTTCGATTTTTTGATTTTTTTGTATTTTTTTGGAACTATAACAACACTATATAGGAACTACAAGACTCAAGCATAGAACCACTTGAGATGTTGGATATTTACAAGCTCATGGAGTGGATCTCCCTCTGAAATGGAAATTTGATATGCCCCAGAACCATATTTGGTTGTAATGATAAGTGAACCAAGCTAATTAGTTTCAAATTTTCCTTTCTTTTCATGGCTCTAGAGGTTCCTCATGTTATGCTACAAAACTAAGTCACCCACCTCAAATTCTTGAGGTCTAACTTTTTTTTTTGAAACTAAAGCTAAAGGTGATTTTGATACATGCTGAGGTGGTTTACAGTATTGAGGCATCTCTCATTGAGGAGTTGTAGCTCTTACAAGCAAAAAACTCGATATTCTTCTTCGAACATCAGATTCTTAAGAGAGATTATGAGGGAAGGGAGTTCAATTTTGATGGGTAAGACACCTTTAGAACCAAAAACAAGGTAAAATAGAGTGGCTCATATGGGGGTATGGATGGAGGTGCGGTAGGCCCAAAGGGCGGGAGCAATTTGGAGGTGCTTGTCACAACTAGCAGCATCAACAGTTTTCTTTAGGATTTTCAAAATGGTTTTATTGGTTGCTTCAGTTTGGCCATTGCCTTGGGGAAGTATTTCAACATGAACTTTGAAACCTATTTTTTGATGGTGTAGGTTAATGGGATAGCCTTGACCCACTTTATGAATTACTTAATGGTAGCAATAATATACTTGTGGCCATTTGCATAATTTAGATATATTTGACCAACAAGATCGAATCGTCAGAAGGAAAAGGGCCATGGTGTGATGGTGAGTTAAAGGTCTTAGGTGGGGGTGTGTATCAAATCTCTATGTTGCTAACAAGGAACACATCTTTTCACAAAATGATAGGCATCCACTTCCATACTAGGCCAATAGTAACCCATTCTGAGGAGCTTTTTTTATAACATAAGGCCACTAGAATGGGCACCACAAATTCCTTGGTGAACCTCTTCTAATGCCATTCGGGCTTCATCTAAACTGATACATCAAAGGAGGGTTCCATCAAAGTATTTTTGGAAAAATGTATCACCTAGGACAGTGTATTGAGCAGTGTGATGGATTAAGTTTTTGCTTTGGTTCTTGGAAAGGGCTATGGGGATCATGTTGTGATAGAGATAGGAAAAATTTAAGAGTACCATGGAGACTCGGGACTGACAATCTCACACACCATTTCTAATTTGGGTTGCTCATAAGCAAGAAGAAAAAGATTCTCAACAAGAAACTCACACTTAGGACTATCCTTAGGCATGGTAATCATGGAGGAAATGGTGGCCATGGCATCTGCTATTTTTTTATTAGTCCTTGGTACCTACTGAAAGACTATCTTAGTGAAGTATTGTTTAAGATCTTCAACTATCCAGTGATATGGGAAAAACTTTTCATCCTTTGTTTGGTATCCATTTGTGACTTTTTTAATGACCAATTGAGAGTCTCCAAAGACAATAAAGCTCTTAATATTCCATCGGATAGCTTGATAGAGCCCTATTACCAATGCTTCATACTCAACTATGTTGTTTTTACAAGGCAATGAAATTTTATAATACTTAGGAATGAGGTGTCCTTGTGGTGTAACAAACAAAATTACTACCCCAATCCCTTTTGTGTGAAGGAACCATCAAAAAATAGCTTCCATTGTGTACTAGGTGTAACAATCATAATTGTGTCATCTAGAAAATCTGCTATAATAGGATGGCCTCCTTGAAGAGGAGCTTTAGCAAATGGATCTTTCTAACATAGGAAATCCCATTAAAACTTAGTGTCTTTTTGAAGCAAATGTTGGACTGGATGAACCTTATCTGCTAATTGGGACACAAACTATTTGATGGACTGTAACCTTCCTTGAAAACTATAGAGTTGTTTCAATGTAGTAGGTGGAGGCATTTCCATGATGGCTTTCATTTTGGTGGGATCTACCTCAATGCCTCTTCTTGAAACTATGCAACCTAACAACTTGCCTGACTTGGCCCCAAAAGAACACTTCTTTAGATTTAGGCACACTTTAGGTTTCTCCAACCTTTCAAAAATGGTGGTGAGCACCTCAATGTGGGCATCACATGTCTTAGATTTTCCTAGAATTCCATCAACATACTCCTCCATTATGACATGTAGAAGATCGTGGAAGATTGTAGTCATTACGTGTTGACAGGTGGCACTAACATTTTTTCAAGCCAAAAGGCATGACTTGGTAACAAATTTTTCCCCATGGGGTAGTAATGTCATCTTATGTTGATCTTCTAAAATCTTGATCTGATAATAACTGGAGAAACAATCCATTAGAGACAACATTTTATTTATGGCAATCAGATCCACTATGATGTCTATGTTAGGAAGTGGAAAATCATCCTTAGGACATACAAGATTTAAATCATGAAAATTTGAATAGATGCGGATACCCCCAGATACTTTCCCTACAAGAATAATGTTGGAAACCCACTTAGAATAATCAATAGGTCAAATGAATTTTCCTCTACAATTTTTTGTCGTTCTGCTTTGACCAAAAGTGCTACCTTAGGATGCATCTTGCGCAACTTTTGTTTCATAGGTTTAATCTTTGGATCTACTGCTAAGTGATGCATAACCAAATCTATGTCTAAACCAGGCATGTCTTTGCATGTCTATGCAAAATTGATTTTTTCTTTTTGTAGAAACTTGGTCATCACTTTTTATTCTTTGAGATTTAGGGTAGCAGCAATGTAAGAAATTTGAAGATTATCTACCATGCCCAAGTTAACTAGAATTGTGTCCTCATTCAATATATATGACTTTTCTAGTAGTAAAGATATGAATGACAAGTCAACCTCTCCCTTTTCTAGTGCCTCTAGGAGGTTTTCACCAAGAGATGCATTATTTATTTTATCTTTTGCTTCATCCAAAAGTGCTCCAAAATAATTTTCACTAGAGGATGTTTCTTCTATTTTTCTATTTTTCTTTTCTTTTTCACTTTTGCAACTAAGTGAGTTGACTTGGCTACCAAATTAGCCTTCTTCATTGTATTGGATCTCATGTTCATAATCTTGGAGATTCTTAAGGCCAAAGAGTGCCATCATTGCTTCATCAAAGTTATAAATATCAAGTGCTAGTGGTGTGTCTTGAAGGTCCCAATCTATCACGTTAGGGTTGGTGAGGGGTAAGTTGGTAGATGAAAGGTCAACTATGGTAATGGTGTGGACATAATTATCTAGGTCATCCTCAATGTATTGTAAGGGTACTTCAAATAATTCCTCCTCTTCAGTCTTAGAATCAGATTCAACCATACAATAGTTGTTAGCAAAGGACACCTTGGGTTTAATGGAGCTCAAACCAAATCCTTTAGGATGACTATTAGCCTCAAGGGATTGTCTAATTCCATCTTCCTTAGGTCTAAAGTTGGTACCATGATATCCCTTGTTTTCAATGATGGGAGGGGCCTTGACATACTTATCTTTAAGGAATTCTACAGGATCATCTTTTCCATCAAAATATAGCCAATCTAAGATATTAGACTCCATGTGTTCATCACTAAGTGAACCCAAATGTTAATATGTTTCCTTATTAACATGCACAGTATCCTTATTTGTAGAAGACCTGGAATTTTGGAAGGTTTTCCAAAGGATCAAAGGGAGAGTGATGGTTGTCCCATACAAAAGGCATTTTCAAACTTATACTCTCCCATTCCTTGGTCAGCAAAAGTAACCTTCTTCACTATAGTATTGACCCTAATATCTTCAACCTCCTCTTTTCCTTTATAGGAACTAGAATCAATATTGGCTAACTCTGGTACTTTTGTAGAAGGTGATTCTGTTATTCTTTGAGATCTAGGTATAACCTTAGAAAACTCACTAACTAGACAAAAAAAATTGGGGCACCCTCCAATCTCTTACAAAAAGAAAAAGGTAAAGGATTGCCTCGAATTGTGACATCCCTTCCTTGGTAGGGAAATTTCAAGCATTGATGATATGTATATGGTACTACTTTGAGTGTATGTATCCAAGGTCAACCAAGCAAGATGTTATATGGAAAGTACAAATCTAGGACATGGCATTTAGTATTTATTACAGCTAGCCCAACCTTTAGTGATAGCATGATAACTCCTTTTGATTCTCTTTTTCTTTCATCATATTTTTTATTGTGATATTTTTATTGATATCTAGGAGGTCTTCTAGAAGCCCCAAGAAATGGATCATCTTCAATGTACAAAGGCTCAAACTAGATCCATTATCTATAAGGACTCATTTTATTTTATGTCACTATATAAGGACTTCAATGTGGAGCAACAAATTGTGGTGTTGATTAGGACCTTGGAAATCTTTATCTGTGAAGACAAGGTGTTGTTTTGTGGCAAGATTTCCAATCATGGCAATAAATTGGGATGCATTAATATTTTTAGGAACATGAGACTCTAAAATATTAGTCTCCAAAATCTCCTTGTGGATGGGTGAGGTGGTGAGAATTTCTATAATGGATATTTGTGTAGGAGTCTTCCCTAGTTGGGATAATACATCATAGTGAGAAGCGAGTCTTTGTGAAGTGGTGGATCAATAGATGCATATGGAATTGATGGATTATTGGGGTTGGGAGTGGTAGCTTGCAAAGTAATTCTTCCATGTTGAGTGGTTGCATCACAATAGGCTACTTGTAGGACAAGGGTATTTACATGAGTGGCCACTTCTTCAATGTGGCCACACATGGAGTCAAAACCACATATATCATTTGTTTCTATTTTACCACACAAGGAGTCAAATCCTAATATATGGTTAGTAGAATAGTCATAGTGGAGTGCATTTGATGTGGAAGCTTGATTTATATTTTTTTTATTGTTGTTATTGTCATTGTTGTGGTCAAGGAATTACTTTTGAATTATCTTCAGTTTAGAATTTTTAGAGGGTAGTCATCCTTCAACCTTAATTTCCCCATCATCGACAAGATTTTGAATGAAGACTCTGAGTTTCATACACTTCTTTGTGCCATGTCCTTTGATGTAGTGATATTTGTAATACTCATTTTCCCTATACCATTTTGATTTGGGTTGATTTTCATCAAAGAGTCATATGTTGGGGAATACCATCAAATTGTGATCCACTAGTTTTTGGAATATGGCATCCAAGGGCTCAAAAAAGTTAGTGAACGTCCTATTTCAATCATAATCACAGCTATAATTATTGTTGGTATTGTTGTTGTTGTGAGATGAAAATTGCATTTGATTACAAGATTTCTAGTTGTTCTTATTGTTGTTTTGATTTTGATTGTCATGGTTTGAATTGTTGTTGTTTCGATTACTATAGTTTTTGTTGTTGTTTTTGTTGTTGTTTTTGTTGTTTCTACCTTGGAGGTTTTGTACACTTTTAACATTGATGACACCATCATGAGTAACACCTTTGTTTTTGGACCAAAATTTTGGTTTTCTATTGTTGCTCATGTCATTGTTTGAGGATGAAGAGCTATAATGTTTAATGGAACCCTTGTCTAAGAGTCCATTTTTAATGTTCTTTAATGTGGAAAAGTCTTTAGGACTAGCCATCTTCATTTGGAAAGACATCTCTGGTATTAAATTCTTCATAAATATGTCCACAAGGTGGGAATCCTCAATTTTGTATGGCTGCAATTAGCAAGATGCCTCCATCATTGTAAAAAGTTGTCAAATGTTTCACCATTTCATTGTTTTGTGTTGCACAAATCACTCAATGAGGCATGATGTTCAATGTTGTAAGAGTATTGTTCTACAAATTTACCCATCAAATCATTGAAGGAAGTAATGGAACCTTTGGGTAAGTTCATTAGCCACTCAAGTGTGGGGCCTCCAAGACTTTGTGTGAAGAGCCTCTTAAGATAATCCTCACTATAGGCTACTTCTTCACATAAGACGAAAAGGTCCTTGAGATGTGTGACAAGACATGTTTCTCCCATGTATTTTGTCAAATTTAGGAATCTCAAAGTTTGGTGGAAATGGTATCAAGTTAATGGATCTATCAAATGGAAAGGGACAAACTTCCTCAAAAGAGAAATCCTTCACCACTTTGTTGCTCATGTTATGGACCAAATTTTGAAATGCAACTGCTAGACTAGAACTAGGTTTGGTTGCATTTGTCATTGTTGGGAATTGATGAACCCACCTCTAAAGTTGTATGGATTTTCAAATGTATTATGAGGTGGTGGAAGTGGCAGTGCTCCACTTTGGCCAATGTATTGATATGCAGTCGTGGAAATTGGCATAGATGTTTTCATCATACTTGTTGGCATTTGTAAATAAATGGAATATATTGGTTGTGTTGGAATTTTCATCTATTGTGTAGATACTTGCCCAATGTTTAAGCATCTTACAGTTGGACCTATCAAGGTTGACTGTGGAATATTGGCATGTGTAGTAGCGTTAGGCATAGCACTGATGATTTGTTGAATATGTTCTACACTTAATTGGAATGTAGGTTGTGTTGAAACACTTGATGTAGGTATGGAACTAGTTCTCACCATAGGTTCTTTGCTCTTGACAAATGTTTGGGCTATGTTTGAAGTTGGCAACACAAGAGCACCATCCTTGGTAATTTATCTAAAAAAAGTGCTCTCATCAAAACTTGTAGGGATGTTAACACCATCCTTAACCAGGTTTTAAAAGATATCTATCTTGTTTTCCCTAATAGACTTTTCCAACATTTCCAAGTTGTATGGATCTGCAAGAAATGTTTGGACATCACTAGGGATGTTATTATCATTAGTGGGATCTTCATCTTGGTACACTTCTTCATCATCATGTGAATTACTCCTTAGAGTGGTGTTTTAGAAAGGATTATCTGGTTCTTGTGTGGATGTTGAGCTAGGCATACCAAAGTTTTTACAAGGGGGAAATGTGCTCCCCAATGAGGTTGATCATGGAGGAAAAGGATTCTCTATCTCTTCTTGTCTTAGTGATTCCAATAAACAAGACATAGGATTAAATGTGAATCTGACGAATCGTGTTTGTACCATACAATTGTGACCAAACCAATGGGTGGAAGGTTGTAGAAGAAAAAGATAATGTGAGAGAGCAATTGAACCTTATATAATAAAAGAGGCAACAACCTAAATATAAAAAAAAGACCTTGTTGATTTGGCAAACCAAGTGTGATGTCAGATAAAAAGTATCTTTCTCCTACCAAAGATGGATAAGTGATATTTGGGCAAGAAAGGACACCAAATAGATTACTCACTATTTGGATATGGACTTGTGATCCCAAATGAGTGAGTGCAACTATAATAAATGTTTTCTTATGGATAAAGGTCTAGTGTTGTAATCTCATAATTTTTGTGACTAAGATGTTCTTAGGCTAAAAGATTAAGATTCAAATGATCAAGCTCTCTAGAGGAAATTTTTCAAATGGAAGACTAGGAATTTTGAAAATGGGTTGATGTGGAAAATTAGGGTGATATGGTCACTATGCAGATAACTCAATCTTCTCTCACTGGAAATAAAAATCTTGGGTTCACTCCAAGGAAAGCAGACCAGTTTCAAAATTTACCATTATATAAAATTATATCATAATAGTCTTGCTCAGCTTCCTCTTTCTTGATGTCTTTGATAGCGTATCTAAATTGTTTATCAGTGTGTGCTAGGTTTTTGCTTTCCTTGTAGGCAAATAGCTTGAATAATTTCACCTTCTTAGGTTTGACTTGGTTAGTCATGGCAGGAACAAAACAAACCCAGTTATAGTACCAAGTATGAAAATTTTGCAAATAAGTTTGTGACTAAAAGACCCACTGAATATCAAATGCTAGACCAAATGTAAGAACTCATGAAAATAACTGTAGGTCAAGAGGACCCACTTACAACCATTTCACTCACTGAATGTTTAGCTCACCATTTCACTCATTTTTTAACTTGTTCGATGTTTGGTATTAGTTTTGAATGTTTAAACAATCAATCACATTGAATACTTCAACAATCCTAATAAGGTTTCCATTAAGCCGTACAAAAATTATCTAGAGAGCATCTTTGATAAATGTAAGGTACATAAGGCCCAAATTTGTAGATGAAAGAAAATAGTGCCACAGAGCCAGGAGGAGATAGCAACCCAAATCTCTATAGCTTCACTTCCCAAAGATATAAATTTCTTTGGGTCTCAACCAAGAGTGACAAAAATTTTCTTCCAAAAGACGTGTCTTTCGATTCACTCTCCAATTCTTATACTCTACTAGAATGCTAGAATTGAGGTTATCCCAAGGGGTGATGAAATCCCCAAGGCCTCCTAAAAAAAATTAACAATACCACTTATTTTTTGTACACTCAAGATCACCTGAAGGTGCAAGAGGAGAGAATTAGTAAGTGGCCTCGAGGTTTAAAAGACACTTGTTCTTTTCCAGTGAAGCTTAGATTTTCTATCTACTTTGAAGACACTCATGTTTAAGCATGCATTGTTCTTTCCAACTTGACAGCGTCATCAACATAATAAAGCAAGGATTCATCAACATAAAGTAAATTGATCATCTTCAACATAAGTAAAATGCTAAAAATAAACAGATTCCTTTATGTCATTCAAGATTAAGTGAATTCATTTAAGCACCATATCCAAATATTTCATAGCAAGCTTTTTTGACCTTAGGCATTCAAGAGTGTATTCGCTATCTAAATATTCATTCCAATGAAAGCATGTCAATTTCTTTAAGGCACTCAAGATTGGGTTTGATTACTCTACACATGCGTTCTAATAAAAAACTTGCTCATTCATTAAGGCATTCAAGATTTTTTTGAGCATCATTCATTCCAATAAAATGTGTGTAAATTTTCTTAGATCATCCGAGAGTGTATAATGTTTTACCTTAATGCATTCAAGAGTGTGTTTGGCTTTTTGATATTAATTGCAACATGCATTCCAAGGAAAAATTATTAATTTATACAAGTTCATTCACCATTTAATCCTACAGGTGATTAAAATCATTACAAATAATTAAGTGATTAAAATCACTATAAATCCCTAAGTGATTAAAATCACTACAAATTTCAAAGTGATTAAAACTACTATAAAAAATTCAAAGCTTGTCTCTTGCAATAAAATCAAATTACAAATCCCTATTTATCAATAAAACAACGATTTAAGCATTAAAAAATATGAATCAATCTGCCAAAAATTGCAGACAACAGACACTAGGTAAAGATGACAGAATAGTGCAGATGCTAGAACTCGTAGAAGAAAAACCACTGAGATGTATGGTTAAACTTTCAAGTGACACGTTGACAACTATAGATGATAGAACAAGGTCAAAGACACCAAAAAATAGAGATTCTATAATATTGAAGATGACATAATTGACTTTCACCTCACACAACGCAAATGACAAAATACTGGCATGGAGATGATAGTTTATTGAAATGATAGGTTGTCTACCCACAATGTAGAAAGCAATATACAACCAATCTTTGTAGACAAAAATTTGAGTTTCTATCAAAATTAGCTTGCCTACAATGGAGACAATAGAAAAGTTAAAACAACAAAGTCAACAAAGTAATCTATGGAGACATTAATACAAATCAGAGATGACAAAATGGCTCTGGTTAGCAGTATGAAATGGTTTTGAAAAAATGTCACATTTGGAGATGCCAAATAGTGGAGACAGAAAAGCATCTTCACAGATGACATTATGTCCTGATGTAGATGACCATACGTGGTGTTTTGATAGCAAGTTAGAAATTTTTCATGTGATTTGATAGTGGAGAAGGGACATGGTTCCCACTGGGCATGCCAAAATGTATGCATGAAAATCTAACTTTTTGGAAACATGCTTAAACAAGCAAACATTAGTAGCATGTGCATATCAAAGATTAAAACAAACAAAAAATAACTAATTTCAAACTTAAGTTTTATAACTTAAGCAACTAAAAAGTAAGAGTTTCCACACAACCTCAAAGTAGCTCAACAAGGGCACCCATAAGAGGCCTTGTTTGTGTGCTTAAGTGGGGGGGATGTGGATGTGCTCTCCCAAACACAATTATGAATCCCAATGATTGATAAATGATATACAATGATAATGAGACTATACTAAGATGAATGGAGAATACTTCAACCAATGGCTATGGAAGCAACCGTGCTTGAAAGCACTCAAAGGATATGAATGTAGATAAAAGAAATCAAACTAGATTAACAATGCAAATGAAATAAAATCTAACAACTACCAAGGGGTTAGTAACGATGCATAAAATCACCAAGATCACTAAAAAGCTCTAATTCTAAACTAGCATGATAACAATGCAAATGAGGGAGATGAAAATTGCTTGAGACAAGGGCTCTATTTATAGATTTGAGAGAGGCCTTAGGGAGGTGGAATCTATGTGGCATCCACATAGGTGCCACAAGGGAGACACATGGGCTAAAAGACAATTCATGCAAAAGTCAAAAAGAGCATTTATGGTTAAGAGGCTCAAGGTGTGCTCACACATGTGTGAGCAACTCGGAGGAAGGAGTGGGGGACAAAGGTGTAAGAAGTGTAAATGAAGTGGAAGCTTTATTGGATCATGAGCTTCTCACACATGTGTGAGCAAACACTTAGGATCTAAAAAGGTGATTTAAAGAGGTTTAGGATAATAAAGTGAGATTAAGTAGTGAGTATGCTTAGAAGGATGAGAGTGATGGGTGTAGACTAGGTTTTAGGATGGGATTAGGATTAAGTTAAATAAGATTTAACTTAATCATAGGATTAAAGAATTTAATAAAGTGGAGGGACTTAAATAAATTAGAGTTTATTTAAAAGGGGATTGATGGAGCACTATTCATTAAATAAATTTAATACATTAGAGGGGAAGTATTTAAATTAAATTTAAATACATTAGAAAAAATGAACCTATTTAATTAAATAAGTAAAAAAATATGACAAATATAATTAATTAATAAATAATGAATTATAATGTCAAAGGAAATATTAAATGAATTAATATAGTGTTTGGGATGATTTTAAGCATCTACACTTTGATTAGGATTGTGCAAATGATTAAGGATATGATTAGATTGGAAACTAGGATAAATTAGTGGGTAATTGGATTGACCTAGGTTAGAAGGATGGGTTAGGTTAGGAAAGTGAGGTTAGGTGAAGGTTAAAGTTAGAAGTCATGTGCTCAAATAGAATTAAATATAATATTTAATTCCAAGTGGAATTAATAGGGATTAATTAAGTAAAATAAGTCATTTACTTAATTAAAGTGAAGTATTAATATGCAAGTGGGATGAGAGGGAATAGGCTAGGATTAAATAAATGTAAATTTATTTAAATCAAGGATAGGGGATAAAGATAAATGTAATTAATTAAATGTAAATTTATTTAATTAAAGTTAGGATAAGGTTTAAATTAAATAAATAATAAATATCTATTTAATTAGTTAACCTAAGGGGATTTGTGCTCAATTGGATATTTTTAGGTGTCTACATTTTGTCCCTCTTTGATATAGCATTATTGATGTTAAATCAAAATATATATATAGTGGATGGAAGGATTAGACTAGTAGCATAATACCACAGTCATGGAAGGATGACGAGGGTGGAACAACATGCCCCCTCGAGAGGACATGCAGGTTAGGAGAACACAAGTGTTCTCTCGAAATGGATAGGAGTATGGAAGGGAGTGGAAAATGATAAGATTGATAAATTTATGATAAAATGGTGTGAACAACCTAAGTTTGATATTGCATTCAACACTATGCACCAAGGTACGAGGAACCAAGATGACAATGTGTCAAGTACATGATATAAAGGGGTCTAATACAACCATATGCCTTACCATGATATGGAAGACAATGATTCCTTGGGACAATATGATGCCAAGACCATGAATAATAACACATACAAGTAAAAAGCAATCATACACAATAAACCAAAAGCAAACCAAAATTTTGCCCCTAGTCAAGTTGAAAGCCAATTAAGGGATTGATTGATGATGATTGATTGAGGATGACAAAGTTAATGTTAAGAACAATGCATATCCAAGGATTGGGAAGGAAACATCCCATGATGATGTTCAAATGTGGTCAATAGATTATCAACTGATTCAAATCAACATGATGAATTTAATAAGGATTGATGTACAAGATTGGATTGATTTGATTAGTATTGATTGCACTTGATTATCTTTCAATTTATTTTTTTGATTTTTTTATTTTATGGAGATTTTGATGAATAGATTGAATTAAAATACAATTGGAAGAATGTACTTAAATAAGATTGGAAGAATAATTTTGATAGAATAAAATTTTATTGGAGTAGAAGATAATGTGATTTGATGTGAAAAGATTAGAAGAAGGGGAAATTAATTGAATTAGAAGATAAATGAATTTTATTGAATGGATTAGAAGACTTGTATGGAACTTGATATGAAAGGTGATGCAGGTGTATCACCCAAAAATATTTTTATTTCAGTCTTTTCTATTTTAATAAGGTCTAGTAAAAAGGGTGGTTACTATTTATGGGAACTTGCTATTATTTTAGTAAGTTTTTCATATGAGCTAAGAATGTTCTCATTTTCTATAGGAAGTTTTATTTTAGAGTTGCAAGCCTATCATAAAAACCTCATTTCTTAAGCATAAGTATCGAAGAAGTTATTGCAGATTTTTGGTGGAAAAATTTGTAGAAAAATATGCAGGCTCATTGTTAGAGGCCTTAGAGTGCCTACATGTGGTCCAAAAACTTGACAAAATGGCACTAGTGATGTTCAATGCATGTAGATTAGGAGCTGATGTTTCCAAAAAGTGGTTATAATAGCAAATTGGAGCAACGGTTCGTGAGTTATGGCCTTTTGAAGTTGGGCTACTTGAAATATCTAAAATAATTGTCAAAGATGTATTTGGCCAACTATATATGTATTGTTAGGGTCTGTCAGCCCTATGTATTAAGTTTCAATGTCTAGAACCTTCCCAGGCGGCATAAAGTTGCCTATTTAAGAAAGGCCCAAACATTGTCTAAAATAGCTCTAGGTGATAGTTCACAGCTTGTTTTGTAAGTTACTGTAATGAAGGCACCCATGTGGATTAGCATATTATACTTGTGAATTCTTTAATTTAACATTTGCGATGCAAATAAGAAATCCATATTTTGTTCTCACATTTTCTATTTTTTTGTTATGGTTTATGGTATTAAGGGGAGCAACCTTCATTAAAAGGATGTAGATATAATGGATTGGGACCAATGACAAGGGAGAACCAAGACATGGTAAATGGATGGGAAGCAACATTCAATGAATGAAAGGTAGATGGATGGAAGGAATGGTGAAAGGATATAAGGGACCAAGTGATGGGGGATAGGAAGATGGAGGGAAAGGACCATGTTGCAAAGGATTTGAAATGCCCCACACTAAGTATAGGAAAATGGAAGAAAATATGGTACGAAAGGATGCATGAAAAATGGAAATATTGTATAGGGATACATAGAGGAAATGAGGGCTTATGTATTGTCCAAATCATGCATGGATTTTATTTTTATTTTTATTTTTTATTTTATTTGTATGCCTCCAGTTTTGATCACAAACATAGATATGAAAATGAAAGATCGATGGGCAAAGGATATCATGCAGGGGAAGTGAATATGATACGAATAATAAAATGAAGGATATGGATTAAATGTGGAAAGTGAAATGGAGGAAATGTATGGGATAATCAAGACCAAAGGCAAATGAAAGAAGGATAGAATTATGTAGGATTATAGATGGAGGATGGATGAAATGAACATGAAAAGGACTATGGGATGCAAGATATGTATAGGATGTCAAGATCAAATATGTGAAAGGACGGTGGGAGTATGTAGGATAATGGATGGATATAAAAAGTGAGCATGAATGGATGAAAGGGATAAGATAGTCAAGATCAAAGATGGAAAGGATGATGGATGATAGATGGAAATATGGAAGATATGTAATGCAATGTGGTATGGAATGGGGCTTGCCCTCATTGTAGAGTGCACGTGGAAGAAAACAAGTGAATGGATGGATGTGATATCCTGATTTGGATATATAATTTAATAATAAATAAGTATTATATATTATTAAAATGATTAATAATGTATATAAATTATTATATATATCATAAATATTATCAAATAACTATACGTGTATACAATATATATATATATATATATATATATATATATATATATATATATTATTGAATATAATTAATTAATATATACACACATAAATCAACTATTGACAATGACATCTTTGTTACTTATTAAAATACTATTATTAATTACAAGGAATATGATTTATATAATTAATATAATATAATTATCTTATTAATATAATTAATAATGAAAGGGCATGACTCTTGGAGATACACATATATATAGGATATCAAATAATGAAAAGGAAAGAGAGTTAGGAAAAATTATAAGAATGATAAGAAGGAGGACATTACAATTGGTATCATAGCCACAATCTTGTCATCCTATAAAGCTTATTATTGTAAGCAATAATAATCAAATACACCAATGTGAAACTTTCAAATAATGCATATCATGAAGAGGAATAGAAAGCGGAATCGATGAAGACTACTCACTTCATCTACAATTTTTTCTCTCCAAAACATTAGGGAGTTAACTAGTATATCATTGTCAATAAAGCAAGAATATCAACTACACTACTTAGTAATGGTCTCTTTGATTGGGGAATTCGTAAGAGAAGAATAGATTAGGTTTAACAATGCACTTTATATTAATCATATATTTAGTTTAGATTATTTCCACGCTACTGTATCTACCCATATATAATGTTTGAAGAAGATTGAGGTTTTCATGGTCATCAAATCACATCAAGAAGAGCTTTGAGCTTTGAAGTATATCGGTTAAGATAATGAATAGAAAAGTAAGATTTTTGATACATTGTACCTATTTAGTGGAAATGAAAATAAGGGCTGTCAGTATTTTAAGCATGTTGAGATTTTGCATGGACATGAAAAATAAGAAAATATTATATGTTACCAATAGGAATTTTTAGAGACTTGAACACTATCTGACAACATGAATGCATGATTAGGCCATCTTGTAGAGTATACGACAATAGTGAATACATTTTTCAAGTGTTATTATTAATAAAAATGAGGGAGTCTTTTCAAAAACTAATATGGATTATAACATTCAAGAATAGAAGGGATATATTGAAATGTCACATATACAGATGGTGGAGATTGGAAATGCACTCCCTTAAAAACCAATGATTGAGGAATTCAATAGAAACAAATTCCAAACATCCAATCATTGAAATTCACATTCAATCCCTACACCATTCACCATTATATCCATGTTGCATATATCAACACAACAAATAATACTGCATAGCAAATAGTATGTTCACTAGTAGCATGTATATCTAATTAGTAGTACTTAACTATGAACATAAGTAGTGTGAATCCCCACTGTCATTCATAGTTGTGAGAGGTAATAGATCATTGAAAAGAATATATGTCACACTTAATATTATTTAACATATATATACATCTCCCCACTTTGGAGCGATTTACCATACACTAATGGGCCAAGCATTGTTAATGAATGAAGAAGGAACATAATATAAACCAAAAAAAAAGATAAGAATCAAAAAAGAAGAGAGAAAGTAGCATATTCGAGATGGAGTATGGGGATTCTATTCAAACAAAATGACTACGATAATCAAAAATTGAATATTTTATACAACATAATAAATACATGGAGGTATTTTGACATCATTGAGGGACTGCATATAATTATGGTCTACAATTAAATAATGGCCAAGCAACTACTTGGCATAATGACATCAATGATCAGCAAGGAAAGATAAGAAGTAAAAAATGGTTATAAAACCAAACTAATATAGTAATATCTCATGCCAATAGACAATGATAAGGGAGGATATCAATTAAGGATCTAGCAACACTTTAAATATTTTCTGAAGAAGTATATAAATGAATAGGGATGTCTGGTGCAAGAGTCATTAATATATCTGAGAATATGAATTGATCCTATAATCATTGATGGAATAATTAAAACTGGAGATAGACTTAGTGATCTGCAAATTATATTAATCTATTCTATACAATGATGGTTTGGTTTCAATAGCCTCTAACCCAAATGACAGAGACATCAAATGTTACATCATCAAGAAAGTATCTAGTTTGTAGACTTGTTCATTACAATGCATTAAGAGCCTTTTATCTAATTATTCATGTATGGATCTACTATTTGATCTTCTCCAAATCTAGAATATTGGGAGAAATTATGAAGTGGCTAGAAAAATTATAATCTAAAAGAGGAATGATATTGTTAACCGCCAATGTGGAAATAGCAAATAGTACGTATGTGAGAACTTTTGGAAGATATATTATACATGAAAGTACGTACTGGAGGGTTAAGAGACAATGTGGACATTGCATAGAAGCTAGGTAAGAGAAAACATAAGAATTGATACCACTAGTGGAACATCAAATCAACAAAATATAATTGGACTACATATACCACCACATAAATAAGGGGTGTCACATATTAAATTACAAAATGTCAATTGTCTTATGTTGTGTACGAGACAATCCACATTCATTGATACATATGGATTGAAGAATTCAAAAAGAAGTTCGAGGTAAGTATTTTTACACCTCTTTATTTTTATCTTTTTATTTTTAATTTTTAAAACTTCTATGTGGACATGAAATTCAAGAAAAGATGAGGAACTGGTTAGAGTCAATTATTGATAAAGAATAGATTACTAAATATAGGTTCCACACTATTTGCATATGAATTTTTTAATCATAGTTAATATCTAATAAGAAAATAATATGTTTGAAGGGCATATATTGAAATATGTAAATAGAAGATCAAATACATATTATATATTCAAAACATACATTTAATCTGTAATGTATTTTGTTGGTGTAAATAAGTATTCACTTATTACACTTACTTAAGTTTACTTAGGTTAATGCATTATTTAATTATTTTGCATTATATAATTATTATTTTAGGTGAGACACTTAGGAGTTTTTGTACTCTCATTGAGTTACGCAACTCTAATTATGCACATGGTGTCTACAACATAGGAGTATGCATCATTCACTGAGTTTTCATGATGACAACATAGTTATCCGCACTCCTTATTTAGCACATGTTGTCTACACCATTGATTTGTGTGCTACACCATTGTAGGCTTATCCTCACATCATCGCACTTAATTTCGTGCTCAATGGAGGATAACCCATATCTGGTGGACATGTGTCTGGTTGTATGACATATCATCATGCTAACTTCTATGCATTCTAGAAGCTCTCCTAGGGCCTTTATATTCAGGCACTCCTAGTGTACTCTCAACTAGTTATTGAATTAATATAATCATTTTGATCATACTCTATCTATTTTGGTCTACTATGTGCTTGTGTTGAGTTCTTTAGTTCTTGGGTGAATTTTGGCCTAAGCCAAATTCTTACATGGTATCAGAGCTGAGGGAGATTCTCATCACATAGTCATTCGAGACCGTTCATGCTTCAGCACCTCGACACGAATCTGGAGGATCCACAGAAGTCGATCCTTAATTGATATCCTCCCTTATCATTGTCTATTGGCATGAGATATTACTATATTAGTTTAGTTTTATAACCATTTTTTACTTCATGTCAATTAATGATGGACACACGCCTGCTGTCAACGCTCCCATGAGGCAAAAATCTAATTGCCCAACCTGCAAACAATAGTGACATGCAAGACATCCTGCCAAGTCATTGCATAGTCAGTAGTGACATCAATATCTAGTCACCATCCAATGCAGCATCCGATGAGTTGTCAGATAATTTGCGTAGACTCAGTAGTGACCTGTCATCCCAATCAGCATATGAGCGCCTGCTCCACCACCTGTCACAATCTAGTGAGCACCTCCATACACCCTATCAGCAGCCACACACCTTGCACAGGTGGAATTTTTTGTACAATTCATACAGTATGGTATTCCACATCAGTTGCTACATCATTCGAGGGCAAAGAGTTTGCTGACATCATCAATATATGAGCTTAAGATTGATGCCCATATGGACATCAAAATAGGCCAAATTACAACTGCAGTGATAATCGTATGACCATCAAATTTAACCTCATCATTCACTGATGCAACCCCTCTCCAGATTCATTTTGGATTTTGTAGTTCGACTTCAAGAGGCCATAACTCACACATCCAGACTCCAAATCAGGTGCAATTTTTTTTGAAATTGGGTAAAATTTTCTAAATTTTTAATGGTGCAGCTATTTTTTGGTTTTGGTGCAATGATTGTTCAAAAATTGCATTTTTTGGCGACTAAACCTGGATAATCCTACATTTTGCAACTTCAAATGCTCCATATGGGCACATTTGGAGTCTTAAAACAAGTTCTATTTATTTTTTTAGTGTGTATTTTTTTGTCTACTTTCTAGATCTAGCATCAAATTATAGTGTTGTGTGGAGAAAATTGTCACTTTCAGCAATAGGGCCTTTCTTTGCTTTGTAATGCTTCAAAATTGTAGCACATTGTAAAGTTTCAGATTTGTACTCCATTAAGAGGTTGTTAAAAGAAAAATTAGAAGTCCATGAAGGCCAAAATTGGCAAGTGGCCCATTGTAATCGCACTACTGATAAAGTTTCCAAAGCATCTATTTTGGGGGGGTGTTCTTGGTGTTGTGTTCTCTCTTTTCTACACATTTCTTTCATTTACTGCATTATGGGCAACTTTAAGTTTCCTAAATTAACTCCTCATAACTATGCTATGTGGTCAATCAAAATGTTGTATCACTTAATGCATAATAGAGTTTCAAAATATGTAGATGGTACTCTTCCTAAACCAGCAGGTGATAATGTGTTTGCAAGTAATATTTTAAATTGGGTAGCCATGGATAGGAAAGCCCTAGGTGATATATGTTTGGGGGTAGATGATAAGATCATGTATCAAATCAAGAAATGTACTACATCCAAGGAAGCTTGGGATACCCTCGAAAGCCTTTATGGTAAAGTTCTGAAGAGGATGTGTTAAAAATAGAAGACGAGCTTGTATCCTTAGATCCTAAGTCATATGACTCAATACAGGACTTCATCATTAAGGTGAATGAATTAAGGAAAAATCTTACTAATTGTGGGAGTTCTATAAAAGATGATAGACTGATCTATCTCATACATAACAAGCTACCATCAAAGTATTCCACATTTGTATCTTCTTTTAACACCTCTAAGACTACCTTAGGGTCTGCCTACAAGAAAGTCACTTTTGATGAATATGCTAAACTATTGGATGATGAAGAAAATAAGTTGAAATCAATGGGGATTCTCAAAACACCTCAGTCTAAAGCATTGGTGGCCAACAATAAGGATTCTCAAAATTCAACTGCACAATCTTCAAATAAAGGAAAGGGTAAGAAGAAATGGAAGAGTAAATCTAAGGATGCAGAAAAGACAACACCTCAATCCAATCAACAAGGAAAGTCCTCGAATTCCAACAAGAAAGGGGACAACAACAATAAGGAGAAGAAGAAGTGTGCTTATTGCAAGAAATTGGGTCATGAAGAGCATGAGTATTATCTTAAAAATATTGATGAGTTGACCAACATCATGAAGAAACATAATGTTCCATTGCCTAACGCGTATAAGGATAAAGGGTCATCTTTAGATTCAAAGGGAAAAGGGCAAGCATTCATTGCAAATGCAAACTCTTTAAAGGAATGGATATTTGACTCAAGTTCCTCATATCACATGGGTTCTTCAAAGGAGGATTTTTCTTCATTGAAACACTCAAAGGTACTGCACATCTTCATGGGAAATGGTAGCAAAATGGAAGTTGAAGGGAAAGGCAATGTGGAAATGGAAAATGGAGAGCTTCAAGAGTTTCTCTATGTTCCAAACCTAAGTTCAAATCTCCTTTCAATCTACCAAATCACTCACCTTGGAGATGGACATAGAGTTGAGTTCCTTCCAAACTCGGTTCAAGTGCACAGTCTTAAAGATGATTCCTTGGTTGCAGTGGGGAAAGTGAATGATCACAAGAGGTTGTATTCTTTCTCTCATTTTGTACCCAAGTCTCCTTCAAAGGCCTTGTTATCACAATCTAATTTAAACATGCAATTATGGCATGAGCGGTATGATCATCTTGACTACCGCTACCTTCAGCAACTTTGCACATACCGCATGGTGAAAGGTCTACCTCAAATCAACTTTTCTATGGGTAAGTGTTTAATAGATTCAATGGATATGCATCCAAAGGGGAAGTTACAGAGAGGGAAGTCTTCTAGAGCAACTGGTGTTCTTCAAATGGTTCACATGGTATTAGCAGGTCCTTTTGCATTTAGGTAGGGTCGCTACATACTCACCTTAGTTGATGACTTTTCAAGGTTCACTTGGGTCTACTTTCTGCATAACAAGAATG
Organism: Cupressus sempervirens; assembly: GCA_028749045.1. Lineage (NCBI taxonomy): Eukaryota > Viridiplantae > Streptophyta > Pinopsida > Cupressales > Cupressaceae > Cupressus > Cupressus sempervirens. Next base: position 793,329,312 of record CM053791.1, read on the forward strand.
AAGTGTTGGACAATTTTCTAGCCTTCAAGGCTCATGTAGAACAAAAATCCAAGAAAGCCATCAAATTACTCTGAATGGACAATGGAAGCATGTATGCAAACAGAAGACTTAAGGACTTTTACAAACATGAGGGCATTGATCTTCAGACTCCACCAGCATTCAGTCCACATAAGATAGATGTTGTAGCTTTGAGGATTCACACTCTTAAGTCTATGGAAAGTTGCATGATTCATGCCAAGTCTCTAGATCCATCATTAGAAGTTGAAGAAATCTCATGTGCCACTCACATTCTTAATTGTTCTCCTCATCCAACCTTAGATGGAAAAACTCCTTTTGAGGCATGGTGCGGCAGAAAACCTATTGTGACACACTTCAGAGTCTTCGATTGTCCTACATGGGCAAAGCTATCTTCAAAGGGATGCAAGGCACAGTCATCTTAGGCTTGTACTTTCATTGGTTATGAAGATAGTGTGAAGGAATATAGACTTCTAGATCTAGAGACTCATCAGATTTTTGTGGAGAAGGATGTACATTTTGAGGAAAGTTCTCCAAGCTTGTCCTCTACTCCTCTTCGCACATCATACAGTGTGGAAATTGATAGTGATTTCAGTGATAGTGCTTCAACAGATTCATACATGTGGATTTCTATCGACAGATATAGCAAGAGGTCACTTTATCAGTTCAGTCCACATGCATACATCTCCACAATGATAGGTCCAGAATAGTAGGGTATATCTAGTCTTCCAGATACAGGTTTAGTGACAGATTTGGGGGATAGTATTCATGATTTGCCTCTTCTTCTTGATGTAGATATACCTTCTTCAATTGTCACAAGGGTTCTAGACTCTCTTGTTCTTTCTCTACATGATCAATCCTCCCAGGTTGAAGTGATTGTGGATACTTATGATTAGCAGTTGCAGCAGGGTTCTTCATCAGTTGTAGAGACAAACAGTTCTTTGGGATAGGTTTGTCAGCCAGTTGAGCAAGTTTCAAAGACATCACTTATCCATGGGACTCTTTCCACACATAGCAAAAGCATCTCATTTGTACCCTTGGCATTGTTTCTTCCTAAGGGGAGGAACACCATTCTGTAGTCATGGATCAGATTCTTCATCAAAGCGGTCACTATTCAGCATTCTTCTTTGGGGGGGGGGGGGGGGGGGGGGGGCACATCCTGTCTCTCTTCCTCTTCTCATCATTCTCGTATGTATATACTAGATGTATTTCATAATGGGGGGGTCTTGATTACTCCATCCATCCATGCACCCTTATTTATCTCTCTTTTTGGGGGAGGGTTTTTCCCATGAGGTTTTCCCTCTTTCCCTGCTTTATGGGAGATTGCATATCATTATGTACATGGGTACCTAACATGGCCTAGTAGCCGAGACCCATATTGCATTGCATCCTAGATTTTGTAAGCTTAAGGACATTCCCCTAAGTTGCACTTAAGGGGGGGTGTTGGTGTAAATAAGTATTCACTTGTTACACTTACTTAAGTTTACTTAGGTTAATGCATTATTTAATTATTTTTCATTATTTTATTATTATTTTAGGTGAGACACTTAGGAGTTTATGTACTCTCACTGAGTTATACAACTCTAATTATGCACATGGTGTCTATAACACAGGAGTTTGCATCATTCACTAAGTTGTCATGATGATAACATAGTTATCTGCACTCCTCATTTAGCACATGTTGTCTACATCACTGATTTGCATGCTACACCATTGTAGGCTTATCCTCACATCATCGCACTTAATCCCATGCTCAATGGAGGATAACCCATATATGGCGGACATGTGTCTGATTGTATGACATATCATGATGCTAACTTCTATGCATTCTAGAAGCTCTCCTAAGGCCTTTATATTTAGGCACTCCTAGTGTACTCTCAACCAGTTATTGAATGAATATCATCATTTTGATCATACTCTGTCTATTTTGGTCTATTGTGTGCTTGTGTTGAGTTCTTTAGTTCTTGGGTGAATTCTGGCCTAAGCCAAATTCTTACATATTTGAAGGATCTAATACTATTATGTTGAATTATATTAAGTAAATATGTGTGGATAATAATATTGCTAATTCAAAATCCATAAGAACTATTGTGTTATCCGTCGAGTTGGATAGCGAGTGCGCATAAGGTGAGGAGTAAATTAGTCACATTGGGGAATAGGAATCCCAATATGGATTTTAAGATCTAAGGGAGCCCCAAGCTGAGCATGTCCAAACTCAAGTAATAGTAAACCTTTCATCCATAATAAAACTAAACGTGTACATAGTGGGTAGGGAGTGTGCACAAGGAGAGGAGTAAATCGGTTGCATTGAGGTGAGAGAATCGCAATATGGATTAAAGATTTGAGCGAGCCCCAAGCTGAGCATGTCCATGTGAAGAACCTCCTTATAGAAATATCGTGAGAATGCTCGAAATAACAGAATACAAAGTGATAGCAGAACTCAGAATGAATCTACTGATCGCAAGCCACTTCGAGGGGGTAACCTCCTTTGAGCAAGCTCAATACAATAAATTCGTCCATGCCCATCACGGGCCTCAACCTATTCTTATATACTGGGTACGATCTAGAAAAGTAATACTACCTATGCATGTGGGATAATAAAATATACTCACAGGACGACTTACAAAGCATATGCGTCCAACAACACTACTCTAACAAAATAAACAGAAGGAACACACAGGTTCCTAACATCCCCTCTCCCTTAGAAAAAAGATTTGTCCTCAAAGCTTAAGGTGTGGAAATTGTTGTTGAATCTGAAGAAGGGGTTCCCAGGTAGCATCCTCTGGTTGCATGCCATGCCACTGAATCAAGACCTCAGAGATGGAGCGAGAGCGAAGCTGGCGAGTGCGCTGGTCAATGATTGCCACCGGCTCCAGGATAATGGATCCTTCCGTATCCATTTCAGGGAGAGTAGTTTGTGCTCTGACAGTGGTACCCAGAACTTTCTTTAGACAAGAAACATGAAAGACTGGATGAATGCGGGAAGAAGGAGGAAGTTCTAGTTTATAAGCAACTGAACCAATCTTCTGCAGAACCTTATAAGGCCCATAAAATTTTGGGGCCAGCTTATGACGCCCCTTCAGCTTTAGGGAGGATTGTTTGTATGGCTGTAGACGAAGAAAAACCATATCCCCAACTTGAAATGAGCGCTCAGAACGGTGTTGATCTGCTTGCTATTTCATCCGATTACGGGCCATGTGAAGATTATCCTGTAAGGTACAAAGAATCTGATCCCTGCTGCGGAGAACTATGTCAACTGCCTGGACTGGTGAGCTGTTGGGAGTGTAGGGAAGGAGCACTGGAGGTGCCTGACCATAGACTGCTTCATATGGAGTCATTTTAGAGGCAGTGTGGTAAGAGGTATTGTACCACCATTCAGCTAAAGGGAGCCACTTGGCCCACTGATGTTGCTGTTCGGAAGTGAAGCAACGAAGATAAGTTTCCAAGCATTTATTGACAATTTCAGTTTGACCATCAGTTTGTGGGTGATAGCTCGAACTCATCTTCAGTTTGGTGCCAGTTTTCTGAAACAGTTCAGTCCAAAAATGACTGGTAAAAGTTGCATCACGATCAGAGACAATGGAAGAAGGGAGTCCATGAAGACGAAATATCTGGTCCATGAAGATTTGTGCAACAGAGGAGGCAGTATAGGGGTGGCTGAGGGCACAAAAATGACTATATTTCGAGAGACGATCAACCACAACCAAGATCACTGTCTTGCCACCGGATTTAGGAAGCCCTTCAATGAAATCCATAGAAATATCAGTCCAAATCCGTGTAGGGATGGGCAATGGTTCGAGCAAGCCAGGAAGGAGGGTCGTTTCACCCTTGTGGCGTTGGCAAGTATCACATTCAGCCACCATCTGTTGAATCGTCTGTTTCATCCCTTTCCAAAAGAAGTTTCTCCTTGCTCGCTCATAAGTTTTGAGGAAGCCTGAGTGCCCTGCTGAAGGAGAAGCATGGAGTTCATAAAAAATAGCCTGATGTAGAGCTGGGTTCTGAGGAAGCACTAGCCGACCCTTGTATCGAAGAGAAGCACCATCCCAAGAGTAATGTGGTATAGCAGAAGGATTATTGGCTAGCTGGTGAATGATTTGAGATAAAGAAGAGTCACTGTCATAGCCCTGCTGAACAGACGCTAACCAATTGGGAATGGGCATAGAAATAGCGAAAAGGGAAGCTTGATTATCAAATGTGCGAGAAAGAGCATCTGCCACAATATTCTCCTTACCCTTCTTGTAGGTGATCTCATAATCATACCCCATGAGTTTGCTGACCCATTTCTGTTGTGTAGGAGAGGATACCCGTTGTTCCAAGAAGTATTTCAGACTTTGGTGATTGGTTCTGATGCAAAAATGACTCCCTAAGAGGTATGGCCGCCACTTCTGTACAGCATGCAAAATAGCCATCATTTCTTTTTCATAAGTAGAGAGGGCTAGATTCTTACCAGAGAGGGCTTTGCTAGTGAACGCAATAGGATGGTCATCTTGCAGGAGAACAGCACCCAATCCATTGCCGCAAGCATCACTCTCAATAGTGAAGGGTTTGGAAAAATCTGGCATCGCAAGAATAGGTGTACTGCACATAGCCTGTTTCAGTTGTTCAAATGCAGTCTCAGCAACAGGGGTCCAGGAGAAGGCATCCTTTTTTAACAGAGCTGTCAATGGTGCTGCAATTTTCCCGTAATCTTTGACAAACTTGCGGTAGTAGCCAGTCAACCCCAAAAAACCCCGAAGGCTCTTGAGAGTTTTAGGATGCGGCCAAGTTTTCATGGCATCTATTTTTGTAGGATCCACCCGCACTCCATGGTGTGCAACAATATGCCCGAGATACTCCACTTCCTCCTGGCCAAACACACATTTAGATAGTTTTGCACAGAGTTGATGATCAGAGAGAAGTTGCAAGACAAGCTCCAGATGATGGAGATGCTCAGCCCAAGTTTTGCTATATATGAGGATATCATCAAAGAAGACCAGAATGAATTTCCGGAGGTATGGTCGAAATATGTTATTCATCACTGCCTGAAATGTTGAAGGAGCATTCGTGAGGCCAAAGGGCATGACTAAAAATTCATAGTGACCATCATGTGTGCGGAAGGCAGTTTTAGGTATATCCTCCTCATTAACCCGAATTTGATGATACCCAGAACGAAGATCTAACTTGGAGAAAAAATGAGCCCCATGAAGTTCATCAAGAAGTTCATCAACAACTGGAATGGGAAACTTGTCCTTTATAGTGAGATGATTAAGTGCTCGGAAATCAATGCAGAGTCGCCATGACCCATCTTTTTTGCGAACAAGCAGAACTGGAGAAGAAAAGGAACTGGTACTAGGGCGAATAATACCTTGCTTCAGTAAGTCACGGACAAGTATCTCGATTTCGATCTTCTGATGAAATGGGTAGCGGTAGGGCCTGATGTTGGGCGGAACACTGCCAGGAAGGAGCTGAATATGGTGGTCCTCTGGACGAGAAGGAGGTAATCCCACAGGTTCAGCAAATACACCAGAATACTTGTCCAAAATGTGTTGGAGATCGGCAGGAGTGCTAGAGACTGCTGATGGCTGCATCTGAATGGAATGGAGCTGAGCGATGACACCATGTGAATTCTTCTTAAGAAGTTTTTCCATACGGTGTGAACTGATGATGCTGAGAGACCCTGGTTGTAAGCCTTTCAAAGTGTGTTGGTGCCCCTCGGCTGAAAACTGCATCAAAAGTTCAGCAAAATCCCAGAGAATGGGTCCAAGAGTGCGTAACCATTGGGCACCCAAAACCACATCACAGCCACCTAAGGGTAAGGCAAACATGTCAGAGCGCATGTTATAATCTCCAATCGAGAGACGCACATTGCGACATTTCCCTTTACAAGGTAAAGTGCCCCCATTGGCAATCATGACTTCAAAGCTAGAGCAGGGATGGATAAAGCAATCAGCCTGTTTGGCTATTCGTGGATCAATGAAGTTATGAGTGCTACTAGAATCAATGAGTATAGTAAGAGGGATCTTCTTGAAGAAACCCTGGACCCGCATGATTTGTGGAGTAGTGACTCCTGCCAAAGCATGGACAGATATCTCTGGTGGAGCTTCTGGTGAAGGAGTTTCAGGCTGGTGAGGCTCAACCTCATCATCCACTGTTTCCTGAGCATCTACATATTCTTCCAGTTCCGGTGGAGAATCCACATCCAAGAGATAGAGCTTTTGCTGAACACATCTATGGCCCCGAGACCATTTCTCATCACAATTATAATAAAGCCCTTTGTCTCGCCTGACTCGCATCTCTGTTTCAGACAAGTGCTTGATCGGAGTAGTTCTGGGAGCTGGTATGACTGGAGGGTTGTGAGAACCTGTATTTCTGAATGGAACAAAATTAGATCTGGAGCATTGTAGAGCACTAATCTTGTCTTCCGCTAACTTAGCCAACCCAAGGGCTTCCATCATTGTAGTAGGTCGAAACATTTTGACTTCTGAACGAAGTGCATCCTTCAGACCACTGACAAAACAACTACGGAAGAATTCATCAGACAAGCCCTCTGTGTAATTAGCTAATTTTTCAAACTCTGTCTGGTATTCTCTTACAGTGCCTGTTTGACGCAGTTTAGTGAGTGCTCCTGTGAAATCATCAAAGGAACTAGGGCCAAAGCGCTCCAAAATGAGGGTGCACAATTCTCTCCACGTTGGGCCTACATTAGCCTTGATGTACCAACGAAACCATTGAAGAGCTTCATGTTCCAAATGAAAAGATGCAAGGGGGACTTTGTGGTTATCCAAAGTATTATGCAAGCTGAAATACTGCTCTGCCCTATAGATCCATCCAGTCGGATCAGAACCATCGAAGCGTGGAAAATCAAGCTTTGGTCCACGGAAATTGCTAGAAGAGGACCCAGTATCTCCTGAATGGTTTCGGCTCATGGCTGACTGCTGAAAGTTAAGACCCAGAATTTTGTCATCCAGATCTTGAAGTTTGGTTTTGAGGGATGCAATTTCCTCTTCCATGATTTTTGCTCCTGTACGCGTAACAACCATAAAGCAAGGTTTTTTTTTTTTTTTTTTTTTTTTTTTTTTTTTTGGAATGGGTAGAAGATGAGAAACAAAAACTTTTTTAGTTACGGCAAACTTGGATTTGGGTAAAACTCATATAGGAAATGGGTGTTTGACGGGTGGTGGGAGACTATCTGGGGAAAAGGGAAAAAGAAAAATGAGGGTTTCAAGGGTAGGGAGGCGAAATGAGGCGAACAGTCCAAGAGGGATAAGGGAGCAAAATGAGGAATTGAATCTTGTGGCTCAGTTTGGTGGCGATTGGATGAGAGGTGAAAAAGATAGGGCAAACCCTAAAATTAGATAAATGAGGGATTTAGGGCTTTGATATGTAAAATTTGGGGTTGGGTCGCCAAGGAAGGAAGTATGCGAAATGATATTGCAGACGTTCTGCGGAAGTATGAGCAGAAACAGAAAGCAAACAAGGAAGCTACGACTAAAAAACAGAAAAAATTTTACTCTTTTTTTTTTTTTTTTTTTTTTTTTTTTTTTTGAACAGTCGACTTAGAAAAATTCACTCACAGACAGAACAACTGAAAAGAGTTATTGCAATAACAAGAGATATTAGAAGTGAGAGGAACCTAAAGGCCACGACAGAAAAAAAAAATTTGATCTAATTTCCACCCAGCGAGCCCAAGAGAGTGCTCTGATACCAGATGTGAAGAACCTCCTTATAGAAATATCGTGAGAATGCTCGAAATAACAGAATACAAAGTGATAGCAGAACTCAGAATGAATCTACTGATCGCAGGCCACTTCGAGGGGGTAACCTCCTTTGAGCAAGCTCAATACAATAAATTCGTTCGTGCCCATCACGGGCCTCAACCTATTCTTATATACTGGGTACGATCTAGAAAAGTAATACTACCTATGCATGTGGGATAATAAAATATACTCACAGGACGACTTACAAAGCATATGCGTCCAACAACACTACTCTAACAAAATAAACAGAAAGAACACACAGGTTCCTAACAGTCCAACCTCAAGAATTAGTAAATCTACCATCCACATCAAAATTAAGCATGTTCCTAGTGGGTAGGGAATTTGCATAGGGGGAGGAGTAAATTGGTCACGTTGGGGTGTGTAGTGCCTGCCCCTAGTTTGCATTTTATTATTATTGTCGAACTTTTTTAGGCCAGTTTTATGCTTGATGATTATTAGCAGTATTTTGAGATTATCATATATTATTTCATATTCAATTGATTTTATGAAGAGATTATGTGGTACTCTATACTTCATGTAGGCATGATGATTATTATAGTGTTTTCATTTATTAATGATGATTAGTTAGATGGATTATCATATGTATATTCTTTTATCCTTTCATACCCTGTGACATGTATAGTGGATGATTGAGCATTCCAAATTTTATTGCCAAATGTAATTCAGAATAAATGTATATTATTTAAATGGACTTTGGACTCTTAAATTATTCTTTCATGTGGATGTGGTAATTGTTAGACTAGTATTAATTATAATTTAAATGTGACTCAACGTCTTGGGATTGTTAAAGAATGTAATCTATTATGTTTTCCTCTATATGATTGTATGTTATTGCTTTCGCTACTTTATATTTGATGTGTATGTTATTCTTACTTTTAAAAAAATGTTTGGAAAACTTAGTAAAACTTTAGGTTAATTCTTTATGATCCCTTGGTGGGGCATTACATCTAGTATCATAGCCTGAGTTTATACATTGGGAGCTCTAGGTATATTGGAACACCACTAGTTGTTAACTAATTGAAACTAAAACAAAATTTATACTATTATGTATATCTATATCAAACTGAAACTTGATCTAGTTGAACTAAAATAGAACTTGAACTTTAGTTCTATATTTTTAAATTTTGAAAATTTAGACTTCAAAACTGAAATATACAGTGGGGAAAGGGTCCAATGGGACCCACACAGTGAGTTCTTTAGCTTTACCATTCTTGTAGGCTTCTAGGAGTAAGCCTAAGTCTAGGGGGGTGGATGTAGTGCCTACCCTTAGTTTGCATTTTGTTATTATTGCTGAACTTTTTTAGGCCAGTTTTATGCTTGATGATTAGTAGCAGTATTTTGAGATTATCAAATATTTTTTCATATTCAGTTGACTTTATGATGAGATTACTTGGTACTCTGTACTTCATGTAGGCATGATGATTATTACAGTGTTTTTAGTTATTAATGATGATTAATTAGATGGATTATCATATGTATATTATTTTAGCCTTTCGTACCCTATGACATGTACAGTGGATGATTGAGCATTCTTAAATTATTTAAATGATTGAGCCATTCGAAAAAAATGTATATTATTTAAATGGACTTTGGACTCTTAAATTATTCTTTCATGTGGATGTGGTAATTGCTAGAGTTAGTATTAATTAGAATTTAAATGTGACTCAACATCTTCGCATCCTTAAGGAATGTAATATATTATGATTGCCTCTATATGATTGTATGTTATTGCTTCTACTACTTTATATTTGATGTGTATGTTATTCTTACTTTTTAAAAAATGTTTGGCAAACTTAGTAAAACTTTAGGTTAATTCTTTCGGATCCCTTGGTGGGGTGTTACATGGCGAGAGAATCCCAATATGGATTAAAAATCTGAGGGAGCCCTATTAGGAATAAGGTGTCTCAACCTTGGATAATTCCTATTCTAATTATTTGTTTTGTAAATTTATTTTTTGCAAATGATGTAATTAAGTGTAAGTGTACATGTCTAGTTGGAATGTTGATGTGTCATTCCACTTGCATGTGTTAGCATCTTAAATTGTGTGTAAGGAAATCATGACTAAAATGGTTATGATGGATTAATATGATGCGTAAGAGCTATATTTAATTGTGTGTAAGGAGATCATGACTAAAACATTTATGACGGATTCCTATGACCCGTAAGAGCTATCTTTGAAAGATCTAATTGTGTGTAAGAAAATCATGACTGAAATAGTTATGAAAAATTCCTATGACATGTAAGAGCTACTGTTGGAAGATGCCCTAAAAAATAAAAGTACATTATATAAGCACTTTGAGGGTTGTAGATAGTAGAGAGTGAGTAGTGTATTATTGATTGCTACTGGATAAGTCTTCCATGTCCTGAAAGAGCTTGAACTGTAAGTGTGTTGCAACCTTTGAGTTGAAGATAATACATTGTGTAGGTTTTGGAGGGGTGGGGTTGTTTTACTAAAATGTTTTTCCCCGCTGACAGATCTTTGTGTTTATGTGTTATTATTTCTCTATCTATTTTTTGTATTCATGATTGATTGCAATATTGTTATTTTATTGAAAGTGAATCTAAAATTATAAGGATTTAAAAAGAATTAGCATAATATTTTCCTTAAGAGATTAGTGTAGGAAGTTATTTTCGCCCCTGAGTTTCCTTACAAGTGGTATCAAAGCTTGATCAAATTTTGATCCTAGTTGTCAGGTAGGGTTTTTTGAGCTAATCTCAAGTTTGAGTGGTAGTTTTGTGCAGAGCATTTTTAATCTTATTTGCAGATTGAGATGGCTAGATCATCATACAAAAAAATGGAGCTGAAGAAATTTAATGGTAGTAATTTCAAGTCGTGGAAAATCAAGATAGAAGACTTGCTTAAAGATCATGATCTATGGGAGGTGACTTCATTTGATGTGAAACCCACAAAAATATCTCAAGTAGATTGGGATCTCAAGGATTAGAAAGCTAAGGGTCTCATTAGACTTTGTCTAGCTGATTCAGTCCTCTTGAATGTTCTTGATGAGAAGACCACAAACAGTTTGTGGATACAGCTTGGGTCTATGAATTAGGCCAAATCTCTAGTGAACAAGTTGTTCCTGAGGAAGAATTTGTATTCTCTAAGAATGGAGGAAGGAGGATCTTTTATAGATCATCTAAATGCTTTTAATTTACTAATTGTATAGTTGACATTATCTAGTGTTAAGATAGAGGAGGAGGATCAATGTATGACCCTATTGTGTTCCTTGTGGGATTCATGGGACCATCTTGCGATGGCTCTTGGAAGTACTTTAGTCACTTTTAGAATGGATGTTGTGGTGTCTTTGTTGTTATCTAAGGAGATGAGGAGAAAGTCATCAAATTCAGCTAAGAAAGCTCTTGTTGTTCACAATAGATCCAACAATAGAGGCAAGAAAAACAACAATTTTGGAAAGGGTAGATCCAAATCTCATGGAAAATCAAAGACTCCTGGAAAGTCCAAGGCAAAAATATAGAACTATGATAAGACTGGGCACTTTTGTAAAGAATGTAAAGAGCTAAAGGAGAAGAAGGCCTTAGATTCAGGTTCAATGCTTTCATTGTAGCCTTGGCAATGCATGCATCTAATGATGTGCAGTTGATGGACTCGTGTACTTCTTTCCACATGACCTCTAATTGAAGTTGGTTCTCAAAGTATGAATTTTTTGATAGTGGAAAGGTGTACTTGGGTGGTGATTCTCATCTAAATATAGTTGGATGAGGGCAGGTCACTATCAAATTCCCTGATGGATGAGTAAAGGGGATCAACGGGGTAATGCACATCCCTAGTTTGGCATGAAACCTATTTTTTGTAAGTATGTTGAATGATGTAGGTGTGTAATTTATTTTTCTAAAAATGGATGTAAGATTATGAGAGGACCTATGGTGCTTGCTAAGGGTACTAGGAGAGGTACTCTATTTCAGCTTGATGCATGCATTTCTTAGTGCAATAGCTCTTCTGTTTCAAAGAATAGAGCAGCTATCACTTCATCCCCACAATCTGAATGAGAAGTGAAAAAGATTATGGTTATTGGTTCTAACAGTAGTGTAGCATCTGTACCTAAGGGTGCAAACACATTAGAAGGAAAGCTTCTTGTAGATTAGACAATGTTGTGGCATATTATATGTGGCCACATTGGTGAGAAGGGTCTCAGAACCCTGAAAAATAAGAACCTAGTTGAAGGTTTAAATGATTGTAATCTTGAGTTTGACTTTTGCAAATATTGTGTCTATAGTAAACAAAATCATGTTCAATTTTACTCTAGTTCTCACAAATCTTCTAATATTTTGGATCTTATTCATTTCAATGTATTTGGTCCTATAAAAGTTCCTTCAATCTCCAAGTCAATATTTTTTGTATATTTCATAGATGATTATAATAGAAGGACATGGATTTATTTCCTAAAAAGTAAGACACAAGTCTTTAGTTGGTTCAAGGAATTTAAAGCCCTTGTAGAGAATCAAACTAGTAAGAAGATTAAGTGTATGAGAATTGATAATGGTGGTAAGTTTTTCTTAGCAGAGTTTGAACAGTTCTATAAAGAATGAGGTATTGAGAGGCATAAGACAACTCCTTATACCCCATAGCAAAATGGAGTTGTAGAAAGAATGAATAGGACACTGATGGAGAAGGCTAGGAGTATACTTAGTGGAGCTAGTCTTGAACAATAGTTTTGGGCTAAAGCTATGACCATTGCTTGCTTTTTGGTTAACAAATATCCTACATTAGCTCTTTTTGGTAAGACACCCATGGAGGTGTGGTCTGGTAAGAAACCTTCAATTAGACATCTTCATGTTTTTTGGTGAAGCTTATGCACATGTTCCAAAGGAGAAAAGATCGAAGTTGGAAAACAAAGTTGTCAAATGTATTTTTTCAGATAATTTGTTGGTATGAAAGGATACAAGCTTTGGGACCCTATGACTAGTAAGGTGTTGTATAGTAGAAATGTTATTTTTAGAGAGCTAACATTTTCTCCTATTGTGCTACAACCAGATGAAAAAGAAAAGAAGGAAGATATTGTTTAGTTGCCTCCTAACCCTAAGAAGACTGAATAAAAAGACCATGTTGGGTCTAATTTTTTGGCATTAAGCTATTATTTCCATTAGTAACAACACTTATATGTATCAGTATAGCTGTTGAGCTCATCACTCAATCTACAATGTATACCGATCATTCAGTGGTTACCTTGTACATTCATCACTTAAGCAATTTACACTGAGCTTCGCAGTTCACACTAAGCATTCTAAGTGTTAACTGAGCTTCGCAGTTCACATTAAGCATTCAAATATTAACCAAGCTAATTATAGCTATAGAGTGAATGTGAAATCCAATAGTGTCTACCGAGTTTACAATGTTCACCAAACTTCACAGTGTTTACTGAGTGATGAAAGCATAGTGTTTATCGAGTGATGAAAGCACAATGTCTACCGAGTGATAAAAGCACAGTGCCTACTGAGTGATGAAATCATAGTGTCTACTGAGTGATGAAAGCACAGTGCCTACCAAGTAATGCAAGCATAGTATTTATCGACTGAAACCAAAGTAAACAAAGGATTCAGTTTAATTAAGAAGAGTGGATTTTAATTATTGTGAATCAGCAAAAGAGCAGAGTATTCAGCAAGGTCTATAACGAGTAGTAAAGACTTATCAGTCACAAAAGGTGATCAATAAATCAAGGATCTAATCAAAAAATCAAGTTTGTAAGTAGATCCATTATTTTATCCTAACAGGTGAATCAGTTTTGTAAATCCTTTAACAAGGTAGACTTAACAGTCTTTGTATAAATCTCCTAAAAAAGTGCATACTTCAGTGTATGTTTGTAAATCCTCTAACAAGGTGGACCTAGCAGTCCTTTATGCTCCTAACAAGGCAGATCACCAGAAGTGGTCAATGTAATTCTTAATTGGCCAACTTCATACTGCAGTAATGAAGTTTTGTGGGTATCATCCACACCCCATTTTTAATTTCTATTTGGAAGGTTTCTGGGTCACCAAATCACTGTGTACATGTGTTATGGATGTTTGATTTCTCATTTATGCAGTAGATTAGGTGAATGAATGATAAATGGTTAAAGTGCTAAATTTTTTAAAGTTTTGAAGTTACTAATTCACCCCTCCCCTCTCAGTAACCTATTATATCTTGAATATTTCCAACAATTGGTATCAAAGCTTTGTGGTTCTCAGGATAAAGTTTGATAGGTTGAGCAAAGATCAAGGACAATGGAGATATTCAGACTTGACAAAGCTATTGAAAATGAAAAGCTAGATGTGGAATTGGCCATGGCTCAACTCAAAGAAGCTAAGGAGCATCTTTCTCACCCTGAAGAGAAGAAAGGAACTTGCAAGACAAATTAATGATCATCAGTATGTTGAAGAAAATATTGAAGACCTTTTACCTTCAAGTAGTTCAAATGAAGCTAATGAGGCAATTAAGTAACTCCTAGCAAAGAATGGTTCCCTGTAGGAAGAAGTAAGAAAGCTCAAAAGAGAACAAGAAATTCAATCAATTAGGCTATGTGAAGTTTTGGAATAGAGAGACAAGGAAAATGAAGACTTAGAGGTAAGAAATAGTCAATACCTTCAGCATCAAGATCTTGTAAATCAACTATCTAATGCAAATGAAGAAACTATGAATCTAAGATCTGAAAATGAAAACCTGAGGAATGATTTAATCACTGAAAGACAAATAAATGAAAGCTTAAAAAGTGACTTAAGATCTGAAAGACAAATCAATGAAATTTTGGAAAATGACTTGATCACTGAAAAGAAAATCAATGAGATAATGATGAAATCTCAAGCAAACATGACCCAATTAAATCAGCAAAGTGAACAAAATCTTCATAGACAAAAAGGAAAAGTTGGACTTGGTTACAACGAAGAAGGTGAAACCTCCAAACAAGGTGCCCAAAGGAATCAAAGACCTACTTGCAATCACTGTGGTAAGCAAGCTCACACATCAAACAAGTGTTGGAGCAATGGAAAAGGTAAATTCAATGGTAAATGCTACAATTGGAGTCAGCATGATCATAAAGCTAATGAATGCAAAAAAAAACCAAAATTTGAAGGAAATTGTCACAAGTGCAAGACGCATGGTCACAAGGCATTCCAATGCAGATCCAAATCATTCAATCCAGCTGAACAACTTGTCAAGACAATCTTTGGATAGGATTACAATACCTGGTGCAGATGTCATTATTGTGGAGAATATGGACACATTGGCAAAGACTGCTCAAGGCATCACTTGGGGAAAAGAGACACAATAGTAAGATGTTATACATGCACTGGACTCGGTCATATAGCTAAAAACTGCATGAATATAGGAAGAGTTGAATATGAAAAGAAAGGTAAATCTAAAAATATTTAGAAGGAAATGAAGCAACAGTGGATTCCAAAATCTACCAAGCAAGATAGTTCAAGTGATGGCAATGTCACTCAAGAAGTGGGTGACTCCATCATCTCTAATTAAATTCATAAAGGATCTGGAACTGTATCATCAAGCCATATCTAGAGAAGTTCCAATGTAAGAAAGTGGAATGATCAAATCAGTATTCTAGATACACAAAGATCAAAGAAAACATATCTTTTCTCGAGTTGCATCTACCGAGGAAAGTCGGTGATAGACCTTACTAAGATAGGTAGATAACAACTAAAAAAATTTGTTCGATCACTGAGTTCCAAGCTTCTATCGAGAAAATGAATGATAGCCTATCAAACACTATGTCATCTCATCTACCTTTGTACCAAGCATTTATGGCAAAAATTTTGTCAAAAGGGCAGAATTCGATTTCATTCTTCATCGCGATTTTAGAGCTAAGAAATTTCCAATGATTCCCAACTAAATTCCAAGCAACTTCAAGAGATTTCAAGCGATTTTAAAGTGAAAAAACTATTCAAATTTTTCTTACACTTACCAAGCAACAATGGAATCTAGGAGTAGCTATTGCACCAAGGTGAAGAGAGGTTTAGAAATGCTGGTAAAGGGCACAGAATGGAAAGTGCCCAACTTCAAGATTGTTTCGACCATTGCAAAATCACTCGATCCGAATGGAGCTCAATCACAAATTCCACCTAAGGTACTTCTTATCAATGATATTTGCACTCATTTCAAATGTTTTGTTCAAGAAATTGGAAACCTAGAGATGGATAATGCCCTAGGAGAAATGTGTGTACATGGCTCTCTAAAACCCAAATTCAAGCATCTTGAAATGAAAGGTTTGACTCATATCTCGCATATGCCTAGAAGCTTCCAAACCAAATGGACTAGGTATATTTTGAGTTGGGTGCACAATGGGCAACTATGGCTAGATCAGCCAGTCTTGATCACAAAGAAGATGATTCACAAAATCACGGGTCTCCCTATGCTTAACAAAGCAAAAACCATCAAAACCCTAGGTTAGGATGAGTTGTAGAAGATAACCCTAGCTGAGTGGGATGGTAGAGGTTTAAAGGTTAACACTGTATCAGATGTCGAGCTAAGATTTGGCATTCATGTCATTGCCCAAAAAATCTATAGCTCTAGCCGACTAAACAGTGTACCTTGTGAGGCTGTGGACTTAGCCTTCAAAATTGTAAAGAAGAATCTTGAATTCGACCTATCAGAATTACTGTTGAAATAGTTAAACAAAAATATGGAGAGAATAAGGACCTCAAAGAACAATCCTTCTAAATTTGGCTCCCTATTAATCTGTTTATTTTTCTATGTTCAAAAATTCTTTCCATCAAAAGGAACAGTAGTATGGAGAAAAGACATTCCCATTCTTTATCAGATTAATGAGTTTGTAGCTAAAATGGGTGAAAATTTTGATAGCATCATGGAGAATTATTTTGAGGATTTCAAGTAGAGAATGAATAACAGATTTTGGATTCCACCAAAACTAGTTCAAGACTACAGAGATGATGTATGTTTTATGGTTGACTGTGATAGGGTGTATATTCAGGTAGTCAAACCTTGAGTTGCATGGGTAAAACCTCTTCCTTATGAGGTAAATATTGATGAGGCTAGGGATATCATTAAAGCACTAGTCAATGAGCTAGTAGACCCAAGGCAACCAATCTTCAGAACTTATGATGAGGCAAAGGCTAGAATTTAGCTTGAAATCAAGCTACCCCAGGCTAGCAAAGGCAAGAGGAAGATAGCCAAATTGAAAACTGCTACCGGTCCTCTTATGCTTTTTGAGGGAAAAGGTGAAGATGAAGAACATGATGAAGAAGAAGAAGGAGAACAAGAAAAGGAAGAACAAGAATCTGAAGAGGAACAACCAAAGAAGAAAGGTAAGGTAACTATTACCAAACCTAAGAAAAAGACCACTACGGTTTTCACCAGAAGAACCAGAAAAGAAAAGTAGGAACCTATACTGGTTAGGCATCCACCCACATTCAAGGAAAGGCTTAAACAATTAGAAGAAGGAGCTAGCATCACAAATTTCAAAGCATTGAAATTTGAAACTAGAACTGATGCTAAGAAAATGCAGATTGAGGAACTGGTACTCAACAAGATGGGTAAATGGAAATACTCCCCGGACCAACTTGCCTCTCAAGTCTCCAAAGGACTATTGGAGAGATTGCAACCAAGATGGGAGTCAGCCACCAAAACAGTTAAAGACATATATGAGCAATCTCTGAAGAATCTTCTACTAAATCTCACTGGAGCAGAAATAAAGGCAGCAATGAAAAACCATGAAGGTAAAATGATGATAAGATTTCACACATGTTTGATCTTAATTAAAGACATTGAGCATGTTGTGAATTATGCAACAAACATGTGAAAAAATATCTATCATCTGCAAAAGCCCAGTAAAGATCCAGTAGAGATCAAGGATGATGATAGCAGTGATGATGATGATTTTGAGAGCACTCCATCCATCACAGTTACTCTAGGAGAGCTGCATGCACTTATGGAAGAAAAAGGGGAAGAAGACAAGGAGGAAGAAGCAAATGAGGAAGAAGAAGATCTAGTCAAAATTGTAGTAGAAGTAATTGCATCCCTTCCTCACTCTCCATCAAAGATCTTTGCATCCACTATGGAGATAGCTTTTGCAAGTGAGACTGTGAGCACAACTATCACATCAATTGCTCAATCTCCACAGGCCACCTCCCAGCTCTAGGTATCTAAAATAGAGGTGCCAAGCACTTCATCTACCGAGCTAACTGTTACTTCTTCAGCTACTGAGCCAGCCTCCTCAACTCCTTCATCAACAGCAAGTGTACCAATAAGTTCCACAATTTTGTTTTCATCAATTCTAGCTAGTTCTATAGTTTTGTTTCCATTAGCATCAACTATATCCACTTCCACTCAAACTAGTTCAGATACTGCTACACCGAGTGTATCATCATTTTTGGGAAGCATTCTAATTTTTGATCCGGCTAATACTTCTATTGGCATTCAATCCTCAAGTCCTATCCCAGTTTTTACTACTAGTCCTTCCATCTCCACTATTGTGTCTATTCCTAAAGTCAAACTAGTCATCATAGAAGTAAAAAAAAAGCATCCATTAAGACTTCTGATCACAAGAAAGGAAATTCTAGAAGATATTGACTTAGACACAGAGATAGTAATTTTAAAGATTGACTGTGAAAATGCTACCATTGAAGAGATGAGGTTTGATAGTCAACTAATAGAGATGAAAGCTATGCAAAAGAAGTTAAGTTCTGAAAGGGATAAAGAATACAGAATCATTGAGAATGCCAAGAATATAATTACAGATGCTATAGGTGTTGAAGTGGATTCTACTCAACACATTTTGATTTAGTTAGAAGAGGCTATACAGAAATTCAATGAGGATTCCTCTGGACAAGAAAAACTTATTGAGAAAGATGAAAAGAAATTTGATAATAAGGTGCTAGAGCACATTTCTCAAAAGATAGCAATAAAGCAAGTTGAATTGTCAACATTTTTGGAAAATTTTGAAAATTCTTTTAATAATGCAACATCACTTTTTGCTAAACTTTGTGATGTTTTTGGCTTCACCAAAGAAATAAAAGATAAGTTAAATAAGATTGATATTGATATGAAATCAAGTGCCTCCAAGCTAAAGGTGGACTCCTCCTCCACAACCTCCCATCACATCAAGATCAAATATTTGGCAGATGTATAGGCAGAACTATTGAGAGAAGAAGCAAGGATCTAGTCTACACTCATAGACATCCAGAACATGATCCTTCCTATCATGGACACAATGAAAAAACATCTTATACATTGAAAAACATTGGTCCAAGATCAGAACTTCTTAGTGACTGATCACTTGATCCAATTATCAGCAGAAGTTCAAACTGCCCTCTCCACCGGTCAAATTTTGTAGCAGACATGGGATAGTACTTTTGCAACTATTCTTAAGGTACATCAAGAATTTCTATCTCATTTTGGTGTAGCCATATAAATTGTATATATGCAGTCCTTTGGAATTATTATCAAAAAAAGGGAGAGATTTAGAGATTTAGCATAATAAATGAGGAGTGTCATCACTATAAGTGATAGGGGGAGTTAGCACTCATTTGAGTTAGCATGTGTACATAAGTATCTTTGTATATAAAAATGTATATGCAACCTAAATTCATTCAGTTAGGTTATGTACATATATGTTTTGGCTTATAAGTGTTTTTATCACTAATGCCAAAGGGGGAGATTGTTGGCATTAAGCTATTATTGCCATTAGTGACAACACTTATCTGTATCAGTATAGCTACCAAGCTCATCACTTAGTCTACAATGTATACCAAGCATTTGGTGGTTACCTTGTACATTCATCACTTAATCAGTTTACACCGAGCTTTGCAGTTCACACCGAGCATTCTAAGTGTTAACTGAGCTTCACAATTCACACTAAACATTCAAGTATTAACCAAGCTAAGTATAGCTACCAAGTGAATGTGCAATCCAACAGTGTGTATCAAGTTTAAAATGTTCACCAAACTTCACAGTGTTTATCAAGTGATGAAAGCACAGTGTCTACTGAGTGATGAAAGCATAGTGTCTATCGAGTGATGAAAGCACAGTGCTTACCGAGTGATGCAAGTACAGTGTCTATCGAGTGATGAAAGCACAGTACCTATCGATTAATGCAAGCATAGTGTTTACTGACTAAAAGCAAGGTAAACAAAGAATTCAGTTCTTACTGAGTGATACTATATCTACCGAGTCTCCAATGGTTACCAAGTTTATAACTATGTCAGGTGATTAGTATGGACCAAGCCTTCACTTCTACCGAGTGCATGACAATGCCAAGTAAAGTAGTGGACACCGAGTATCAGAAGGTCACCAAGTTAGTTCAGTGAGCCTAAGTTATTTATTGTTTCGTCGACTCAGTAATATTTTGTTCACTTGTGTTTTAGCCGACCTTGTAATTGTAATTATTGGAATGGTATATATATGTAATGTATTATATCATTTGCAAGAATGTATGTATGGAATGTGATGTGAAGAATATCAAGAGCGACATGTAATTATTTGAGAAGAATGAAAATGAATCAACAAAAGAGCAGAGTATTCAACAAGGTCTACAAGGAGCAGTAAAGACTTATCAGTCACAAAAGGTGATCAATACATCAAGGATCTAATCAACAAATTAATTTTGTAAGTAGATCCACTGTTTCATCCTAATAGGTGAATCAGTTTTGTAAATCCTTTAATAGGGTAGACTTAATAGTCTTTGTATAAATCTCCTAACAGAGTGCATACTTCAGTGTATGTTTGTAAATCCTCTAACAAGGTGGACCTAGCAGTCCTTTGTGCTCCTAACAGAGCAGATCACCAGAAGTGGTCAATGTAAGCCTTAATCAGCCAACTTCATATTGCAATAATGAAGTTTTGTGGGTATCATCCCCACCCCAATTTTACTTTCTATTTGGAAGGTTTTTGGATCACCAAATCACTGTGTACATGTGTTATGAATGTTTGATTTCTCATTTATGCAGTAGATTAGATGAATGAATGATGAATGGTTAAAGTGCTAAATTGTTTAAATTTTTGAAGTTATTGATTCACCCTTCCCCTCTCAGTAACCTATTATACCTTGAATATTTCCAACATAATTATGAGGAGAGCTCTAGTAGCTTTGATAGTTTAAAAGAAGAGGAAGAAGGGTGGGTAGTTGTTAGTGGGTGGTTGTTATCAAAAAGGTACATTTGATATTTTCTAAGATGTAATATTTTTTATATTGTTAGAGAGGGTCATTTATATTTTAAATATTGAAAAATGAAGTATTAATATGAAAGTTAAATTGAATAACATATGACGCAAATAAATTCAATATCATATTATTTATTGTTTTGAAATAATGGACAATATAGCAATGTGTCTAGACTTTTGAGTTCTTCAACCTCAGCCCTTGAGGAGATCCATGAGAGTAAGAAAGCAGCTAGAAAGGTTTAGTTATTTTATGTTAGATTCTATTTGTGCCTATTTTGATTACTAACACTGATGAGCCTAGATCTATGAAAGAGGCTTTGGATATGGAAGATACAAGTTCCTAGATTGAGGCCATGGATGATGAGATGGCTTCACTAGATTTTTAAAAAAAACTTGGGACCTTGTACCTTTACCTAAAGGATGAAAACCTATTGGTAGCAAATGGGTGTTCAAGAAGAAATTTTGTGTAGATGTCAATGCTGAAAGGTACAAAGCTAGATTGGTTGTGAAGGGGTATTCACAAGTAGAGGGAATAGATTATCGTGAAATATTCTCTCCTATTGAAAATTTGACATCCATTAGATTTATGTTATCTCTTGTTGCATCATATGATTTAGAGATAGAATAGATAAATGTGAAGACAACTTTCCTTCACAGTGATTTGGAGGAAGAGATTTATATTTCACATCCTAAGCACTACGTTCTTAAAGGTAAAGAATCTTTGGTTTGCAGATTAAATAAGTCTTTGTATGGTTTGAAACAATCTCCTAGGATGTGGTACCTTAATTTTGATGCCTTTGTGCTGTCAATTGGATTTGTAAGATCAAATTTAGATTATTGTATTTACTTCAAAGCTGAAAATGATTGCCTTCTTATTGTTACATTATATGTTGATGATATGTTGTTGTTTGGGAAGGGTAAGGGTATGATTTTAGATTTTAAATCTCATTTGTTAGCACGGTTTTGAGATAAAAGATCTTGGAGTAGCAAGGTACATCTTAGGTATGGAAATTAGTAGAGATAGGTCTAATAGAAAAGTTTAGTTGAGTCAAAGTAAATATGTGAAGTCTATGTTGGAAAGGTTCAGCATGGCAAATTGTAGACCATTGTGTCTTCCTATTTCTATCGGAACAAAGTTATCTATAGATGATTGTCCAAAATCTCCTAGTGAGGTGGAGGACATGAGTAGAGTACCTTATGATAGTGTAGTTGGTAGTCTTATGTATGCTATGGTCTGTACTAGACCATACATTACCCAAACAGTGGGAGTTCTAAGCTGGTTTATGGCTAATCTTGGGTGGATATATTTGGATGCAATTAAGTGAGTATTTAGATATTTGATGGGTACATCAGATTACTCCATTTGTTATCATGGTAACTCTTCTAGAGCTCCACATTCAATTTGTAACCATATGTTTGTGGATTTAGATTGGGCAGGTAATATTGACAGTAGGAGATCCACCAGTGCTTATGCATTCACTATGTTTGGTGGTGTCATCAATTGGAGTAAGCGACAACTATGGTTGCTTTGTCCACTACAGAAGTTGAGTACATGGATACTACTCATGCTTGTAAGGAAGTCATTTGGATTAGGAGATTGTGTTCTGATATTGGTGTTGATGCAGGACATAAAACTATTTTTTGTGAAAGTTAGAGTGTTATTTTCCTTGAAAAGAATCCAAATTTCCATGTCAGAACAAAGCACATTGATGTGCAGTTTCACTTTGTGAGAGATATGGTGGAAGATGGAAAGGCAAATTTGGAGAAGGAAGATACTATAAAGAATGTTGTAGATGCATTGACAAAACTAGTGGACACAGAGAAGTTCAAACGGTCTTTAGAGTATATGGGCCTTTCGACCTATAGCGGTTAGTTCTTGTTATGTTCCTATTTCTCTTACTAGGTGTTCGACAAGTGGGAGAATGTTAGGAATAAGGTGTCTCAACCTTGGATAATTCCTATTCTTATTATTTATTTTGTAAATTTATTTTTTGAAAATAATGTTTTTAAGTGTGAGTGTACATGTCTAGTTGGCATGTTGATGTGTCACTCCACTTACATGTGTCCACATCTTGAATTGTGTGTAAGGAAATCATGACTGAAATGGTTATGAAAGATTCCTATGACATGTAAGAGATATCTTTAGAATATTTAATTATGTGTAAGGAGATCATGACAAATGGTTATGATGGGTTCCTATGATGCATAAGAGCTATCTTTGAAAGATTTAATTGTGTGTAAGGAAATCATAGCTGAAATGGTTATGATAGATTCCTATGACACATAAGAGCTATCTTTGGAAGATGCCCTAAAATGGAAAGTGCATTATATAAGAACTTTGAGGGTTGTAGATAGTAGAAAGTGAGTAGTGTATTGTTGATTGCTATTGGATAAATCTTCCATGTCCTAAAAGAGCTTGCATTGTAAGTATGATGTAACCTTTGAGTTGAAGATAATACATTGTGTAGGTTTTGGAGGGGTGGGGTTGTTTTATTGAAAGGTTTTTCTCCACCAACATATCTTTGTGTTTATGTGTTATTATTTCTCTATCTATTTTCTATATTCATGGTTGATTGCAATATTGTTATTTTACTAAAAGTGAATCTGAAATTGTAAGGATTTAAAAGAATTTGCAAAATATTTTCCTTAAGAGATTAGTGTAGGAAGTTGTTTCCACACCTGAGTTTCCTTTCAAGCCCCAAGCTAAGTGTGTCCAACCTCAAGCAGCAATAAATTTACCATCCACTATGGAATGATATACCCTATTATAGTACTATCTATAGAAAAGTTGTTTAAGATATAAATCTTCAAGAACTTTTGATTTTGAGACAAGGGGAAGGAGGATGACATTCATGATCAAAGTGGTAAAAATTTTCCTTACCTTATTCTTATTTCAAATTGTAAGAAGGATTATAACATGTATACTATGTGTCTAGATCATTTCTTCATGCATTAAAGTGTGATTCATGTCTTCTTTGTGTCTTCATGCATTTGTGTGTCTACCTCATGTTTGAATCACATATTCATGCATTAATGTGTCTACTTTGTGTCTTCATTCATATGTTCTTGAAAATGCTATTATTGTTGGATAAAATTGATTAATTGTGTGTTGTCTTTGATGTTACATAAATTTCATATCAGTTGACAGTCAATACATGTCAAGCTCAATTGGTCAATGAAGATAGTTTTCCTTGTCTACCAAGCATTCCTGAGTCTACTCTGTATAGAAGATTGTATCTATTAAGGTCACTCGATCATTGAAGGAATTTATGTAGAAAAGAGTGTTAAATGAGATCGCTTAGGTAACAAAGTAAAAGTGAATAGAGCTAGTATTAACCAAGTTCACTCGATTACCAAAGAAATTTTGTAAGGTTATAGTGTTAACCTAGCTCCTATTGGTTAACACAGGAAATCACTTTAAAATTAGTTTCTATCGAGTTGGGTTGGCTAACAAAGGATTTTCTTATTTTGGCATGTAAAGCTTAATTATTTTACCTATTGATTCTAGCCAACTGTGGTAATGAAAATTAGTTGTTCTAATTTGTATTTGAACTAACTTGACAATCTGCAAGATATAAGTAAAAGGTCAATTTGTGATTTCAAAGTATGCAAGTTGAATGAATTGAAGAGATAATAAGAGAAGAAGCAAATTCTGAAGGATAAGTAGGTATCCTTGTGGAGCAAAAAAGTGTTATTCAATCAGCCAGGATCAAGTATAAGCCAAAACAGATATCTATAATCAGCAATTCAGTTGCATCACAATTAGGTCATTTCATTTTTACTCTCTAACTATTGTAACAGTGATCTAAAATCTCTTAACAGAGTTGGTTTAACATCCATTTATAAATCCTCTAACAAGGTGGCAATTCTATTGAATTGTTTCATGACCTCTTAAAATGCCACTCCTAATAGGGTGATTAAATCCTTTAACAGGGTCACACCTAATAGTATGTTTTGTAACCTTTAACAGGGTTGGCTCCTAACAGGGCTCACTTCAGAAGAGTGCAAAATAGTAACTAGTTACATTTGGTGGTTTTTCCCAAATTGGGTTTCCATGTTAGATCCTAATGTCATATGTATGCATCTTATTTCTTTCATGTTTGCAAGTAAATTACTAGCAATATCTTAAGATCTACTAAGTTAAACACATTCTGCATTTACCAAGTTACAGCAATTTCTGTATGCTTACCAAGTATCAGTAGTAGTTAGTTTTATCAGTCTGAATTTTATTTGACATTCAAGGAATCTAGGATTTATTTTAGTAGTAATTGATTCACCCCTCCTCTCTCAGTTACTCCTCTTATATTTCCAACAATTGGTATCAAAGCTTTTGGTGCTTATTGGAGAAGGTTTCAAGGACTTAAACTAAAGATCAAGATGTCTTACAAAAGAGTGATTCCAAAGATGAATAGAGTCAACTTTGTAACATGGCAAGGACTTATGAGGCTTCATTTGGCTACCATGAGTGACTTGGGCTACAAATATCTTGATGAAGAATACAAAACTCCCACTAGAACATTATCAGTTGAAGATATTGTTGAGAAAAAGAACCATAACATCATGATGATTGATATTGCATTTACTTTCAGTTATGCTAAATTTGATGAGGTAAAAGACTATAAAACTACTTTTGATATTTGGAACAAACTAAAAGAAATCTATGGAGGAGATGACAATGTAAGAAGAGCCAAAGAAAAAAGCCTTAGAGGACAATTTAATCAAATAAGAATGAGAGAAGATGAAAACATTGCAAAATATGTGGAAAGAATTAAGGCCAGTGTCAATGCAATTAGAACATCTAGAGGAGAAATCAAAGAGGAAACTAGTGTAAGAAAAATACTCAAAACGCTACTTCCCATCTATGCAATTAGAGTGTCTGTTATTCAAGAAAAAAGATGTGATCCAAATAACAAGATAGGGTTGGATGCTCTAGTAGGAAGATTGATAGCTTTTGAACTTGACGCAGGCAAGAGAAGATGAATAACTAGGGCCAAAGGCTCACCTAGCTATCCAAACCACCCTGGAAGAGTTAACACAATAGAAGCAAACACAAGTGGATAGCAACCAAAGGAGGAGAAAAGGGAAATACTTCTATTGATTCATCAAAATATCTTCATACATGCCCAATTGTGAGGCCTTCTGGGTTACGGCCAATTTAATACATTCAGTTATAAAGATCCAATAGCAGATTTGCACTTTTAGTTCTGCTCCCTCAAAACTTTTTCTTCTTCTGTTCTCCCAAAACTTACTTAGCTCTAAGCCTAAACTCTCTATTTATACTTGCCAAAATGGCTTACAAAACATTCTAGAACATTACATAAGAGGAGGGCCGACCCAACAACGGTCTAGACTCATCCCAAGAAAAGATCTTAAATTAAATGTCGCAAATGAAATAATTTTTGCAAGTCAGCTCATAGAAATCACGTCCAAATACTGGCACTCAGCATACATTGGGTAACTCAGCATCTAAAGGAATGCTATAGTAACTCGGCACCTGAAGAGTGCTACAGTAACTCGGCACCTGAAGAGTGTGATAGGAACTTGACACTTGAAGAGTGTGACAGGAGCTCGACACTTGAAGTGTGCAACAGGAACTTGACGCCTGAAGAGTGCGACAGGAGCTTGACACCTGAAGAGTGCGATAAGAACTCGATACCTGAAGAGTGTAACAATAGCTCGACACCTAAATAGTGTACAGTAACTCAGCACCTGAAGAGTGCAATAGGAATTGGGCATCTAAAGAGTGCAACAAGAGCTCGGCACCTGAAGAGTGCAATAGGAGCTCGACACCTGAAGAGTGCTACAAGATCTCGGCACCTAAAGAGTGCTATAGTAACTTGGCACCTAAAGAGTGTGATAGAAACTCAGCACCTAAAGAGTGTGATAGGAGCTCGGCACTTGAAGAGTGTGATAGGAACTCGGCACTTGAAGAGTGCGACAGTAACTCGGTACCAACTACAAAAGAAGCAAAAAAGAGTAGGATAACAAGACAACCCAGGATGCTCCTGCATCAGACAACCAAGGTTGGAAGAAATGATTCTCCTGAATCATTGAGATGTCCCAACCTGAGCTGAATCCAACTCAAATTGAGAAATCTATGAAGCATCTTCAATGGGTATGTTCTTCCACTTCACCAAATATTCATAGTAATCTTTTCCTCTTGTACTCTTTCCAACTCTTTAATCCAATATCTATTCAACTTCCTC
The DNA here is from genome assembly GCA_028749045.1 of Cupressus sempervirens. Classification (NCBI taxonomy): domain Eukaryota; kingdom Viridiplantae; phylum Streptophyta; class Pinopsida; order Cupressales; family Cupressaceae; genus Cupressus; species Cupressus sempervirens. The sequence goes on from CM053791.1 coordinate 793,356,413, forward strand.
AATCTGTTTCTTAGGATAATCATCTGGTATAACAACTTCATCCTCTAACTCATGATACTTGTACAAACCAGAAATATTAAATATAGGAGATATATCCATGTCATCAGGTAACTCAACTTCATAAGCATTACCACTGTCAAACTTCTTCATGATCATACAAGGTCCAAATTTCTTCATCTTCAGCTTGCTATATGTTCCAACTGGGAATCTTCCTTTCTTTAGATGAACCATCACCTCATCACCAACTTGAATATTGTGGTGTCTTCTAGACTGATCAGCATTCTCCTTATACTTCTGATTACTTTGTTCCAACCTCAACTTCACTTCTTTATGCAAGGACTCCATAAAGTCAACAAATTCTTCTACTCTAGCACTTTTCTTTTCTTCACCAACAACATCTCTCAAATCTGATATACCTCTAGGATGCATTCTAGTAACAATCTCAAAAGGTGTCTTCCCTATACTCCTATTCACAGAATTGTTATATGCAAATTCAGCTTGTGCCAATACCATCTCCCAATTGCTCGGTTTATTCCCAACTAAACATCTCATCAAATTACCCAAGCTTCTATTCACAACCTCTGCCTTTCCATCTATTTGTGGATGGAATGTAGAACTAAAGTTCAATTCAGTGCCCATCTTCTTCTACAAAGTCTTCCAAAAATAACCAATGAACTTACTGTCTCTATCTGAAATAATGCTTCTTGGTAATCCATGCAATCTCACAATCTCTTTAAAGAAAAGTTCAGCAACATGCTCAGCATCTGATGTCTTCTTACATGGTATAAAATGAGCCATCTTAGAAAATATATCCACTACAGCAAATATAGAATCATACCCCTTCACTATTTTAGGCAATCCAAGAACAAAATCCATACTGATATCAGTCCAAGGTTTCTCAAGAACAGTAATAGGTGTATACAAACCAGTATTTTGACTCACTCCCTTTGCAACTTGAAAAACTCCACAGCTCTTTACAAATTTTTGAACATTCTTATACATTTGTGGCCAATAATATTTCTCTTTCACCAAACTTAATGTTTTATCAATTCCAAAATGTCCAGCTAATCCACCACTATGTTTTTCCTTAATCAAATTCAACCTCATAGGACTTCTAGGAATACACAACTGAATACCTTTGAACAACATACCTTCTTGAATGAAATACTCATCATACTTACTTATGTGATCTATCAGATTTGGTGCTCTACACTCTCTCCACACTTCAGAAAAATCAAGATCAGCATCATACAACTCTTTCATCTCATCAAAACCAAGAACTTCAACCTTCATTTCAGTCAACAAAGAACGTCTTCTGCTCAATGCATCAGCAACTTTGTTAGTAACTCCACTCTTGTTCTTGATCACAAATGTAAAACTCTACAAATACTCAACCCACTTCATATGTCTTTGATTCAATTTATGTTGACTTCCCAAGTATTGTAAAGCTTTATGATCAGTGTATAACACAAACTCCTTAGGCATCAAATAATGTCTCCATTTCTTCAATGCTTGAACAATAGCATAAAAATCTTGATCATACACAAAATATTTCCTTTTAACATCATTTAACTTTTCACTAAAGAAAGCAACAGGCTTACCTTCTTGACTTAACACAGCTCCTATTGCATTACCACTTGCATCACATTCAACTTGAAATACTTTGTTGAAATCAGGTAAAGCCAATACAGGTAATTCAGCAACCTTTTGTTTCAAAGTCTCAAAACTCTTATCAGCTCCATGCGTCCACTTGAATTTTTTTTTATCTCCCCTCATTGTTTCAGTCATAGCATTACAAATAGTACTAAAATTTTTTATAAACTTTCTATAAAAACTAGCCAAACCATGAAATGATCTTACCTCACTTACATTCTCAGGTGTAGGCCATTCCAAAATTGCTTTAACCTTTTTACGATCCATCTTCAAAACATCGGCTAAAATCACAAACCCCAAATACACAATCTCTTCTTGCATAAAAGAACACTTTTTCAAATTAATCATCAACTTTTCCTCTTTCAACCTCTGCAGTACTTGCCTAATATGCTGAAGATGTTCTTCCTTAGTCTTACTGAATATCCGAATATCATCCAAATAAATGATCACAAACTTATCCAAAAATCTTTTTAGAACTTCATTCATCAACCTCATGAAAGTACTAGGTGCATTAGTCAGACCAAAAGGCATAACCAACCATTCATACAAACCATCTTTTGTCTTAAAAGAAGTCTTCCATTCATCACCTTCTCTATTTCTAATTTGATGATAGCCACTCTTCAAATCAATCTTGGTAAAATACTTTGCTCCACTCAAATAATCCATTATGTCATCCATTCTTGGCATAGGAAACCTATATTTTACTGTTATCTTGTTAATGGCTCTGGAATCAGTACACATTCTCCATTCTCCATTCTTTTTAGGTGCTAATACAGCAGGTATAGCACATGGACTCAAGCTTTCTCTGATCAAACCTTTCTGCAATAGTTCATGCACTTGTCTATTAAGTTCTTCATTCTCTGCAGGTGTCAATCTATATGGTGCTTTGTTTGGCAAACTAGATCCCGAGATTAGGTCCATACAATGACTTATACTTCTTACTAGAGGTAAACCATCAGGAATATCTTCAACAATAATGCCTTTATACTCACTCAGCAACTTTGCAATTTCTCCTGGCACTTGGTCAATACTACCATTTGTCACTCGATCACCACTGACTGGCACTCGGTTAACATTATTTTCTGGCACTCGGTCTCTATTGACGAAACTCAATTTTCGTGGAATTATAGCAAAAAAAACTTGATTTTTTTTTACTTCTTTTTCAAATTGTTTCCCATTAACCATGCAAATTTTTATAGCAGTACAATTAACCTCATCTGGAACTTCAATCAAAGGCAACAATGTTTGTTTCTTCCCATTTACCCAAAGAGTATATTGATTCAATCTTCCATCATGTACAGCATATTTATCATATTGCCAAGGTCTACCCAACAAAATATGACAACAATCCATGGCCATAAAATCACACAAAACTTCATCAACATAATGTCCAATTTTGAATTTCACAAGGCATTGCTCACTTACCAATATCTTATGCTCATCTTTGATCCATGAAACATGATAAGGTTTGGGATGTTTCAGCCTCTACAACTACAACTTTGTAACCAGCTCTTTTGATGCCAGATTTGTAGAACTTCTACTGTCAATGATCACTTTACAGCATTACTCAGCCATCTTACATCTTGTCTTGAAAAGACTTCTCCTTAAAATAGGTTCCTCATTACCTCCCTTGTTACATAAGGTTCTTCTCACCATCAAATTTTCTTCAGCCTCAAGTCCACTTGGTGAACCCTCATCATCTTCTTGTATCACATCATTTCTGTTACCTTGTCTACTTTCAGAGGATCTACATTCAAAAGATCTATGTCCCTCTTTACCACATGTAAAACAGTTACCATGAAATCCACCTCTAGAATAAGAATTACCTTTTCCTTGGTAAGAATTAGTGCCTCCTTGGTAAGAATTACTACTTTTCCATTCAATCTTCCCTTTGTCATCATTCTTCCATTCAGATTTGTCTTTATCCTATATAGAACTGTCAGATCTGCCACTTTCTCCATAAGATCTACCTCTGCCTCTCTGGAATCTACCACCTCTACCTCTCTATCTTTGTTCATGCTTCTTTGTCAAGATCTCCTCAACCTTCAAGGCATACTAGTATGCTTCTTCTACACTTTTCAGCTTCACAAAACTTATTTCATCTTATATTCTAGATCTCAATCCATTAATGTACCTTGCAATTTTCTCAACATCATCATCCACATGTCCAAATCTGATGTCTAGTCTATAGAATTCCTTAGTATACTCTTTCACAGTCATGTCTTTTTGTTTCAAATTTTGCATCTTTCTCAACAAGCTAACTTGGTAGTCAGCAGGAAGGAATTAGTTCTTTACCTTGTTCACCATCTTTGGCCAAGTTTTGATCTTCTCCTTTCCTCTTCTTTGTCTCTTAGTTTGCAAGTGCTCCCACCATAGAGATGCATGACCTTTCAGCCTAGTGACTGCAATCTTCACCTTTCTATTATCAAGAGTTTTTTCATACTCAAAGAAATTCTCCATATCAGAGATCCAATTCAGCATAGCATTGGTGTCCAATTTTCCATCATAAGGAACAACTTCTATAGCAGGCTTTGAATTCTCTCTAAACAATATTCTCAACAATCTTGCTTCATCTTGGTCTTCTTCAGGTTCTGGATTATGGTTTGGTTCTACTGCTTCATCATTACTTACATCATCAAGATGTGCTCCTCTCCTCTAGGCTGTCTCCATAGTATCTAATCTGGCTGCAATTTGTCTCAACTGATCCAATATAGCATTATCAACATTATTTCCTCTACCATGAACCATCTTTATAATTCAGGTTCCTACAAGATCATAACCCTCTGCAAGTTATAGGTCAAACCCACAGATCTGCCACCCTACAACCGAATCTAAATCAAGGTTCTACACGATCCAATCTCCACAAGGACGAACCTCAAGCTCTGATACCAACTGACGCAGGCAAGAGAAGATGAATAACTAGGGCCAAAGGCTTACCCAGCTATCCAAACCACCCTGCAAGAGTTAACACAACAAAAGAAAACACAAGTGGACAGCAACCAAAGGGGGAGAAGAGGGAAATGCTTCTATTGATTTATCAAAATATCTTCATACATGCCCAGCTGTGAGGCCTTCTAGGTTACGGCCAATTTAATACATTTAGTTATAAAGATCCAATAGCAAATTCGCACTTTCAGTTCTGCTCCCTCAAAAAAATTTCTTCATCTGTTCTCCCAAAACTTACTTAGCTCTAAGCCTAAACTCTCTATTTATACTTGCCAAAATGGCTTACAGAACATTCTAGAACATTACATAAGAGGAGGGCCGACCCAACAACAGTCTGGACTCATCCCAAGAAAATATCTTAAATTAAATGTCACAAATAAAATAATTCTCGCAAGTAGGATCGCAAAAATCATGTCCAAATACTGGAACTCGGTGTACACTGGGTAACTCAGCATCTAAAGGAATGCTATAGTAACTCAGCACCTAAAGAGTGCTACAGTAACTCAGCACCTGAAGAGTGCGACAGGAACTCGGCACCTAAAGAGTGCGACAGGAACTCAGCACCTGAAGAGTGCTACAGTAACTCGGCACCTAAAGAGTGTGACAGTGTGATAGGAACTCAGCACCTGAAGAGTGTGACAGGAACTCAGCACCTGAAGAGTGTGATAGGAGCTCGACACTTGAAGAGTGCGACAGGAACTCAGCACTTGAAGAGTGCGACAGGAGCTTGGCACCTAAAGAGTGCGACAGGAACTCGGCACCTGAAGAGTGCGATAGGAGCTCGGCACCTGAAGAGTGCTACAGTAACTCGGTACCTGAAGAGTGTGACAGGAACTTGGCACCTGAAGAGTGCTACAGTAACTCGGCACCTGAAGAGTGTGATAGGAGCTCGGCACTTGAAGAGTGTGACAGGAACTCGGCACCTGAAGAGTGCAACAATAACTCGGCACCTAAACTTGGCGCCAACTGCAAAAGAAGCAAAAAAGAGTAGGATAACAAGGCAACCTAAGATGCTCCTGCATCAGAACTAAAAAAATTTGATAGCAAAGTTCCTACTTCCAAGAATATTGAGTCTGCATTTAAAGCTAAACTCTCACTCAAAGAAAAGGGCAAGAAAATAAAAGAAAATCAATCATGAAGTGAGGAAGAAACTGAAGAAAGTTTTGATAGTGATCTTGAATTTCTTGAAGCCCTACTTGCAAAGAAATATTCCAAGAGTAAAGAGAAGTACAAAAGTAAAAATTTTGTAATCTATTTTTCTTGCAAAGAAATTGGTCATATTGCTGCTAGGTGTCCAAACAAAGAAAGCAGGGAAGAGAAGAAAAGCTACAAGTACAAAGACAAAAAGGAATTCAAAGGTCACAAATCTTACAAAGATAAAGGTAAGAAAACTTGTTTTATGGCTAAAGATTCTGATAATAGTGAAGATGAAATGGTGTACATCATTGTAAAATATTAATCTGATGATGAAGGAGATAAGATGACACTTGTCTCTCATGTTAGTAAAAATGATACATGGATCATAGATAGTAGATGTTCTCATCATATGACCAGAGATAAAACTAAGTTTGAACATTTTGAACACTATGATGTAGGTAATATAAGGTTTGGAACTAATGAACCCTATTGCATAAAAGGAAAAGGTTGTATCTCATTAACCAATGAACTTGTATGTGAAAATGCCTATTGGGTTGAAGGACTAAAACATAATTTACTAACTGTGGCATAGTTGAACAACTTTGGATTCAAGGTAGATTTCATGAATGGAAAGGCAAGACTGTTGGATAATAAATGAAATCTGATTGGATTAGGCAAGCAAACAAAAGATAACCTATTTTTATCTTGATCTTGGTGATTACTCATGTTTTATTTCTCAAGTAGAAGAAAGTTGGTTATGGCACAGAAGATTATGTCATGTAAACTTTGATAATATGGTCAAGATAAGAAAACTCAGAAGAGTAAGAGGTATCCCTATTTTGAAGAAACCTGACGTTGGATTATGTAGAAATTGCCAAATTGAACATGGGAGGGACTAGTTTTAAAGCAAAAATTATCAATTAGAAGATGTCGTGGAAATTGTGCATATTGATTTATGTGGACCCATTAGAATAAAAAGTTATAGTGGAGAAAATATTTCATTCTTTTTGTTGATGATTATTCTAGACTGATGATTGTTATGTATCTAAAAGAAAAATCAGAAGCTTTTGAGAAATTCAAATGGTATTTGGAAAGAGTAGAAAAAGAAACAAGAAAAACATTAAAATTCCTAAGATTAGATAGAGGTGGTGAATTCATCTCAAATTAATTCAACAATTTTTGCATTGAAAGAGAAACCAAAAGACAAGTATCAGCCCCTAGTACTCCTGAGTAGAATGGAATAGCTAAAAGAAGAAATAGATCCATCATGGATTGTGCAAGAACACTAATGATTGAGAAGAATGTTGCTATCAAATACTGGAAGGAAGCTATCAGCACTATAGTTCATACTTTGAACTGAGTTCAATTGAAGAAGGACTCAAACAAAACTCCCTATGAACTATGGTATGGCTACAAACCCAATGTAAGATACTTGAAAGTATTTGGTAGCAAATGTTATATCTTGAAAGAATCTAGAAAAGGAAAATTTGATGTAAAAGGTGATGAAGGTATATTTATAGGATATTCCTGTAGAAGTAAAGCATACAAATGTCTGAATTTGTCCACTCACAAATCATAGAAAGTGCATACGTGAGAATTCATGAATTTGTAGAAAAGAGTAAAGAAGAAAGCCAAAAGGAGCCAGAAGATTATAGAAGATTTATTTACTATGAACCTGATACATTTCCAAACATATTTGACAAAAAGGAGACTTCATCTCCTGAGCTCTCCAAGTCTCCAACAGTTTCTGAGTTGCAAGAAGTGCAAACCAAATCACATGGACCCGAGTCACATTTAGAGGCTACCAAATTAGTGCATATCGAGTCTGAAAGACCCAAGCCTAAAGAGAGTGCAATTCATTCAAAAGTCAAAGAACATATATTGGCTAAATATGTCAAAAGGCATCATGCACCTAATTAGATCATTGGAGACAAATCAGATGGAACAATGACAAGAAGAAAACTAAAAGGTACATGTTTACTTGTTGAATTTGAACCTAGAAGTGTTAAGGATGCACTAGAAAATGAAAGTTGGATTGAGGCAATGAATGAAGAAATAGAACAAATAGAAAAGAATAAAACTTGGGCTCTTGTTTCTGGGCCCAAAGATAAAAATGTGATTGGTACAAAGTGGGTATTCAGAAATAAGTTGAATGAAGATGTTAAAGTGTCAATAAACAAAGCAAGGTTGGTATGTAAAGGCTATTCTCAAGAAGAAGGTATTGACTATGATGAGACTTTTGCCCCTATTGCAAGATTAGAAGGCGTTAGGACTTTATTAGCATATGCAACTCATAGTGGATTCAAAGTATATCAGATGGATGTTAAATCTGCATTCTTGAATGGAATTCTTGATGAGGAAGTCTACATTGGATAGCTAAAAGGTTTTATTGATCTTAACAAAAGGGACATGGTCTGCGAATTACACAAAGCCCTATATGGTCTAAAACAAGCTCCTAGAGCCTAGTATAAAAGATTAAATAACTATTTGATACAGATTGGTTTCCAAAGGACAAATGATAACAGTAGCCTATATATCAAGGAAGGACCAGATAAGAAGATTGTGTTGGCAAAAATATTTGTGGATGATACTCTATTTATAGAAAATAATGACTTATGTAAAGCATTTTCAAAAAAAATGAATAAATAATTTGAGATGTCCATATTTTGTGAAATAAAATTCTTTGTTGGATTGCAGATACAACAAAACAAAAATGGTATCTATATCACTCAATCTACGTACATCAAAGAGATACTCAAAATTGGGAATGGAAGATTCAAAACTAGTTAGAACCCCCATGTGTACTAAACTTAAGCTTACTAAAGATGATGACTCCAAAGAAGTAGATCAGACCTTATACAGATCAATGATTGGGATTTTACAGTATGTAATATATACAAGACCTAATATTGCCTTAGCAGTTAGGATAGTGGCAAGATTCTCAGCAAAACTTAGAGAAAACCACATGATGGCAATAAAAAGAATCTTGAGATATCTGAAAGGTATTGAAGACTATGGCTTATGGTAAAAAATTAGAGTCAGTCTTGACTTAAAAATATTTATTGATGCTGATTGGGTAGGAAATCTTGATGACAAAAAAAGCACTAGTGGTGGAGCATTCTTTCTTGATAAAAGGCTAGTATCTTGGACAAGCAAGAAGTAAAATTGCACATCTCAATCCACAATAGAAGTAGGATATGTGGTTGCCATAGTAAATTTCTCTAACATTGTTTGGTTCAAACAATTGTTGGAAGGAATGAAGGTTGAAATCAAAGAGCCAATAATCATGTATTGTGATAACACCAGTGCAATCAACATATCAAAGAATCTAGTGATGCATTCCAAAGCAAAGCACATTGCTATAAAATATCACTTTGTAAGAGAATTAGGATAGGACAAGGAAATCAAATTGGAATATGTGCATACAAAAGAACAAATTGTAGATATATTCACCAAGCCATTACCTAATGATGCATTTTTGTATCTAAGAGGTAAGCTAGGGGTCATTCCCCTATCTGAAGCTCACTAAATAAAGTTTAGTGATGCATCAATAGGAACAAAGTTGAAGATCAATCAATTGATGTAGTATTGACAAGGACTTATTGCAAATGAATCTGTACTCAAGGTACATTGACACTAATCATAATTGTCTTTGGCATGTGTTGTCAAAGAGGGAGAAGTTTACTATCATATCTTTCTGAAATTTTGTAATTCCAAGAAGGAGAAGTTAAGTAGTTCCAACTCACAGAGGCAGAATACTATGTAAAATCAAAGAGGGAGAAACTTTCTAACAGAGGATTCTTGTTCTCAAAATTTCATTGTGCTATGACATGTTGTGTTTCCATCAATGCTAAAGAGGGATATTATTGGATACAATTGATCAATTTTGTGTTGTCTTTGATGTTACACAAATGTCTTTGATGTTACACAACTATAATCAGATCAATCCTTACTGATACTTTCTAATTATTGTACCAGTCTAGGGTAAATCTTTTGGATTAAGGTTCACCTAACAGTCATTTGTAAATCCTTTAACTGGGTGACATTCCAAGTGAATGATCTAAAGTCCTCTAACAAGGCTTACTCTTAATAGGGTGATTGAAATCCTTTAACTAGGTCACATTTAATAGTATGCATTGTAACCTTTAACAGGGTTGGTCTTTCACAGGGCATCACTTCAAAAGAGTGAGAATGAGTAGCATGTTACTGGTGGTTTTTCCAAATTGGATTTCCATGTTAAATCATTGTGTCAAATCTGTTATTGAATCTACTATGTTTCATGTTTACATTTCTACAAAGTTGATTTGACAGTAACCTACAAGTTTAAGTGATTGTATGATCTAATGGATGCATGCATGATGAAATTTTTTTATGGATATGAGTTCTCATTAAGTTGTGAAAAGTTTTAATTGTACATCTAGACCTTGGATAACTGATTCAACCCCCCCTAGTTATTCTAAAGAATTCCAACACTCTAGTTCATGCATCTTGAAAAAAAATGTTGATGAAAGATACTAAAAAGCTTATAGTACCTACAAATATTAGAGATACAAATTAGAAAAAATAGTAACTTGACAAAATGATAGGTTGTTATTCTATTGCCAGAAAAAAAAATTTATCAACGATAAGGGGCTGACAATTTTCTAGTAAAAAAATGTAAAAATTCGAGAGCAAAGCTCCCACATATAAGCCTATTGGCTTAAAAAAAAAGTTGGCCCTATTTATAAACAATTGCCCCATACTAGCCTATATCTATTGTAAGTTATAATAGTTTAACTAAGTATAGTAATAAAGCTTAAAATTATAAGAGAGCAAATTGTAATTAATTGTAATAATATTTAACACAATTTAATTAATATTTTAATATAATTAGATGGAACATTTATATGAAAAACTAATTTTTCATTTAGAATTTTAAAAAAAATATCATTTTATTGTTTCAAAAATTAAATACATATTTAAATATTAAAAAATAATAATTGTATTAGAGAAATATTACAATAAAGAATAATATTTAATTTGATATAAATATAAATTTATAATTATAATTTAATTATAATTTTAAACTTTATTAAAATATTAAATCATTAAATTTGGACTTATGGTGTAGATGATATAGTTTTCATCTTCACAAATTGGATAGTGATTCCTTGAAAATAAGCTCCTATAAGACCCAAAATATACGAACCAATCAAATTAAAGTAAAATAATTTTTTTTTAAATTAAAAATATAAATCTCACATGCAAACAATAATAAAATAAAAATATACAATCAAAAATAAAAATACGGTGATATTGAGAATGTGGACGGAGCACAAATTGGAGCGCAAATTGGAGCAGAACTACAAATTGATGTGACCTGCTCAAGCGACGTGGCTTCTTTGCATCAATTTAGTGGAGTTATTCTCCTCCATGTGGTTTTCTTCCTCTCTCCTCTGTAGTCTATTTTTATTTACTTTGATAGTTGAGTTTATGGTTCTCTGTGTTTTTTATTGCTCATTCATGTGACCTTCCCTTGGTTCCCAATGGAGCCAAAATTGAACAACCAAACTATTAGTACCCGTAACCCTATGATCTCCGCTCATCCTTCCATTAAGAAATTGTTTGTGCAAATGGTCACCCCAACTAGTAATGGTGTACCCTCTATTGCACGATTTCTTCCAATGGTTGGAGGAGAATGACCCTGTAAAGAAGGTAAGAGCTCTGGCATTACCTCGAATGTATTTATCAATTCACCAAATGATGTAATGTTGTATGAAATAACCATAGAAAAGAATAATTTGTGTGAAATTTCTATTTTCTCTGCTTGCGTTGATGTGGATAAGTTTCTACCTTGGAAATTTCTTGACGATTGGTTTCATAACCTATGGAATTTGAAATTAGGGCTTAAAATCTCATTCTATAGAAAATCTAGAAAGGGTTATTTATCATGTTCTTCAATAATGATGAATCTCAACTTGAAGTCCTTAAATGGTAGTATTAGATGGTAGGGAAAACTTTATTTTGTGTGCTTTCCTAGACTCAAGAAGCGGTTAGTGAAGAGGTCCTGGCATTGTTCTTCCCTAAACAGGTCATCCTCAAAGATGTCCCTCCCTTCCTATGGTGCTTCCTTGTTGGAATTCTTTTAGATTAACTAAGAGGGGGGTTGAATTAGTTATTCAAGGTCTAGATGTACAAATAAAACTTTTCACAATTCAATGAACCCATAAAACATTCTTAACCATGCATGCATTCATTGTGTGTTATTTAGAACTGATATGTTACTATCAAATCAACTTGCAAAAATGTAAAGCATGAAACACAACATATCCATTAGCACATTTGACACAATGATTAAACGTGGAAACCTTATTTGGGAAAAACCACCAGTAACATGCTACTTCTTTTTCACTCTTCTAAAGTGATGCCCTATTAAAGGCCAACCTTACAATACACACTATTAAATGTAACTCGATTAAGGGATTTTAGTCACCCTATCAAAAGCGAGCCTTGTTAGAGGACTTTAGGCCATTGACTTGGAATGCCACCTTGTTAAAAGATTTTCCAATGATTTTTAAGTCAACCTTACTCCTAAGGATTTACCCTAAGCTAATACAATTCTTAGAAAGTAATAGTAGAGGTTTGATCTAATACAACTTACAATCTTACTTGCAGATTATAGATCACTATTCAATCCTCAATTCTTCTTGGCTTCCAATCTTTACAGCTCTGACAGCTTGTTCATCCTTCAAGCATTCATCCTCATTAAGCCTTCTTGCTTAGTATGTCATTGCAGACTTTTTTACATGGGTCACTTGATGAAGCAAAACCCCTTTCCTTCTCCTTATCATATTTTTGCATTAAAACTCTCTAACTCTTTGCTTCATGACTAGATATTCCTACATATAGGAAATTAGAACACTTTTCCTGCTCATTATTCATCAAAAAAATTAGGGTATTTGATGGATTAGGTAGGATACAATGTATCTACCCCATACCTTGTCTTCTCTAGAAACTTCTCTTAGAATCCATTTGGATTAGCCTCTAAAATAGTTTACATAAGATTATGTGCCACCAATTCATCAATCTTATCTTCCTCCTAATTCACAAGTTCCAAGAAAATGAACTTGTCAGCTTTTATTTGGTGAATCTTTGATCTTTGTCATAATACAACAACTTGGCATTATCAATCTTCTGATGCTCAGCACATACTTTGTTACTCAGCATCTATTGTAAAATCACTCAGCATCAACTGGATTTTATGGGTGCTCGACATCAATTGAAAATTACTCAGCTTCTACTAACTTGCTCGGCATCCACTAGAATTTGCTTTCACTTGGCTCCAACTGACTTTTTGCTTAGCTTGCACTAACTTTTCTCGGCACCTACCTTCCACTTGGTCAAGCTTGGAAAATGAATTTTGTTTAACTTTATTCTTCTAAACTTTCTAAGTGCAGCCTATCACTTTGTAACCTCAAGTAGATCATCAATACATTATGTTATCACTATCTTAACTAATTTTTTGATGGGGTCAAGCCCAATAACAGAATGGACACAATAGGAAAGAGAAAATTTTATTAACTATGGAAATATGCTAATACACTCAGTACAGAGAAAACAGTCTTCAAAATCATGTCCTTTGGGCTTACAATAGTATAAAACTAGAGATAATTTCTCCTTCTAGTACCTCCTCTCAAACTCCACTTTGAACAATATTCTTAAATAGACCCCAAAGGGTTAAGGATTAGAAATACATTCTAAAAAGTGCCAGTTGGCATCCACCGCCCAAATAGAAGGCTCCAGAAGTTGTATTAGAAGTCAGTGCAAAATTAGAAGAATCCAGAAATGGTAGCTGAACTTCTGGGAGGTATAACTTTTGAACCGTAGCTCCGATTGACGAACCGTTTACATTTCTAGAAAGCTCTCGGAGTTCTCTATAGCCCTATGGACAAATTTTTCTCATCCCCCATTTTTGGCCCTGTATGAGGTCATTTAATGCCCCTGGCCTGACTTTGAAGCATTCTTAAGAGTTCTCCAGAAACTAAAAAATTTTAATAACTTTCAAACCATGGGACCTTTTGACCTGATTCTTTTTCTGGAATGTTCCAAATTACAATTATAATCATCCCACAAATTTAAACCTTCTAACTCACCATAATTATGGCTCAATTACATGGTCCTATTTTTTTGGCATTTACACGTATCCCAAGGTGCTTAAAAACTCTAACCCAAAACACTAATAGTGGAACTGTGAGAGTTGAAAACTTTATTTGACGTAAATGGGTATCCAGAAATGAAAACACATGAAATAGAAACTATGTCTAGGTATATATTTTTTTGGGTGACAGAGGATTGCCCTTATACCTTTGGATACTCCTACATCAGACACCTAGGGTAGATTGAAAAGTGACCCTATCACTTGATGGATGGTAAAGGAAATCCCAAATGGGAAACCTCAGCTGTTGATATTAAAGTTGAGTCTTCTATCAGCTGTCCTTTCCACTTAACTACGTACTCTTCATACTTCCTATTTTTGGTACTCCTGCCCACACGACTATCCAAAATCTCTTCTATCTCCACTTTCTTAGAAGTAGGAATTGGACATGGCTCCAGCATCAACCCCTCAGCTGCACCATCATCATGATACTCTGTTAAGTCTGCAATGTTGAAGATAGGAGAAATGTGAATTTCATCTGGCAACTCCACCTCATATACATTTCTTGAGTCATGTATCTTTAGAATTTTGCAGGGGCCAAATTTCTTCATCTTCAGCTTGTTGTAAGTTCCTACTGGAAATCTTTCTTTTCTTAAGTGTACCATGACTAGATCCTCTACTTGTAACTCGTTATGTCTTCTCATTTGCTCAGCCCTAGCTTTATACTATTGATTCATCTTGATAATGTGTGCTTGGACCTCCTCATGTAGACGCTTGATATGTTCAGCAAATTCTTCTGCTTTAGCACTTGTCCTCTCCCCTTGCTCCATTTTCCTCAATTCTGGTGTAGTCTTTGGGCTACTTCCATATACAATTTAGAATGGTGATCTTCCAGTACTCTTATTTATAGAGTTATTGTAAGAAAAATTTTCTTGTCATAGAATCAAATCCCATCCCTTGGGCTTATCCCAAACTAAACATCTCAGCAAATTTCTCAGACTTCTATTTACCACTTCAATCTATCCGTCAGTTTGCGGGTGATGTGTAGAACTGAACTTCAAGTCCATTCTCAACTTCTTCCACAATGTTCTCCAAAAATACCCAACAAATTTAGTATCTCTTTTAGAAACTATACTCCTTGGGAGACCATGTAGTCTCACCACCTCTCTGAAAAACAAGTCTGCAATATGGACAGCATCATGAGTTTTGTGGCATGGGATGAAAAGTGCCATTTTGAAGAACCTATCAACCACCACAAATACTGAGGCATTACCCCTTTGTGTCCTCGGCAATCCAAGAACAAAATCCATACTTATGTTCTCCCATGGCTTTGATGGAACAGGCAATGGCTGATATAGTCTAGTATTGTGACTAAATCCCTTGATCGCTTGGCAAACCTAGCAACTCTGTACAAACTTCTTCACATCTTGTGACATTTGAGGCCAAAAATAATGTTCTCTAAGAATGGAAATGGTCTTATCTCGACCAAAACATCCTACCATCCCCCCACTGTATTTCTCCTTAATTAGATTTTTCCTCGTGGAACTCTTTGGAATGCACAATTGACTGCCCTTGAACAACATACCATCCTGAATCAAATAGTCTAGCCACTTGATTCTATCTATAGCAACAGGCTCTTTACAAGCTTTCCATGCTTTAGCAAAATCAGGATCCTTAGGTACAGATTCTTGAGTTCATCAAACCCAACTACTTTAACCTGCATTACTGTAAGCAACAACTACCTCCTACTCAATGCGTATGCAACCCTATTAGATTTTCTACTTCTATGCTTCAACACAAATGTATAGCTCTGCAAGAACTCTACCCACTTCATATGCCTCTAATTCAATTTACCTTGGCTATTTAGGTATTGTAATGCCTTGTGATCAATATACAAAACAAATTTCTTTGGCAATAAATAATGCCTCTATTTCTTTAGGGCCTAAACTATTGCATAGAACTCTTGATCATAAATAGAATACTTCTTCTTTGCATCATTCAATTTTTCACTAAACTATGCAATAGGATTACCTTCTTGGCTCAATACAGCCCCAATAGCACTGTCGCTAGCATCACAATCCACCTGGAACACCTTACTAAAATCAAAAAGTGCCAACATAGGTTGTTCTATTACCTTCTTCTTCAGCATTTCAAAACTTCTCCCAGCTACCGCAATCCATTTGAACTCTTTTCTATCCCCTCTTATTGTGTCAGTCAAGCGTGCACATATGTCGCTAAAATTCCTAATGAACTTCCTGTACAAACTAACCAGACCATGGAATGATCTTACCTCAGTAGAAAACCTTGGAGTAGGCCATTCCAAGATGGTTTTACCTTCTTTGTATCCATTTTGAGACCTTCAAGTGATACAACAAATACCAAGTAGACTAACTCTTTTTTAGCAAAGCTACACTTCTTTAGATTAATTAACAGTTTCTCTTCCCTCAACCTTTCAAGGACACTACGAATATGCAATAAATGTTCTTCCAAATTCTTTCCAAAAATTAAAATATCATCCAAATAAACAATAACAAATTTTTTCAAGAACTTCTTAAGTACCTCATTCATAAGCCACATGAAGGTACTTGGGGCATTCGTCAATCCAAAGGGAATGACTAGCCATTCATAAAGACCCTCCTTGGTCTTGAAGGTAGTTTTCCACTCATCTCCTTCTCGTATCTGTATTTGGTGATAGCCACTCTTGAGATCTATCTTTGTGAAGTACTGAGCTCCACTTAAGTAGTCCATAAGATCATCCATTCTTGGCAAAGGAAACCAATACTTGATGGTTATCCTATTTATAGCTCAAGAGTCTATACACATTCTCCACTCTCCATCCTTCTTTGGTGCTAGTACTATAGGTACTGCACATGAACTTAGGCTCTCTCAAATCAAACCCTTCCTCAATAGCTCCTAAACCTATCTGTTTAGCTCCTCAATTTCAGGAGTCATCCTGTGAGCAACCTTGTTAGGCAAACTAGCTCTAGGGATTAAATCTATCTTATGAGTAATTTGTCTTACTGGTGGCAATCCTTCTGGAACATTATCAGAGATGATATCTCCAAACTCACTTAATAAATTTGAAACTTCAAGTGGTATTTCACTACTACCTTCCTTATCTTTTCTAGGAATCAAAGCATAACACATACGTTGATATTTCATGCCATCTAAAAACTTTCTTCCATTAACAAGACAGATCCTAGCACTAATGCATACCTTTTTTCCTTCTTTTATCATGGGCTTCAATTTGTGGTGAAATCCATCCTTTATCAAAGAGTATGTGTTTGCACAACCATCATGTATTGCATTCCTATCAAACTACCACGGTCTTCCCAATAATAGATGGCAGACATCCATTGGAATAACATCACAGAGAACTTCATCATGGTAACTCCCAATTTTGAACTTCACTAAACATTATTCAATTACCAAAACCTTATGATCACCCTTCACCCAAGTGATCTGATAGGGTTGGGGGTGTTTCTCCCTCTTGAGCTTTAGCTTAGAGACCATCTCCTCTGACACCAAGTTGTCAATGCTACCACCATCAATGATCACATCACACCATTTATCCTCACACTTGCACTTGGTACGAAATAGACTCCTCCTTTGTCCTGGTTCAATCTCACCACTTAATAGGACCCTTTCATTTACTAAAGTCTCTCCTCTTTTTGCATCCTCTAAATGTGATGACTATGCATCCTCATCCACATGAGCAACACTAGCTTGACCCTTAGCTCTCCTATTTGTCCTTCCTTATTGTCGATGGTATTTAAAGGCACGATGACCTTCTTCATTGCAATGGAAATAGGTACCATGAAAGCCTCCTCTTCCTTGTCCATGTCCTCTACCTCTTCCTCCAAATTTTTGATCACAGGAGCGGTTGAAATCCTCATTCCTCCAGTTCCTGGTAGTACCCACATTTTCATTTTTCTTTTGGGTCTCATTTCGACCTCTAGATGACCTACCACTACCCCTTCCTCCTTGACCATTCTCTCTTTGTCTCCCTTCAAATCTTTTATTTAGCTTCTCTTCAACTCGCAAGAAAAACTAGTATGCCTCTTCAACACTAGTCATTCTTACCAGACTTAATTTCTCCTAGATGCTAGGTCGCAACCCACTGATATAACAAGAAACCTTCTCCTTTTTTTCTTTTGCATGCCCTACTCTAATCAGAAGTCAATAAAACTCCTTCATGTATTCTTGGACTGATTTTCCTGCTTTCTTTAACCCATGCATCTTCTTAAACAAATCAAGCTCATAGTCAACAAGAATGAATTGCTTCTTTAGTTTGTCCACCATGTGATCCCACCTTGTGATCTTCTCCTTTCCTCTTCTATTTCTTTCCAATTGAACCTCTTGCCACTAGATTTTGGCATGGCCTTTCAATTTTCCCTTTGCAAACTTAACCCTATCTGGGTCCCTGATATCCTCATACTCAAAGCACTCCTCCAGTTCATTGATCTAGTCGATCAACTCATCTAGTTTCAGATTTCCTGAAAATACACCCACATCAATTGTAGGTCTTTTTCCAAACTTAGTAATGGCCCTAAAAAGCCTCTCCTATGCCTGAGTTAGAACTTCCCCTTCAACTTCCCCTTCCTATCCAATTTCTTCTTCTTCATTGTCGTCCTCACTTTTGTCTCTTGCAAAAAAAATTGTTCCTCTACGGAGCTCCTCCTGCAATGCTTGAACCTACCTTTGGAGGGCTCTAACCTCCTCAATATTAATAGCTCCAGCCCTTCCACCATGCTCTCTTTGTGGAGGCATCTTCTTAACTCAAACCCACAACCACACAGACCGGGTGCAAACTACCTCATAGTCGGCGCTTTGTCTACACACTCGGGAAAACCTCGCTCTGATACCACTTGATGGGGTCAAGCCCAATAATAGAATGGACACAATAAGAAAGAGAAAACTTTATTAACTATGAAAATATGCTAATACACTCAGTACAGAGAAAACAGTCTTCAAAAACATGCTCTTTGGGCTTACAATAGTATAAATATTGGAGATAATTTCTCCTTCCAATACCTCCTCTCAAACTCCACTCCGAACTGCCTTTTACAATACCAAAAAAGTTCTTAAATAGACCCCAAAGGGTTAAGGATTAGGAATACATTCTAGAAAGTGCCAGTTGGCATCCACTGCCCAAATAGAAGGCTCCAGAAGTTGTATTAGAAGTCGGTGCAAAATTAGAAGAATCCAAAAATAGTAGCCGAACTTTTGGGAGGCATAACTTTTGAACCGTAGCTCTGATTGACGAACCATTTACATTTCTAGAAAGCTCTCAGAGTGCTCTATAGCTCTATGGACCAACTTCGCTCATCCCCCCATTTTGTCCCTATATGAGGTCATTTAATACCCCTAACCTGACTTTGAAGCATTCTTAGGAGGTCTCCAAAAATTGAACAAGTGCAATAACTTTCAAACCATGGGGCCTTTTGACCTTATTCTTTTTATGGAATGTTCTAAATTACAATTATAATCATCCCACCAATTTAAAGCTTCTAACTCACCATAATTATGGCTCAATTACATAGACCTATTTTTCTTTCATTTACACATATCTCAAGGTGCTTAAAAACTCTAACCCAGAACACTAATAGTGAAACTGTGAGAGTTGGAACCTTTATTTGACCCAAATGGGTATCCAGAAATTAAAACACATGAAACAGAAACTATGTCTAGGTATATTTTTTTTGGGTGACATAGGATTGCCCTTATACCTCTGGATGCTTCTGTATCATTATTGCACTTCAATACATAATCATAACTCAACCTTTCCTCTAGGTACTTTTGTTACATCTTGTTAATCAAATCCTCCTCATCAATCAACTAAGTGATAGTACTTGAAACATATAGGGAATTGTCTTACCACTATGTAGCAGGTTTGACATCAATGACAAAACAATGATTAAAACACATAGCCTTCTTTAACAATCTTTCTACTCAAATGATTTTTTCAATCGGATATCAATAATCTCCCTCTTTGGCATTGATGGCAAACCAAACTAATCAATCAAACAAACAAATGATGAACATCTTGTTCCATTAAACTAACTAGGTTAAAATAGTAAGACAATACCAAAAAGAGAACTTGTATTTGAAATTTCTCCCTCTATTAGCAGCTCCCTCTTCTAATTACGTTACAAAATATAACTCTCTCTGAGTTCCTTCTTTATCTAATTCTCTTCTTTCATGGATCGGCAGAATATCAAAATATCTCCCTCTTTTTGTTCTGATCCTTCCTCTGATTGCTTTCATCTTTCTCCCTCTTTCTTTCATTTAATCTTCTAATCCTTTGATGGTGTACTCTTCTCATTTTTCCTCTTGTACTTGATTAGTTTAATGTACTTTCTCCCTCTTTGACAACAATGTCAAAGACATATACTCAACACTTGGCATCTTTGGTATATGCAGATATAGGTTTTTGTAGGTTCTTCAATTTTCTTCCTCTATCACCTTACTTGTGACTGATTTGTAATTCTAGTTCTTTGATTACTTTAGGAAATTCCTAAAGTAAGATCCACTACATCAATTTGTATGAAATGAATGTCAGCTTGTTTGATGCAGGGTACTCCCTCTATCTTTTACATAGCCTTTGGTAGGGGTATCAACCCTAGTTTACCTCTCAGATACTCATAAGCATCTTTAGGTAATTATTTTGTGAAGATATCAGAAATTTGCTCCTTTGTGTTAATATATTTCATCTTTACTTCTTTATCTTGAACCAATTCCCTTACATTATGATACTTAATTGCAATGTGCTTTTCTTTGTATGCATTACAAGATTCTTGGATATATTGATAGCACTTGTATTATCACAATAAAGTGTCATTGGTTCTATGATTTCTTCCTTCATTCCCTTAAGTAGCTACTTGATCCATACAATGTTTGTGCAATTAATAGCAGTAGAAACATACTCTGCTTCAGCAGTAGATTGGGAAGTGCAACTTTGTTTCTTGCTAGTCCATGTAACAAGTCTTCTGCATAAGAAGAACACTCCTCCACTAGTGCTCTTTCTGTCATCAATATTTCCAGCCCAATCAACATTAGTGTAGGCCCTCACTTCAAACTTTTCATTCAACTAAACTCTTTTGTTCCTTTCAAGTATCTCATTATTCTTTTCATAGCCATCAAGTGATTCTCTCTGGGATTAGCAAAAAATCTTGCAACTATCCCCACAGCTAATGCAATATCAAATATGTTGTGTACTACATATTGAAATTTTTTAATCATGGATCTATATAATATTTGATTTACCTTAGTTGAATCATCATTATTTGATAACTTGAGTGTTGTTACCGTAGGTGTACTTACTAGTTTTGAATCCTCTAGGCCAAATGTCTTCAATATCTCTTTGACATATTTTGATTGAGTGATATATACACCATATTTCATCTAATATATTTGCAATCCCAAAAAGAATTTAATCTCACCAAACATTGGCATTTCAAATTCTTGTTTCATCTAATTTTCAAAATCTTTACACAAAGCATCTTGTCCTCCAAATATGATGTCATCAACAAATATTTCAAATAACAATATACCTTTTTCTTTATATGTCTTCATGTACAAATTGTTTTTATCATCTGTCCTTTCAAATTCCAACCTTAACAAGATAAGTATAAAGTCTCTCATCCATGTTGTTGGTGCTTGTTACAATCTATATAGGGCTTTATGCAGTCTACATACCATGTTCTTATTATTTTTATCAACAAAACCTTCTGGCTATTCTATGTAGACTTCTTCTTCTAATGTGCCATTCAGAAATGCAGACTTGACATCCATCTGATAAACTTTGAAACCTTCGTATCCAGCATAAGCAAGTAGAATTCTCACTCCTTCCAT
This sequence comes from Cupressus sempervirens, assembly GCA_028749045.1. NCBI lineage: Eukaryota > Viridiplantae > Streptophyta > Pinopsida > Cupressales > Cupressaceae > Cupressus > Cupressus sempervirens. Next base: position 793,378,137 of record CM053791.1, read on the forward strand.
TCTTGCAATAGGGGAAAATGTTTCACCATAGCCAATTCCTTCTTCTTGTGTATACCCTTTGAAAACTAGCCTTGATTTGTTTCTTGTCACTTCACCATTCTTATCTAACTTATTTCTGAATACCCATTTTGTGCCAATCACATTCTTGTCTTCTGGTCTAGGAACTAGACTCCAAGTCTTGTTCTTTTCTATCTATTGAATTTCTTCTTCCATAGCCTTGTACCAGTCATCATCTTCCAATGCATCTCTCATTGTCTTAAGTTCCTTCATACTTAACAAACATGATTCACTTCTCAACCTATTTCTTATCATTGGCCTTGCATCTTTGTCTCCAATGATTTAATCTACAGGGTGGTGTCTTTTGACATATTTGGACAATCTAGCCTTAGTTCTTGTGGTTGCATTTTGTCTCTCAACTTTAGTATCACTCTGTACATCTTTGTCAGGTGTTTTAGCATCTCTTTCATGTGTGCTAATCTCAGAGTCAAATTGTGCATTTTCTTCATTCTGTAACTCGACATCTAAATGCAACTAGGCATTCACAGGTTGTGACTCAACAATTGTTGAGACTTACTATTGGTTTGTAGCATGATTTGTAGCATCTTCTTCAGTAGGCATTCATTCATAATAGTATACAAATGATTTGTATTCTTCTAGTTCTTTTGTAGGTTCATCCTCATGTACTTTTGTAAACTCATCAAAATTCACATTTGTACTTTCCACAATTTTGTTAGTGTTAGTATTTAAACACTTGTAAGCTTTACTTCTTGTGGAGTAACCAAGGAATATTCCTTCTTCACTCTTTGCATCAAACTTTACACTCCTAACATCTTTAAGAATATAGCATTTACTTCCAAATACCTTAAAGTATTTCACATTAGGTGGATATCCATATCATAGTTCAAAAGGTGTTGAATGAGTACCATTCTTGACTTGCACATGGTTCAAGGTGTATACAGCAGTACTTACAACTTCTCTCTAGTATTTCAAAGCAACATTTTTCTCCATCATGAGTGTTCTGGCATAGTCCATTATTGACTTGTTTCTTCTTTCAACAATTCTATTTTGTGGAGGGGTCATAGGTGCAGATGTCTATTTTTTGATTCCTCTATCATTACAAAACATCTCAAACTCATTTGAAGTGAATTCTCCTCCTCTATCTAATCTCAAGCATTTCAGACTCTTACCTATTTATTTTTCAACTCTTGACAAGTACCATTTAAACATTTGAAAAGCATCTGATTTTTGTTTTAGAAACATGATTGTCATCATCCTAGAGTAGTCATCAACAAACAGCATTATATAATTATCTCCTTTGTAGCTTTGCACTTCAATAGGTCCACACAAGTCAGTATGAAAAATTTCAAGTATTTCCTCAAAGGTATAATCTTTACTTTTAAAGCTTGACTTTTTCATCTTGCCTAGCTGACATTGTTTGCACATTACATTTTCTAATTTCTTCAACTTAGGAAAACCTCTAACTCTTTTCATGTTACTGATACTAATCAAATTACCAAAGTTAACATGACATAATCTCTTGTGCCAAAGCCATACATCATCAAATTTTGCAATAAGACAAGTAGTATATTCTATATCTAGATATAACAAATTACTTCTAGTTTGATCACCTTTTTCAATCAAGTTTCCATTTGTGTCATATATCTTGGCTAATTTATTTTCAAATTGAACTTTGCATCCCAAATTATTCAATTTTGACACACTTAACAAGTTATGTCACATTAAATCTTGTCTATGAGTTTGAGAGACCCTTTTTCTTTTTATCAAGCATGATGCATCATTACCAAATCTTACACTATTTCTATCATAACAGGTTAAGGTAATGAACTTATTTTTGTCTCTAGTCATGTGATGTGAGCATCCACTATCAATGATCCATTTATCATTCTTGTTCACACAAGTCATAAGTGTAGTTACCTCATCCTCATCAGATTCATCCTTTATTGCAACATATACCACTTCATCATCATTTTCATTAGAGTCATGTTCATCACCAATTTAGCATGACTTCTTGCCTTTGTCTCTGTAGTCTCTTCCATCATATTCTCTTCTATTTTTGTGCTTGTTTCCTTTTTGGTAATTCTTCTTTTGTGTACATCGTGTAGCAATATGACCAATTTCACTGCAATTGAAACAAATGATCGGTAGCTTACCTTTGAACTTGTCTTTTCCTTTGTGAAATCTTCTAGCCAGCAATGCATCCAATTGTTCAATGTCTTCCTCATCTATTTTACTATCATTGGATGCATACTTTATCTTCCTTTTCTTCTTCTACTTTACCTCCTCAAAATCCTTCAACAACAACTTTGCTTTGAAAGCTGATTCAATACTCTCTGGTTTGTAGTTGTCAAAATTAGATAGCTCAAAAGTAGTGACTCTTCCTACCAGACCTTGAAGGGTTAGATCATTTCTTGGTATACATCTTAACTCTTTGATTGCAAATACTCTAATGGCATACACAGGAAACAATGTTCTCAAGACTTTACTTAGCACAGTATAATCATCTATTTTACTAGTAGCACCTTTAATTGCACTAACAACTTCTTTTATTCTAGTAACATAGTGAGCAATATTCTCACCTTTTTTCATTCTCATGTCATCAAACTTACCTCTAAGGCTCTATAACTTGGCTCTTTGAACATTTTTTTCTCCTCCATAGATGGTTTCTAGGGCATCCAAGCTCTACTTTGCATTTTTAAGGCCTTTGATATCATCAAATTTAGCATAGCTTAGGGCAAAGGCAATCTCCAACATCGCCTGATTGTGTTCTTTCTTTTTCTTCAAATCTTCAACAGTTAGGGCTCCTACTGGATCAACATTTTCTACTATAATAAAATATTGTGCATAATCTCCAAGTCCTCCAAGGTGTAGCTTCATCAAACTTTTCCATGCAAAAAATTTATCTCTGTTGATCTTGGGTACCTCTCTTTTTGGCATCTTGATCTTTGTGCTTCTAGTACCTCAAAACTAATCCTCTTAAGAAAATGGCTCTGATACCAATTGTTGGAATTCTTTTAGAATAACTAAGAGGGGGGGTGAATCAGTTATTCAAAGTTTAGATGTAAAAATTAAACTTTTCACAATTCAGTGATCCCATAAAACATTCTTAACCATACATGCATTCATTGTGTGTTACCTAAAATTGATATGTTACTGCCAAATCAACTTGCAAAAATGTAAAGCATAAAACACAACATATCCATCAACACATTTAACAAAATGATTTAACATGGAAACCCAATTTGAGAAAAACCACCAGTAACATGCTACTCCTTTTTCACTCTTCTGAAGTGATGCCTTGTTAAAGGCCAACCCTGTTAAAAGTTACAATACACACTGTTAATATGACCCGATTAAGAGATTTCAATCACCCTATCAAAAGTGATCCTTGTTAGAGGACTTTAGGCCATTCACTTGGAATTCCACCTTGTTAAAAGATTTTCCAATGACTGTTAAGTCAACCTTACTCCAAAGGATTTATCCTAAGCTGATACAATTGTTAGAAAGTAATAGTAGAGCTTTGATCTAATACAACTTACAACCTTACTTGCAGATTATAGATCACTATTTAGTCCTCAATTCTACTTGGCTTCCAATCTTTGTAGCTCTGATAACTTGTTCACCCTTCAAGCATTCATCCTCATTAAGCCTTCTTGCTTAGTACACCATTGTAGACTTCTTTACTTGGGTCACTTGATGAAGAAAAACCCCTTTCCTTCTCCTTATCAAATTTTTGCATCAAAACTCTCTAACTCTTTGTTTCATGACCAAACATTCCTACATATAGGAAATTAGAACACTTTTCTCACTCATTATTCATCACTAAAATTAGGGTTTTCAATGGATTAGGTAGGATACAATGTATCTACCCCATATCTTGTCTTCTCTAGAAACTTCTCTTAGAATCCATTTGGATTCACCTCCAAAACATTTTACATAAGATTCTGTGCCACTAGCTCATCAATCTTATCTTCCTCTTAATTCACAAGTTCCAAGAAAAAAAATTTGTCAACTTTTATTTGGAAAATCTTTAATCTTTTTCATAATGCAACAACTCAGCATTATAAATCTTCTGATGCTTGGCACATTTGTGTTACTCAGCATCTACTATAAAATCACTCAACATCAATTGGATTTTACTAGTTCTCGGCATCAACTTAAAGTTACTCAACTTCTACTAACTTGCTCGGCATCTACTAGAATTTTCTTTCACTCAACTCTAATTGACTTTTTGCTCAGCTTGCACTAAATTTTCTCAGCACCTACTATCCACTTGGTCAAGCTTGGCAAATGAACTTTGTTTAATTTTATTCTTCTAAAGTTTCTAAGTGTAGCCTGTCACTTTGTAACCTCAAGTAGATCATCAATACATTATGTTATCACTATTGTAACTGATTCTTGCACTTCAATACATAATCATAACTCAACCTTTCCTCTAGGTACTTTTGTTACATCTTGTTGATCAAATCCTCCTCATCAATCAACTAAGTGATAGTACTTGAAACATATAATCAATTGTCTTACTAGCGTGTAGCAGATTTGACATCAATGACAAAACAATGATTGAAACACACAGTCTTCTTTAACAATCTTTCTACTCAAATGATCTTTTTAATCAGATATCAACATTCCTTCCTTAGCTTTTGGAACGATTCAGAAATGTTGTAAATAGATGAGACAACTAGACCAGTCTCTAACCTTGATTCTAGGATGCTCATTTAGATAAAATCTGGGGTCAACATCCCAGCATGTCTCAACCTTAATATTAATGGAGACAAATATTCTTGCCCTGTCAAAATCCTTGGAGGGTTGAATGCTTTTTTTCTCTGCAAATAGGAAGGACATCTTAGGAAAAATTGCCCTATTATCACTAAAAAGAATCCTAAGTCTAACTCTATGAAAGCTACCAATGAAATCCCCATCATTGAGGAAGTGTTTTGCATTAACCCACACAAACCTAACACCCTTAATATGGTTGATATGGTTATAATCCCTAATAAATTTATCCCTACAGAAACCCATAATAGTTCTATTACAGGTAAGGAGGAACTCATGGAAAACAAACAACATTTAAACCCTAAACATCATCCCTCCTCCTCTTCCACTTTAACATTAAAAATGATAGAATGCTCCCCAGTGAGACTAAAAACACTATTAGAACCATCAAACCTGCTAATTCCATAAGTACCTCAAAACAAACCACAAGAGATCTAATGCTAATGGCTTCCAAATAGTTACTAATAGGAAGCGCATGTGGAAAAATGCTCAGCAACTTTCTTAGGAGAAAATACAGGCTAGCAACAAAATTTCCAACCCCTTCTCGACTCTGAATAATATTCCTGCTCTAATAATTTAAGATGTGTCACCTGAATCGCATATTGTTAGTGACCCTACTATTTTTAATCAAAATTATGATGGTTGCAGGGGTGAAATTCACCCTACTCTCATGATTGAGGATGCGTTCCTGTGACTTCACACCAGGAGGACTATGATGATAATAGAAAAAGGATTGGTGATGTTACCATGAGGGAAGACCCTACAACTAAGATTAGAAAATTGGTAAACCATAGGAGTCTTGATTCTAATCTTGTTGTAGGGCATTCCCCTAATGATAACATCACCAACCCCCAACTTCTATACGTAATGAGATAGAGGATAATCTGATTATTGAATTTATTTATGCTAACAAGGAACCAAAAAGTATGAAGTTTGATCATCTACTTTTGGGTCCCTTAGAATCCCACATGGTTGGATACAATGTCAAGAACAACCCTGAATTTAAGGGTGATCAAACTAACAAAAGTGGCGATGATGATGAGCTAGTTAAGGGGAGCAATACCTCTATAAATAAAGGTAGATCTATCAGCTCTAAAAACAAGAAGAAGATTGGAGATCTTAATGCTCTCCATACTAGCTCTATTAACCCTTTGTAGACACCTAAAATTGTCCAAATCCCGTTTCCTAGCCAATTAAATAGAGATTTATTATTTATTTAATTCCCCTACCTTTAATTAAATAAATTTTACATTTATTTAATCATGTTCACCTTTCCTTTATTTAAATAAACTAAGGTTTATTTAAATCCTAACCCACCCACTTTAATTAAGTACTTCATTTACTTGATTAATCCTTGCCTAATCCCTCTTGGAATTAAATATTACATTTAATTCTATTTGAGCACATGGCTCTTAACTTTAAACCTCACCTAACCTCACTTTCCTAACCTAACCCATCCTTCCAACCTAGGTCAATCTACTTACCCACTAATTAATCCTAGTTTCTCATCTCATCGCATCCTTAATCATTTGCACAATCCTAATCAAAGGATTAGCAAACCCTAGTCACATGTGACATGTGACTCTTACACACTTACAACCTTGTCCACCTTCACATGTGAACCAAAGGTGTCTCACATGTGTGAGAAACCTTGAGCCTCCAACCCTCTTACACATTTCATTGACCCATCACTTTCAAAGGTGTCTCACACATGTGTGAGGAAACATGATCTTACACACCTCTTACACCTATCATAGACATGTCACCATCAAAGGTTGGTCACACATGTGTGAGCATCTTCCCCCTATTGAATGGTCAAAACCCTAATCCACATGGATTCTACTTGGCCTCCACCTCATGGACACCTCATCGATCCTAAGAGATCTTAGCCATTCATCTTGCATTTGATCTTAGCCATCCATTGCATCCATTTTCCCATAAAAGGAGAGCCCTCTCCTCATTTCCATGAAGCACGATCTACCTCATTGTTATGCTGCTAGATTTGTGAGCAACCACATCACATGAGCAAGGAAATCATCAACCACTTGGTGATTTGTGAGGTTTGCATAGTGCTATTTTGATGTTCATGTTATCTTTATTTTACATTGTTTTCTTTCATATTTTGAGGTTTGCATGATCATGTAGGAATAGATGCATTAGTTGCTTAATGTTTATTCCTTTTGTTACATTTTTATGCAATACATTTTGGCACGCTCGGTGGGACCCACTTCACGGGTTCAAACTAATCATCTAATGTGTTTATGAGTGTTTTGTGAGTGTTCAAGTTTGTAGGTTGAAGAAGCACTTGGAGATCAAGTTTCATGCGAAGCCTCTAATCGAGTCATAAAGCCCACCATCAAGTTTGAAGCGCATAAGGGAAGTTTTTTGACATAAAACACTCTATATTTTGCTTATTGCTCTATTTTCAAGTTAAGGTAGATACACGTTGGATATACTCTTTGTTAATAGAAAATAGAAAAGAAAAAAAAAGTACTCTTTTGTTGATAGATAAATAGGTTAAAAGAAAAAAAAAAAGTGGGGGGTCATTTTATTTTATGGTATTTATGCATTTTTATTTTTCAAAAATCATTTATATTTATAGGGAAGAAGATTTTAAAATCATTTGTATTTATTAAAAAAAAAAAAGAGCGGGGGGAATAGAAGTATAAAAGTTGTTTTTCAATCATTTGTATATGTATAAGTTAGGCTAAAAAAAAAATTTTAAAAACCAAAAGAAAATTTTTAAAAATTCAAAAATTAAAAATTAAAATCAAAAAATTAAAAATTAAAAAATATATCTAAAAATTTAATATATATATTAAAAAAAAAAATCCTTTTCATTGTGCAGGCTTGGCACCCGCGGTGGTGCCAGCGAGTGCTGCCCCTGCACCACCACTAACCCCTAGCAGCTCCTACCTTTCTCCCCACCACTGCACCCCTGACCGCTCGCCTACAACTTTCCCTCGCGCCACCGCCGCATCCCCTGCTCAACCCAACACCAGCGCCACTACCTCCCTACCCTCTCGTCCACCGCTGTCGTGGTCCTTGCTCACTCCGCTGTAACCCTGCCACCACTTGGCGGCTCCTCATTTCCTCCTCCTGAGTGCCACCTGTGGCCTCTGTCACTGCCCGAAACCCCTTCACCACCTCTCGGTCGCTGCTCGAATCACCGGGCGCCACCCGTGGTGGCCGCTCTACCCTCGCCGTCTGCGCTCCCTCGTTACTGTTAAAACCTTCTTCTTGCCCCTTTGTTCCAACCGCTCCACCACACTCTGCCTCCTATCTACCTTTCTCTACTCCCCACACAACCCTGCGCTAGTTGCTCCGCTTGACCGAATAGCTCCTCCTGCAGTCGAGCGCTGCCGGCGGAACCTCACCTCTCCCAGCTAAAAACCTGCCTCTCCACCTCTGCTCCCCTTCTTCCACCGAATGCCATCACTACGCTTGGTCAAAACCCTCAGTCACGGCCCCTCCTTTCCTCCCCCACCGCTGTCACATCTTCCTGCTGCCTCCATCCTCTACGCCACTCGGCCTCCCGCGCAAACCTGCAACCCTTGCCCTCCCCTCAATCACACCAAACCCCATAACTCCGCTCCTCCTCTGCCTGAAGTCCTACACCTCTGCGGCCCAACAATTCAATCTTTTTATTTTATTTGATTATTTTGATTGTTCATTTAAACTTAGAAGTATCCATTTTTAATTTATTTTATTTATTTTTTGTCAACATTTTATTTTAAAATGAAAATTTGAAAATTTGAAAAAAAAAATTATCTTTTTAATGAAATCTTTTAGATGCAACACTTTTTTTCCCAAAAAAGGTCAAAAAACAAAAAAAAAATTGCTTGACAATCTCCTAACCATCAAATTTTTGCTCGCAGGCCGCTGATGTCAGCACTGCATCAGCATTCCATGCCCTTCTACGCCATAAGGAGTAGTCTTCTATTTTTTGCTCATAACTTGAGCATACAAACTCCATTTTCAAAAAATGAAATATCGTCGAAAAGTTGATTCTGAGCCCATTGTCATGGTGCTAGTTTCATGAGATTTTGATGTTGTTTAGATTTCTAATTTTGCTGTCAAAAATAAAACTTTATGCTAACTCTTTCATTGCAGGGTTGTTTCACGTTTGTCTTGCATTTTCACTGCCCTAACTTGTGTTTTTGTAGGGAAATTTTCTCACTAACCATATTGCTTACAGGTTTTTCTTTAATTTTGGTCTTGGAAATGAACTTGTATGCTTAAACACTCATCTTTGAATGCATGGTTAAATGCTCAAAAAATCACACTTAATCTTGAATGCATGGTTAAACGAACACGTTTGCTTTGGAATGAATGATCACATTATCTTGCATGCTTAAGAATTAATGAACATTGCAATACAGATTTCATTTTGGTGCATAAAACGAACAACCTTTCCTTATCGAATTTGCTTAACTAGATGACGCTCGCTTTACTTATGTTGGCAACCTCTCGATTTTTATGACATTTTCAAATTGGAAAGAATATTGTATGGTTTAATCACGTGTGTCTTCAACATAGATTAGAAAACCTAAAGTTTCATCGGGAAAGAATGCATGTCTTTTTGAACCTCGAGGCCACTTACGTATTCTCTCCCCTCGCACCTTCAAGTGATCTTGGGTGCACAAGAAATAAGTGGTCTTGTTTTTCTTTTTTTAGGAGGCCTGCTTGGGGATTTCATCACCCCTTGGGACGACCTCAACTCCAGTGTTTTAGCGGAGTATAAAAATTGGGAGGTGAATTGAAAGACACCTCTCTTGGAAGCATAATATTGTCAGTCTTGGCTAAGCCCCAAAGAACTTTATACCTTTGGGAAGTGAAGGAGAAGATTTGGGTTACCGTCTCCCCCTAGCTCTATGGTAGTATTTTCTTTCATCTACAGGTTTGGGCCTCACATACCTTGCTTATATCGAGGACGCCCTCTAGTTGATCCTTGTACATCCTAGTCAAAACCTTATAGGATTGTTGGTGTGTTTGACTTTCTTGAGTGTTTGAAACACACTTGCCTTGTACATATTTCAATGCATATATTTTGCATCTCAAATTTGAAAAATCCAAAAAAATCATAAAACATAAAACCCAAACAAATCATAGAACATAAAAATCTAAAAAATCATAAAAGTTCAAAAATTCAAAAAAATCAACAAAAAACAAAAATAAAAAAATAACAAAAACAAGTCTCGGTTTAGGTTCCCTCAGTCAAGTTGTCCATATAAATTCCACATCACTTCCTCTTTCCATCACAATCATCACCCTCATGCATCTCTTATCTTAATCACCTTCTTAATCATTCAAATCATTGCTCAAAATCTTATTCACCTCTAACCATCTGAGTCATTTCCTCATCTTCTTAATCTTCATCCTAATCATGGTTCATAATCCACATCAAGATCCAATTCCCTCATTCAATGATTCATCCTCATGATTATTAATCTAATCCCTTGTCAAATCCAGTCATTTCTAATCAATTCTTAATTTGATCCATTTACATCTTCATCCATAATCAATCCTTCTAATTTCATCCATTCACGTCTTCTTCTAATTCAACTTTACATCACATCTTCTACTTTGGACATAGGAGTGCTATCATCAACATTGGACTTTCATTCAAATTTCACATTCACTTGTTTGCAATATCATAGGGTTTTTATCAAATCAAATCAAACCCTTATCCACATCAAATTCAATCAAATCAATATGAAGTCAAATCTAGTTCAAATCAAATTAACACAAAAGTCCAAAATTGCTCCTAGTCCTAAGTTCATATTCCATCACTCTTCATCTAACATCTATGGATCCGAGTTGGCTTAACCAAATGGTTGACAATATTCAAAGACAATATGGAGCTATACCTCTTGTTCAACCTGCATATCAAATTCATCCTCAAAATTTCATATCTAACTCTAATTCATCTCATGTTCATTATTCTTCTACCTTTGACAAGGGAAATCAACTCATTATCCTTCCACTACATACAATTCCATTCATAGCCCACACACTTCCTCAAACACATGTGCCCTTGCCATGGAAATGGAAAAATTAAAGAATTATCTCTTAGCAAGTCAACAGAAGGAGTTTGCTTTCCAGGCCATATGTCCTCTTCCCCCATGTTTCGGATCCTAGTCCTCATGTCCCATACAACCCCAACCCTCCATGAAATCCCTTACCCATTGTTCAACCTTCACATAATCCTAATCCTCTAAAAACCTCATCCCCACCTCATAAGGGGTTTTTCACATCACTCTTGGCTAAGTGTAAAGAACAAGATAAAGCAATCCAATCACCCAAAGTGATACCCCTAGTTCCATCTCATGACCTTCATCCAAAGCATGACATTATAGATTCCTCTTCTCCTCTAGATCCGAGCATTTCTCCATCCCATCATTGCCTTATCCCTCAAGATCTATTTATCCCTCTTAGTCCAGCTCATAATTCCCTTCCTAATCAAGATCAAGGCATTTCATATACCACGCACCTTACTGATTCCATTCCATCTCCAGACTTAGCATCCATCAATCCTCCACTTCATGCAGAAGTTCCTTCCACTCCATCCACTAGCTCTCCTCCATGTCAAGATCAAATCACTCCATCTTATGATCCTATTCCATCTCATGATCCACTCATTCCATCTCATGATCCTCTTTTAAGTCAAGATCAAAGCAACCCTTCATCCGTCTTTCATGATCCCACTCCATCACAAGATCCTTTTATCCCTCATGATCCCCCTCATGATCCTCATCCTCCACATGATCCTATCCCACCTATCCAATCCACTCATGAACCCCATCTACATGGACTCGCATCTTGTGTTGAAAATAATAAGTATCCCATTGAAGAAACAATGTCTCAAGATGTTGGTATGCCTTCCACTCCTTCCAAATCCAAGCTTATTCCTTCCTCACTGCCATCCATTTTAGGACCTTATATCCATATCTCGTTTCCTTCCTCACATCCATCCATTCTAGGTCCTTATATTCCACATCCAAACCCTTCATCCCTTCCTTCCATTTTGGGCCCTTACATACATTCATCCACCATATCCATGTCTCCCACTTCATTCCCTCATGCTTCTCCTAAATATCAACAAAGGCACACATCCTTGAATTCCTTCCAATGTTCACCATCCCTAAGCTCTCCATCTCATTTATCTTTATGCACCCATACCATGGCCAATGGCAGCAAATTGGATGCAAAAGAAAAATCAAATAAAGTCAAAAATCCACAAAAGTCCAAAGATCAACATGTCACCTCTAAACGACATGTTCAAGAAAATAAAAATTGGATCCAAAGAAAAATCAAAAGGCCACAAAGGCTGAAAATAAAAAATGCAAAAATTTTGTGGATACCAAAGCTACTTAATGTAGTAATGAATCTCAAAGAAAAATTCAAAATGACATCCAATTTGGCTAATCCTAAGGCTTCCACATCCATTTTGGGTCCTTATATACCCAAATTCACCATCCTAAATCCATCGTCTCCTTCATCTATTTTGGGTCCCTATATCCCAAAATCCACACTTTCCCCTACATATCCTCCACAATTTTCTCCTTTCAATCACCCTTCAAGGTGTGTGCCAATGATGATATTTTCGCCTCCTTCATCCACTCACTCACAAGTCTTCCAACCTAGCATCCATCAACCATATCTTCCTCCCACCCACTCCACCCCTTTAATCCAACCTTTTTCATAAGCCATTTTTCTCTGTTCACTACCCTATCAACATCTAGGAGCAACTAGTAAAAATTCCTTGAAAATAACAAAGAAAAGAGACATAAAAATCTAGGGATACCATCCATGAAAATAGATTCTTGCATCCTCCCTTCATTTTCCTATCATGCATTCATTGACTCCCTCTTCCACTTATCCATCCATTCCCTTTTCCTCTTCCACTTGCACTCTACACCGGGGGCAAGCTCCATCCATACCAAACTTCCATACATCTCTTCCATCCTTCCATCTACCGTTCATCCTCCTTGTCCATCTTTGATCTTGACTATCATATTCCTTTCATCCTTTCATTCTCATTTTCCTACATGCTTCCATCATCATTTCATGCATTTGATCTTAACATGCTATCCATAACTTGCATTTCACAGTCCTTGTCATGTTCATCCATTTTCCATTCATACACCTACATACGTACATCCACCCCTTTTTCATATGTCCTTGATCTTGGTTATCCCTACCTTTCATCCACTTCATATCTCACATTGCATCCATACCCTTCATATCATTATCCCTTTTTCATCCATTCCTCTTTCATAACCATGCTCGTGATTCATACTAGAGGCACAATAACACGATGTTCATACATGCTTTGGAAGAACACATGCCTTCTCTTCCTCCATACGCTCACCTTCATTCCATCTTTCCATTTTTGCACATCATTTCCCACCATATTCCTATCCTTGGTATGGGGCATATGGATTCCTTTGAAACATGGTCCTTGGCTTCGCACTTTCCGGCACCATATCATTTGGCCCCTCATATCCTTTCACCATCCCTTTTGTCCACCAACTCCTATTGTTTTTCCTCAATTTATCATGCCTTGGATTTCCCTTGTCATTGCTCCCAATCCATTCTATCCCACATTTGTTCAATCAATTTATTTCTATCCATTCTATGCATTCGTTCATATCACATTCAATCTAATTCTTCCAACTCACTTCAATCCAATTCATTCATCATCTAATTCAATCAATTTTCAATTCTTCTAATTCTTTCACATCATTTCTATTCTACTCTAATCATTTTTCATCTTATCAATATCTATTCTCATACACGTTCATTCTTATATCCACCATAAAATCACAAAAAAAAAAACAAAAAATCTCAATCACTATGCAATCAATACTAATCCAATCAATCCAATCTTGCAATCTTGTACATCAATCCCTCACCAATTCATCAATTTGACCCAATCAGCTAATAATCCATTAACCATATTCATCATTATCATGGGATGAATCCTTCCCAATCCTTGGATGTGCATTATGCTTATCGTTAGCCTTGCCATCCTTAATCAATCATCATCAATCAGCCCATTCATGGGTTTTCAGCTTGACTAGGGGCAAATTTTTGCTTTGCTTTTGGTTTTTCATGCATGATTGCTTTTTACTTGTCTGCATTAGTATTTTTTTCATTTATCATGGTCGTTGCATCCTATTGTCCCAGGAATCATGGTCTTCCATATCATGGTTTCATAAGGCATACAGTTGTAGTAGACCCCTTTTTTTCACGTACTTGACACATTGTCATCTTGGTTCCTCATACCTTGGTGCATAGTGTTGAATACAATATCAAACTTAGGTTGTTCACACCATTGCAGAATAACTCCCTTCCATCCTCGCATCCATTTCGAGAGAACATCCATGTTCTCCTAACCTGCATGTCCTCTCGAGTGGGCATACCCTTCCATCCTCGTCATCCTTCCTCATCCTTCCATGACTGGGGCATCATGCTACTAGTCTTATCCTCCCAACCACTATATTTTATTCTTCTTTGATATAACATTACTAATGCTATATCAAAGAGGGGCAAAATGTAGACACCTAAAATTGTCCAAATCTCGTTTCCTAGCCAATTAAATAGATATTTATTATTTATTTAATTCCCCTACCTTTAAATAAATAAATTTTACATTTATTTAATTATGTTCACCTTTCCTTTTTTTTAAATAAACTAAGGTTTATTTAAATCCTAACCCACCTACTTTAATTAAGTACTTCATTTACTTGATTAATCCTTGCCTGATCCCTCTTGGAATTAAATATTACATTTAATTATATTTGAGCATATGGCTTCTAACTTTAACCCTCACCTAACCTCACTTTCCTAACCTAAGCCATCCTTCTAACCTAGGTCAATCTACTTACCCACTAATTAATCCTAGTTTCTCATCTCATCACATCCTTAACCATTTGCACAATCCTAATCAAAGGATTAGCAAACCCTAGTCACATGTGACATGTGACTCTTACACACTTACAACCTTGTCCTCCTTCACATGTGAACCATGAGAAACCTTGAGCCTCCAACCCTCTTACACATGTCATTGACCCATCACTTTCAAAAGTGTCTCACACATGTGTGAGGAAACATGATCTTACACACCTCTTACACCTGGCATAGACATGTCACCATCAAAGGTTGGTCACACATGTGTGAGCATCTTCCCCCCCTTTGAATGGTCAAAACCCTAATCCACATGGAGTCTACTTGGCCTCCACCTCATGGACACCTCATCGATCCTAAGAGATATTAGCCATTCATCTTGCATTTGATCTTAGCCATCCATTGCATCCATTTTCCTATAAAAGGAGAGCCCTCTCCTCATTTCCATGAAGCACAATCTACCTCATTGTTATGCTGCTAGATTTGTGAGCAACCACATCCCACGAGCAAGGAAATCATCAACCACTTGGTGATTTGTGAGGTTTGCATAGTGCTATTTTGATGTTCATGTTATCTTTATTTTATATTGTTTTCTTTCATATTTTGAGGTTTGCATGATCATGTAGGAATAGATGCATTAGTTTCTTAATGTTTATTCCTTTTGTTACATTTTTATGCAATACACCCTCTTTCCTACATGAAGTGCATTTGATCTGATTAAGGACCAGTGGTTCTATCTCTGATACCACTTGATCAATAAAACTAATCAAGCACTTACTCGAAATAGTTCACGAGTTAGACTTACAACGATTACATTAGTAAATCTAACACCAAGATCTTTTAATTATTGATTCGAATCCAATATGTAAATTTAAACCTCTAATCTACTAAGCTCAAGAGAAAATTGCAAGATTAATCACAAAAGAGTAGAATCGAGATGATAACAGAGTTCACCGAAAATTGGCTATGTCTCCGGATTTGCCAAAAAAATGAATCAATCTATTGCCTTCAAGACTTGGAAATGCCACAACTTACAAAAAGAAGTTAGCTTTCACCTTACAAGAGGCCTCAAGAAAGCAGCTCCACCTATGACAACAGCTCCCACGTTGACAAGATGTCCTTACAAAAGAACAAGAAGAAGCTTTGCAACAACTTTTACAAAACGTAGATTCTTCGCCAAGTTACAAAATTCCTCCAAGGAATGCTTGGCTTACAAGAAGAATTTCTACGAGAAGATTTGAGAAGAATTGGACAATCAACTGATGGATCCCCCCTCAGCCTACATTCCCCCCTTTATATACAAGAAAAAATGCCAAAATTAGGCTAAAATGGATAAAGCGCTTATTTATTATCCCATATCCGAAATCCCCCTTCTGCCATTTTAGGGGATAAACATTATCTCAAAATTGGGTGGTGTTTTGTTGATAAATTAACAAATAAACCTATTTTTAATAGGTGATCGGGCAGTTGATAATGGTTAAGTATGATTCGCGCCAACCTTATTTTAAAGCGCTCACATGGCGCAACAGTGAAGGCTATTTTGGACTCGATCAGGTCGGGGGTTCAAACCTCGCCGGTGGATTTTAAGCGCTGAAATTTGAGCAGATAAGCATCAAATAGAAAAATGCGCATTCTATCTTTGAATAGCATTGATGGCCTAACGGTTAGCGCTCCGACTTAGATGGAGAAGGTGCGGGGTTTGAATCCCACCAAAAGCATTTACTTTTTAAACCGACGTTGAAGAGATGCCACATGTCCCACCAAGAAGGGTGCCACGTGGAAAAACACTAGTGGCCCTTTTGAATCTAATTATGCCACATGTCTGCTGCTGACTAGTCCCATTGATGCCGACATGGATGACACGTGTCAACTCAGGATTTGTTGATGTCATTTCCATGTCATGGAGTGCCACATGTCAAGACACTATTGGTCCACATCATCATCCATACAAAGAGCTATCTGCCAAGTCAGCAAGATGACATCATGCTGACATCATCATTGGTACTTTGGTCAACTACAACTTTGACTGGCTATAACTCTCACGTACAGGCTCCATTTTCAATGAAACGAACCCCGTTGGAATCGTGACGACGAGACCTTTCCATTGATGCCAATTTTGACCAATTTCTTGATGATGAATTTTTTCACCTTTTTCCTCGTCCCTAATCTCTGAGTTGACCAGCGTTAGACTGAGCTTTGACCAATGATATCTTGCACAAACAGACTCATTTTCCACTCGTTCAAGTTGTGCCAGATTCAAAATTCTATGCTCTACGCGATTGCATTGCTTCCAAGAGAAACTGGAACACTTCAATTTCAGGTCCTGAAGATCCTCCTGGATCAGCATTTCATGGAATATTAGAGGCCTTGAGTCTCATGATAGGAAGTTTATTATTAAGAGATTTTTGATGTGTCATAGAAATATTGATTTTCTCATGATTCAAGAACTCAAGGTTGTTGAATTTTCTCTTAATTATACTCTTGATTGTATATGGAAAGATGTTATTAAAATTTATACTAACCATCCTAAAGGAAATGGTGGAGTTTCTTTTCTCATTAACCCTTGGTGGGCAAGATATATTAAAGATGTTGGAACCTCCCCATGTAACCATGCAGCCTGGGCTATCCTTGATAATAGAGGATCTTCCTTTGGTGTATGTTCTTTATATGCTCCTAATGAAACTAAGGAAAGGATATCCCTTTGGGATTGGTTACATGCTCTCCCTAATATCCCCTTGATTATTTCTAGAAACTTTAACACGATTGAGAGTCAAGATGACAAGATCGAGGGTATCCCCTTCGAATGGAAGCTCCTGAAAAATCACATTAGGATGACTTTAAATAGTATTTAAACCTCTTTGACCCCCTTGAAGGCCTTAAATTTAAAACTTCTGCCCTATGGTATACCTGGTGCAACTTCCAGCAAGGGCCTAACTAGATATACTCCATAACTGATAGGTTTTATGCTAATACGAATCACTTCTCCTTTTCTCCTAATCATTTAGAGAACTCAATTTTTTCCACCCCTTTTATCCTCTCTAACCATTTCCCCATAATAATTGATATTAGCATTAGAAATTTCATCACTGTTATTAACCCCTGCAAGAATAATTTTATCCTTAACTCTCCCCTACTAAAAGACCAAGATGTTCTAACTGCCATTAAAATGGTCAAATCATTTAACTTGCATAATCAATTTCCCTCCCACACTGCCCGATGGATTATGAATGTGGCCTCTTGGAAAATTGTATTTCAAACCC
This sequence comes from Cupressus sempervirens, assembly GCA_028749045.1. NCBI lineage: Eukaryota > Viridiplantae > Streptophyta > Pinopsida > Cupressales > Cupressaceae > Cupressus > Cupressus sempervirens. The sequence continues at coordinate 793,396,103 of CM053791.1, forward strand.
TTGGGAAAAAGAAAGCCAAGGATTATAGATATCAGGAAAACCTTCTCAATGAGCATCTCCACCTTGTTGAATAGGAAATTCAATCAAATCCTACTTCCCCTGATCTAATTGAACAAGTCTCTCAAGTTAGGAATTCCCTTAGAAAACATCAAAAAGTTAAAATCAATGGAGCCTTCATTAAAACCCGCAACCACTGGCTCCAGTATGGGGATAAAGGCTCCAAACTCTTCTTCAACCTTTTGGAGCATAAATAGAACAAAGAAAGAATTAATAGGATTGTTTTTGAAGATAAGGAGCTTTTGAATATCAATGATATTACTTATTCTTTTGAAATGTTCTATAGAACTCTGTTTACCTCAGAGGATAATGACGCTTCTAAGGATATGAGGAATAAATGCCAAAAATTCATCCCAAAAGGATTTTTGAATCTGATGCCTTCCTACTCAAGACCAAGGTTTCCCTCTAGGAAATTATTGATGTCATTAGTGTGCTTCAAGACAATAAAGCCCCTAGCCCAAATGGTCTTCCTGATGAATTTTATAAGGCTAATGTTGACTGGATTGCTAAGGACCTTTATGACTTATATACGGAAGCCTTTCACTCTAGTACCCTTAGGAATTTCATTAATATGGGAATTGTTAAACTTATCCCAAAAGATGGAGATAAAGCTCATTAAAAAATGGCATCCTATTACACTTGTCAATGTTTCCTATAAATCCTTGCCAAAGTCCTTGCTTCTTGTCGTGAAAGAATTCTTCCCAATTTTATTTGTTCCACTCAAACTAGCTTCATCAAGGGTAGGTATATCTTAGAGAACCTTATTACCAGCTAGGAGACTATGGAATGGGACAAGTCCTCTAGTCAAGAAGATTTCATGTTTCTTGTTGATTTTGAGAAAGCCTACGATAGAATGGAATGGGATTTCATTCTCATGATGCTTAACATGTTTGGCTTCCCCGATGAATTTTTTAGATATGTCCAAGTTCTCCTTAAAGATGTTTCTTCCCTGATTGAAGTCAATGGGAATCTCTCTCATCATATACCTCTTTCTATATCTATTAGACAAGGGTGCTCTCTTGCCCCTGGTCTATTTGTGATTGCCTCGGATGCTTTGGTTTACCTCCTCAGATATGATACCTTGTCTCCTAAATTTTATGGCATTAAGTTTCCTAATGACTCTGAATTACTTAATATTCAATTTGCTAATGATACCTCACTCTTCCTTGAGCTTTCTAGATACAATGTTCTTTATCTTACTCAAGAGTTGGATATCTTTGGAAAAGGCTCAGGTGCCCATATATCCAACTCCAAATCCATTCTTCTTGGGTGGAAAGAGGAACCCCCGAACTGGCTTCACCACTTTGGTTTCTCTTGGGGAGGGCCTAATAAAATTGTTAGGTATATTGGCATACCCTTCTTTGCCTCTCCCTCCCTTAAGGATATGTGGATATGGGTTAAGAATTGGAAGAAACTAAATAAATGGCACAATAGGGTGATTTTCCTTACCGGAAGGGTCCAAGTCTTCCATAAGAACCTCTCTTCCTATAGCATATATCATTCCTCTGCATAAATGTTTGGTAATTACCAAGTATTTGAAGTCTATAAATCTATCAAATGCTTCATGTGGTCTGATGGGAAGGGTAAAAGAAATACACACACGATCAAATGGAGTTAGTTCCATATTGACAAAAAGATTGGAGGGTTGGGTCTAAATGATCTCAAGCTGCAAGGGATATCCCTTGCTACCAAATGGATCTTCCAAGCCCTTGAAGGGCAAGAGCTCTGGAAGGTATTGATATGGAACAATATTCAAATGGTGTTCTAAATAATGCCAAATCTTGGAAGGTGCTCCCTATTTTTTCTCTTGCAGTTGGTTCCTTCTCTATCTCTATCCAAGGCACTTGGTTCTTTAAGTCTATATGGAAAGATTGGGAGCATGATTTGATTATAATAATACCTTACATGGGGAAAATTTGATAGGGTGGAATCTCTTCCACAATGGAAAGCCTCTTGCCTTAATCCAAGGATGTTCTACTAGACATTGACATAATAAAGGGATTAAACGTATTATGGACATTCTAGAGAACAACAACCTTATCAGTTTGGAAACTCTTAGTAATGACTTTGACCTTCCTAATTCTCACAAAAGAACCTACAAAATGATTAAGAATTCTTGTGCTCCCCTTAATCTTCCCCAAAATATTGATGTGGACTCCCATAGATACCTTTCTTTCCACTAGAATGATGGATCCCTCCTCCCTAAAGTCAAAGCTAAGGAAATTTACAAACTTCTGAACCATGACTCTTTGATCTTTGATCACATCAACTCCATCTGGTATGCTGGTACTAGTCCCCTTGATTGGTAGAAAACCTTTAAAAAAATTATGGAAATCACCCATCCCCCCTAAAATAAAATGTTTCAAATGGCAGCTTATGCTTGACAGATTGCCTTTAGAAGTGATCATGTTGACTCTAACACATACCTTGTCTATAGGATACCTAAGACTATGAGATGCATCTTTTTTAATTGTACTTTTTCCAAGGAAGTGTGGCTGATGTTTGGAATATCTATTATTGAGAATGCTTGTACTCTTGATGATATTACTAGATTTATACATGGTCTCAAAAAATATGCTACCTTGTTCTAGTAAATCCTTTTGTCTTACATAATTTGGTTTATATGGAAGTTTAGAAATGAGGATAAATTTCAAGGTAGTGGTAGAGTTCTTACTAGTTTTCTTATAAAACTCATACGTTTTACAATTATTTCACAGGTTTCTTGTGTGATGAGGCTAGAAAAGGATAAGCTACCAAGATTCCTCCAAGATGGTCATGCCACTATATTCATCTGTGAAATGAAAGATGGCTTTAAATGGGCAAGTATTGTGGAGAATCAATTGGCCTTTGATGATGTGCTCAAAAAGATAATTAAGGAGATCAAGGATACCAGAGGTCCTTATTTTGACAAGCTTGAGATGTTCACCCATATTCTAGAAAGAAAGAAAGTGGTTTGGATGGAGGGTGCTCCATGGTGGACCCCTAAGTTGAAGTTTACAATGACATTCTGCTATAAGAATATCTGGATCTTTTTTTGTGCCCATACTCACGAAAACTCTTATATGCTTTGATGATCTTTACTGTGTTGTAATGTTTTGATTAGATGTGCTACTTTGGTGGGTTGAGGCTCTGCCTCCCCATTCCTTTCTTTGTAACTCTTTTTTGATCAATCGATTGTTAATATTGAAAAAGATAACTAATATCTAATTGGTTGAAAGTGAATAGATTAATCACTAGTTATGCACAAGTGATTACAATAGCATATTTCCTACAAAAAATACAATAATGGGGAGAGCATTATCGCCACCCATCTAACTTATAAAATTAATTTGACAGTGAGTAGAGCAGATTCCTTCCAAATTCGATTACTTTATTTAAAATTTGATTTTATAATTTTACAAACACATCTATTTACATATTGTGTGATTTATTCATGTGTGTATATATATATATATATATATATATATATATATCTTAAATAAATAAATAAATGTTATTTATCCATTTATATATTTTTCCTTCAAATAGATAAAATAAAATTAAAAAATGTTTTTTTCTTTTAAATAAATAATTTTGTTTTATTTTCACGATTATATATGTTTACATAAATCTTTTATTTAATGTGCGTATATATAAATATATGCATATTTTAATGGGTAATATTCTTTTATTGAATCTAATTTCTGATTGCATGATCTTCAATTGACTTAATCTAAAAGCTTTTTATCTAGATTTTTATACAAATGCTAATTGGTTGAATTTACTCAATTCTTAATTGTTTTCATGTAAAATTTCCTTGAAGAGAGACCTAGGATTTTAGTAGCTTTAATACAAGCATAGTTTTCTCTAAAATGAATTCTAAAGTTTCAAGATCTAAATTTTTTCAAGAATCTTCACACAACCAAAATCAACAACTCTTCTTCTCAATACTCTCAAAAATAGAAAAATCTCAAAACTAATTTTTATTTTTAAATCTCACAAACAAAAGGATTCATAAATTTTCAACAAACAAATCAAGCATAACTTAACAGACATGAAGAACACAATCTTTTCAATGGGAAAGATTTTTCAAGGTTCTTAAACTCTACCTCAAATTTGTCAACGAAATTTCTGAAGAACACAATCTTTTCAATAGGAAAGATTTTTCAAGGTTCTTAAACTCTACCTCATATATATCAACAAAATTTCCCAGATAACACAAGGCCAAAAAAAGTGATCCAAAATACTCATCTTTTTAAAAATTCCTTCACTTTGCTCCCCTTAATTGCTCTCCCAAAACCCGTGTCCCTTTTAAATGGCCAAAAAGCCTCTAATAAAGAGCCTTAACCCTAGATTTAATAAAAAACTACTTATTTTTATGAAATATTAAATAACTTAATTTATTAAGTCTTTCCATACACATTCAAAGAACTTTTATTTGACATATTATTTTCTTTCTTTTCTTCATTTTATTTATTTTGCATGGCAAAAAGCTATGGAGGTTGGAATTCACAAATCTACATATGAGACATTCATGATGAGCAAAAAGATAAATTACTATTAATCAAAATGAAATATGGATTATAAAGAAAGACCATCCTTATAAAGGAGATATGATAATAATTAATAAAAAAATTATTATATGTCTAAATTTTTGCTTAAGTAAAGTAGAGTTAATTAGAGAATATATTTTTACTCTAACAATAATAATTAAACCTCATTATTTAAATGCAATTCTAGTTTATTTATTATTAATTAAATAATTATAATAAATTAATATTTACTCGTTAATATTTTAATTCTCTTTTTATTCAATTTTCTAGTTTACACGTTGAAATCAAATCTTTTAACTTAAAGCACATATTTAATTAGTTTTTAATTAATTAAACATTGTCATATTTTAATAATTATTTTAATCAAGTAATATTTCATAATTATAATATGATAAGATTAACCCAAACATCATAATTAATCTATTTATCAAGCAAATCACGTAGTCAAACCCACATAAAAGGCAACATAAGCAAGACCAACCAAAAATCAAAATCAAACAACACACACAAAGAAAAACTCACGGATTTCAAAAAGGGTAAACAACCAAATACATGTTTTCATTATGAGGACAAGCAATTAGGCTTTGGTTGGAACTTGACTTGAATTTAATCTCTCCATTCTTACCATTGAGTTATTGCAATAGGGCATGCTCATTCTGGCAATTCAGGGAAGTCAATGCCCAGTACCTACAACCTGCATAAAAGACGAGCATGTACATGTGCATATATATCTAAGATAAAAAAATAATGATGGGGAGTGGTACATCATGTAGATCCCAACTAGCAGATGACTACAACTCCCTCCCTCAACCACATTAGGCACATCAAACTAAAATATAAAATAGACACACACACCATACACATGCAAGTATGGGGTAAGTATAATCAATAAAATCACGAGTATGAAGTAGCATTATATTCCAATATAAAAAACTCATCATCATCATTTGGAGGCATATCATATGACATCATTATGAACCCAATTGCATTTACTAACTAAGAGTAATTAAACTATCATCATTACAAATATAATCATAATCATCAAATAGACCATGAAAGTATCATCATTGCAAGTAAGTAACCATTACTATCTTGTATAATCAATTACTCTATATATCAAAGTATCGTATTTCAAATATCAGTTAAGCATTAATATGTCTACAAAAGAGTCAGATAGAACTTTAACAATGAAGTCTATAATGATAGTAAGGGAGGCGTATTACACTTACAGCCTGGAATGTTGGATGTAAATCTTTTGATTCTAGTTAGTGAAAGAGTTTTTCTTTAGATCTAAATATCTCTATTATTGATCATTTTCGTTGTGTGGTTATTTTTGGGGGGTTGGGCCACCTCCATTGGGGGTACACCCAGCCTTGCACTGCATCATAAAGAGATTATGTGTGTATTTGTGTCATTATATTAATAAAATAGTATGTGCTAATGAATAGACATGTCCCATGAAGGGACATGTCTCATCCATAATATCTGTGTGTGTGTGTGTGTGTGTGTGTGTGTGTGTGTGTGTGTGTGTGTGTGTGTGTGTGTGTGTGTCATTATATTAATAAAAAGTATGTGTTAATAAATATGTTATCATGACTATTGATGGTATTCCTTTTGGGGATCATCCTAAGCATTGGAGAGATGGTTAGCATGATTGACATGTTGCATTCATGATTGTGTTTGTCATTGATGCCAACATAGTATTATTTCTATGAAGACTGGTATAGTAGAAGATAGAGAACAAGGTTGTATGGACTGTGTATTGGTGACGAGGTCAAGTTCAGTTGAGGACATATTCTACATTGTGTCCAAATGAAGTGGACAAGTGCATGTACAGAGTCAAAGACATGTAAGAGTTATTCAAGAATTACAGAGGATGGCGTGCAAACAGAGTACCTAATAAGTGGTATCTGATTTTTGGATTATATCTCTTAACGAGGATCGAATTATGATAAGTGTGGTTAGACAGTGATAGTAGATAGCCAGATGATGATGTTAGTCAGTGCACAAAAGTAGAGGTCATACATGTGAGAAGTTGTAAAAACTGTGAGTCGACAGTGTTGTGTATTTGTAAAATGATTGTAAAGTCTTAATGAGGTCCTATTATAATTAATTGAGAAAGCCTCAAGGCTGGCTCAAGGAATTATTTTGAGAATGTGGTGTAAAGGAAGGTTATTTTCCTTATGGTGAAGTGAGTGAATGAGTGTGGAGTGTGAATTGTGCAAGTGATATGCGAAGTTGATAAATGTGTTTGAATGATCAAGGGATTATTGGATGCAAGTTGGAAGATCTAGTATTAAGTTATGATAGAGGATTGGTCTGGTCAAGAGGATACAGGAGTTAAATATTATTCATTTATATTATTTTGTAAAGAATAATATAGAGATCAGTTGGACAATGAGTTTGGTGGTTTTTGTTAGAAACATTAATCTTCACTTGGATGTATTTAATTGGGATATTCCAAGGATCCTCAAATGTAGTTTGTCCTATTGTACACATGTGGAGGACATGTCATTATTTTTCCTTTATTCCACATGTGAGGACAACTCATTTTTATAATTCATTTATTAAGGAATTTAGTTTATCCTCCTTAAGAGGATCATGACACTTTGCACACACCTATTATGAATGTGGCATTCATAGAAATGGGAGTTACACATGCGAACACATGCAACTCCTTTCTCATCTTTTTAAAAGAGATGCTCCTCTCTCTTTCTTCTTTACACATCACTTTGATGTTATTGTATTAAGCTATTTTGCTCCACCTCTCTCTCTCTCTTCTCTAGGAATTTGCCTTCATTCATAATACTCACAAGGGGTTTTCTTTGCTTTCCCCTTATAAATCCTTGTCTCCATTGTTGAACTATCTTAGTGTATGCTCTTGGATTTTGCTTATCTCATGGTAACATTGTTTCACACTTAACATACTTGGATTGTTTTTTCATTCCTTGCTCTATCTTATCGTTTCTTACATGGTATCAGAGCTTGGTTACAAATCCTCATTTTAAGTTTTTGTGTTGAAAGTTTCCGTTCATTGGAGCACACCTTATTTGGAGACGTTATTGAGAGAAGAAGTTTTGTGTTGTGGTTTTTAGCTCATCCTAACATCTTGTGTGTGCAGGTTTTATTTTATATTTATTTTTATCATTTTTTTTTTTACTAACCCTCTTTGGAAGGCTCACCGCCAAAGGGTTTTCCTTCAAAAAAAAAAAATTTTAAAATTGCTCTTGTTTTGGAAGGCATGCCGCCAAAACAAGAAGCATTTCTAACATAGCATTTTTTTTTAAGTGGAAGAGTAGCATTTAATTGTACAATTTTTGTAGATTTTTTTATAAATTTAAAAAAAATTCCCTAATATTATTATAGTAGGGAATACTTAGGATTTATTATTATTTGTTATCCTTCATTCAATTTACTTATTTATATTTAATCTATATCCTTTTTTTAAAAAAAAATTTAATCATATCCTATTCATTTTTTTTTTTTTTTTTTTTAATTGTTGATCTCTATTTTAAAATATCTATTTTGAAATTTAAAAATTTTATTTTAATCTTATGAGATTTTAAATTTTTAATATCTCATTCTTTCTAAACCTTTTGTTCAGTTTTTTTTAGAATCTTACTTTACGCCTGCATATTTCTAAATCTCATTCATTTTTTTTTCCATTTTACGCCTTCTTTTTTTGTATTTCCTTCCATTTGACCTCCACTATAAATCTCGCCCCCAAACCTGCTCATTTTTTCACGTATTCATAGTTTGTACGAGGGCGCTTGTGCTCTGGGTCGATCCAGGCCGCACACAGGGTCTGCAACTTCCATAAAGGGTTTGAGCGCTGAGAGCTCTATTACTTCGATTGATCGTTGGTCCAATCTTCCGTAACCCTTGCCCTTATTTTTGTCCTTGAGCATTGTTCCTCCTGTGAAACCCTTGCCCTTATTTTTGTCCTTGGCCTCTTCTTTCCCTTTCAAATCTTTGCTTGCTTGTGGCAAATTGTTCTATTCCTACCGATTTCTTCAAAAATTTGCGGAAATTTTTTCCAACGATTATGTTGGTTGTGAGTTTTTTGCCGGCTATAAGAAATATCCCAAACTGTGAAGCGTATGGCATGCATGCAGATCAACGCAGTGGATGCGTGAATCACCCTTCACGATCTTCCTCTCTGAACCTGCGAGTACATTTTTTTTTTAAGCTTTTCTCATTATTTTATAATCTTTCCCTTTTTCAAATCACTATTACTCATTTGAGACTCGCATTCTTTTATTAGCTTTTAATAGCCTTTTAATAGCTTTGTATAGCTTTTAAATAGTTTAGTTTTATAATCATTTCCTTTTTTAATAACTTTTGACATGCTTTTCTCATTTTTTTAATCGCTTTTGAATAGCCTTTTATTCATCAAGCTTTTATATAGCCTTTTCACATTATTTTATCGTTTCTTTTGGTTTATTAATAAAAAGTTTTCATTAATCATTTTTATATATTGTTGATTATTTATAAGCACCATTTTTTTTGTTGTTTAAACTTTAGTTACAATAAATTCTAAAGGTCTCTTTTTAATTTCTTCATTAAGAAATTTATTTATAATTTATTAAGTGGTCTCATTATAGAGTTATAAAATTAGTTTATAACTTCATCATTTGACCTCTTATATAAAAAAAAATTAATCATTCTGTATCATTAGGAATCCTAATCATAGCTACTTCGATTCATTTTTTAACATAATTATCATTTAATCCTTCAAATGCCTCTGCATTATTCTTTTGTTATAGATTAATAATTATTTCTAACATCTGCTTGCTAGGCTCTATCATTCTGTTTCAGATTAATAATTATTAATCATTATTCTAACATTTCTTTGCAGGGTTGTATCATTTTTTCAGAATCTTAATCATTATTTCCTCAGCAAGTTTTCTAATTAATTATAGTTAATTTTTTTTAATTCATATTTCTATAAGGGGGACATTTTTTTTTCCATAAAAATGTCACCCCTAATTCCAGAAATAAAACTTAATCATACTAATTATCACTCCTGGAAAACACATATTTCATTTATTTTTCATTTTAAACACATGTTCGAGATAGCCATTGATCCTTCTGTTGAACCAAGTTCAGTGGCTACCCAAGATGAAAAAGATACTTGGAAACTTAAAAATGAAGAAGCTTTAGGTTTAATTGGTATTTCCATTATTCCAGATTTATATGTTTTAATTGCACATTGTTCTAAAGCTCATGACGCCTGGTCAATTTTGCAAACCAAATATGATAGTGCAGATGAATCTCGCAAAATACAATTGCAAGATCAACTTGAAGATCTCAAGTATACAGATTTTAAGACCATGGATGAATTTTTGTTTAAATTTGATTCTATTAAAAGTCAACTTGTTGCTTTAGGTGTTCAGTTAGATGACATTCGCTCAATTCATATTATTATTAAAAAGTGTCTTCCTAGACAGTTTCAACATTTTATAACTAATATTCATGCACAGCTTGCTATTCCTACATTAACTGCTCAGTTAACTTATATTATTTTTCAAAATTTATTAAGACAGGAAGAAGCTAAGCTAATTCAGTTTGGTACTCTTAAATCAACTGAACATGCATTTATGTCTCGAAATTCTAATAGTAATAATTTTCATTCAAATAATAATAATCATCATAATAATAAAAAACACTATAATAATACTTCTAATAATTTCAATAATAAATCTAATATGAAAAATAAGAATAATAACAATAACCATAACAATCATAATAATAATCGTAATAATAATAATCAACAGAATCATTCAAATTCTAAACCTCATTGTTCTTATTGTGGCAAAGATGGTCATGTTGTGAATAACTGTTTTAAAAAACAAAATGATAAAAAACCTATCAACAACCGTAACCATAATCAAAAATCAAATCATCAAAAAGGTAACTCGAATGGTTATAATTCTCGTTATGCTTTTACTTGTAGCTTTAATGTTTGTAGACCTTTAGAGTGGATTGTTGACAGTGGTGCATCACAACATGTAACTTCTCATAAGGAAATTTTTGATTCTCTACAACCTGATATTGCTAACATTCCTATTCAGTTAGCTAATAATCAAACTTGTAAAGTTGAAGGTTTAGGTGATGTCACTATTCCTAATGGTAAATTGCATGATGTATTGTATGTACCTGATCTAAAAACTAATTTGCTTTCTATTTCAAAGTTATGTCAAGACTATAAAGTTGAATTCTATAAAGATACATGTTATGTCATAGATCCTCAAACTAAACAAGTGATTGCTCATGCTAAAATGGATAATGACAACTTATTTAAATTCCATGAATTTGCTAGTTCACGATATTCTCTACATACTTCCATTGATTTCAATATATGGCATGAAAGACTTGGCCATTTAAATTCTTATTATATTACTTTAATGCAAAAAAGCAATATGGTCATGGCCTACCTCACATTATTCCTTCTAAGATTGCTTGTACTAGTTGTATGAGTGGTAAGATGCATAGGGAACCCTTTCCAAGTGGTAAATCATGGCGGGCAACTCATAAGTTGTTCCTTGTCCATAGTGACCTTTTGGGCTGCATGGAGAATAACTCCATCCAAGGTTCTCGGTATGCACTTACCTTTGTTGATGATTTTTCTAGATGAACTTGGATCTATTTTTTGCATAGTAAAGATCAAGTTCTTGATATATTCATTGAATTTCAGTTATATGTTGAAAGGCAATCTGGTTTTAAACTTAAAATTCTCAGAATTGATAATGGAAAGGAATATATGAATAAATTTTTTCATTCTTATTTGAAATCATATGGAATTAAACATGAGCTTACTATTCCTTATACACCATAACAAAATGGTGTGGCGAAAAGAAAGCATCAGACTATTGTAGAAATGGCTAGATGCATGTTGCATGCTAAGAATCTGCATTATAAATTTTGGGCTGAAGCCATGTTTTGTGCAACTTATATTCTTAATAGGACTCCTACCAAAGCTCTCAAGGATATTACTCCAAAAGAGGCTTGGTCTGGTAGGAAACCTGACTTACATCATTTGCAAATTTTTGGATTTTTTGCTTATGTTCATACTCCTAAATAGAAATGACATAAATTAGATGCTAAGTCTTCTCCTTATATTTTTGTTGGTTATGATGAAAACACTAAGGGTTATCGTGTTTATGATTCTACTACTAATAAAGTTCAAGTTGCTAGAGATGTTTGCATTGCAGAAAATAGTGTACATGATTGTTTTACTACACATGATGCAAAATTCAGTGGCACTAAAATTGTGCTAGTGGAGGACCAACCTCCTTCTCTTAACCCTACTCCTCCTCTTAACCCTACAACTCAAGCACCACCTATTATTTATGTTTCTACTAGTAATGATATTCAAGTAGCTACTAATGATGCTATTATTGATAATGATTCTTTCTCCAGTGATGATTCCATTACAACTAAACGTAAACCTAAATGGGCTCAAAACTTAATCAATGAAAGTGATTAGTACATTTCTAGATTTGGTGGAATTAAAGATAGAAGGATTAATTATTGTAATTATGCTTTGATAACTACTATTATGAATTCTAATGATCCTAAGTCTTTTGATCAAGCTAACTCTCACCCTCATTGGCATAAGGCCATGCAAGAGGAATATGACTCTTTAATTGCTAATCAAACTTAAGACTTAGTCAAGTTACCTCATGGAAAGAATATAGTTTCATGTAAATGGTTATACAAAACAAAATTGAATGCTAATAATGAAATTAGTAAATTTAAGGCTAGATTAGTTGCTAGAGGTTTTTCACAAATTGAAGGATTAGACTGTAATGTAACGTTTGCTCCTATTGCTAAAATTCCTACTATCAAATTAGTTCTTGCTTTAGCATCTAAAATGAATTGGCCCATTCATCAAATGGATGTTAAAAGTGCCTTCTAAAATGAGTAAGCAACCAACAGAAGCTCCAAGACCAAGTCTAGGGCAGCAAAGCTCAAGTACAGTTACCAGTATGAGTGTAGACTCAGTTAGTGAAGATTCACAGAGTATGGAGCAACAGGTGCAATAGGAAATGCATCTAGAAGACTTAGAGGTTGACATTTCATCCTATATAGTTGGTAGCAAGAACCATGTGGTTCCAGATACAGAAAGGGATACTCAGGACTGAAATGTCCCTTTTCTGATTTTATATGATATTTCCAACCTTTAATCAGATCTTTAAGATCAAACAACTAATATCACAAAGATCCTCCAAATTTCTCAAGAAACCCCAAATCGGGTATGCCAAAAATGGTGCCAAAAGCTTCACAGCTTCACCTATTATTAATAAATCTGAAAATGGACATTTTTACAGAAATTCTCAGCAGCATAACAGCCTACAAAATGATATTTCCAGATCTATATAGCCTTTACACAATAGCTCACCAATGTAGGACAAAAATTATGCTCATCGGGCTCCCGAAATTAACACAAAAATGCCCGAAAACACCACAAAAACACTAATAACTATCTCAGAAGTTTAATCACGTCCCAATACATATTATCAGCTCTATTTTAACAGCTTAAAGTCTGAAATACAGCAGCAACCAAAACTGATATGAAATGCTCAACTGAAAACACCAAACTCATGCAAAAAACACACCCAAAAACCCACAAATCTACACTGTTCAGCACAAAGGCAAACTCAGTATGAGCATTCACATGGAATGGCTTCAAACTCCCGTCCTTAGCCTTCTTGGAAACTTGAAAACTCTCGTTCTTGGGTCTCCCTGGAAACCTGCAAACTCCCATTCTTGGGTCTCCTCCTCCACAGGTTTGGCAGCCTCTGAAGAATAACAAAGAATTCCACAAAATCAAGTTCTGGAATCAGCCCAAAATGCCTCCAAACCCCTTAAAAGAGGGCATAACCGTAACTCACGTCCAAGAGAGGTTAATGAAACATATTTTAATAATAATTTTCATTTATTAGTCCAACGGTTTCCAAAGATTAACCCCCTTTTTCTGAAACTTCACTTTCTTGGGCCTGCCTGCCTTAGCAAAGATTATTATTTTTTAATTATTTGAAAAGGGGACATGACAAGTCCTCCCCTCCCAAACATTTCTTGTCCTCAAGCAATGGCTGAACAATAAACCAATCAATCCACCTAGATCCCAAATGTAGTCAAGAACTATACAACTACCAATTAACACAGGCTCCTGCAATATCCTCTGCAATATGACCAAGATGAATCCATAATCAAACTGACAATTATAGCTCAACCAAACTCCAAAATCACCACTACCACAGTCAAAAACCCATGAGACACAAACTCTTAGAACATTAGAACCCAAGTAAAGTGGACAAATCAAACTGCCAACACGATAAATGCCATCAACGCATCCCACTGGCCTATACGGAATGTACAATCCAACTCTGCAACAGTGGTGAATGCTCTCAAATGAAACTATACCAAGTATGGAGAATCCACACACTGTACAACTCCTATAGTCAACACAACTTTGTAGATCATCGACCACTGTCTCATAACCATAACTCCCATGCACCCCTGATGGTGAAAAGCCATCACAAGATAAACAACAAGAAATGGAACCCAAACCAAATTTTCCTGCCATCAACTCCTCAACACAAGGATCATTTGCTAACTGATGTACATGACCTGCAATATAATGTTGATAAAAAAAACCAACCTTAGTCAACAACTCACCATGAACAAGTGATACAACCCACTGTGACTGATCACCAGCTAAGTCAGGAGATGTCATAGCCAAAGGAGTAGAATCAATAACAACACCCGCTGAAGCATCACTCTGAAACTCCTGCTCTAAGTCATGTATTATCAAGCTGTCAACTGTAGAACCTATCGCCATGTCATGCCCATCACAACTCTCATCTTGAGGCATCAAATTGTCCCATAACTGATGATAAGCACTAGGAACCAAAGTACATCTCTGTATCATTATCTCATCAACATGGTCATCAAAGGTAAATTGATGAGCATACCTCACAGTGTAATGCCGATAGAATGCACCAATCTTAGTCAGTGGCTCAGACTGTAATCCAGATGAAACTAACTGCAATTGATCATTAACCATGTTGGAACTAACTACTACCTCCGAAGATATCACCAAAGGAGTCGTGTTACTAGTAGGAACCATGCCAACTGCCGACTCACCAACATCACACATGATCTTTGATAAATCTCTAGTCTCCGTGCCATCAATACTAGAGGCCACCACCATGTCAGGCATACAAAAATCTGCTACAACACCCAACTCAACTGAACCTAACTCTAGTGGGAATGAACCTGATATTCCAATGTTAGTATCAAGAATGGATGCATCCCCATCTCCACTGTCTCTGACAATCTCGGCCATGGACATCCTCGAATCACCAAACACCACTACTTGTGACTGTATAGAATCAGGTGAAGACTATAGTCGCTCTAACTCCATGGTCACCTTAGCCAAATGAAACTGTGACTCCTTGAAAGCCAACTGTGTACTCTCAAGAATCTCAGAAGTCACCACAAGTTGCTCAGTAAGCTCACTCACCTCATCTTCCTTGGCCAACAATGCATCATATGCTGCACTGCCCCACTTCATAAGATAATCTCTGTCAGCTACCAACTGCATATAATCCTGTCTCAGAATCTGGATAGCCTCCCATAAAGAGTGGAACTCTGTCAAGGAAAGATAACTGCCTCCCTGCTCATCACTAGTAGGAGAACCCCATCCATAAACTGCTAACAACTGACGAGCAGCATCGAAATGCTGGCAAGTGATAGCAATGTCTTGGTCACTAACTCTCAACTGATTAGACACATGATGGCACTGGCTTGACTGTCTCCTACAAACCTCCTCTGATGCACTGTCTAAAGGAGTATCCTCAAAGTTACTAGTCTCTAGAGTATTACCATCCATATCCTGTGAATCAAATCTAAAACTCATATCAACATACGGAGTATCAAAAACATTAGCATTGCTGTCCAACTCCTCTATACCCAAGGAAACTAAGTCTTCAAAATTGCCCACTGCATCCTCCTGGATGTCATCAATGCCAATATGACCCTGGGACTCATCTATACACACTGCCAAATATGAAATATCATCAACACATTCTAGCAAGTATGGTCGACTGGATATATGAACAAAGCCCAACATCGGTGTATAAAAACTAATACCAACATTGGATAAGTTGCTAGCACAAGAAAAGACAACACCGTGCAATCTGCTAATCAAATCCATGATAGCACCCAAACAAACACTGCTACCAAAAAGTGTTAAAGATCTCCTATCAACTGAATCCCAAACGCCAATATAACAATCTTGAGTCCATATCTGTAAACTAGAATCAGCTGGTAACTCAAGCAAAATCCTCACTTGAGTAATATGACCAATACCAACTAACTCCACATACCTATCATGATGAGATAATGAAGTCAAAATAATATCTTCACTCACCTTCAGCTGGCGGGATAAATCATGTGAAGTACTACCTACCTCAACCTCATGTGATGAAGCATCTAATTGTGCCTGGTACTCTTTCTCAGCAAAGTCATGAATGCTCAATGTTTTCTCATCTCTACCAGGTATCTCACCATCCTGCACAACAACATCCTCATAATCATCATTTGAACCCACTACACTGTAGTCACTGCCTGTTGTAACTATACCATCCTGAATACCTGTGGCATCACCCTTTGACAACCTGTAAACAATTGTCTCAATTTGAGTATCAAGTTGACCGTTACTATCAATCTGTGTAATATCCTTTCCCACCACCTCCTGTGGCAGAGTAGAATCTGAGACCTCTACCTGGCTATCAGCTAGTTTCTCAAACTCCTCATGCAAGTTCTTGGGAATTGTGTCATCTGTCCTGTGAGAAAATCTGCCAAATAGAAATCCAGTCAACTTATCCACCTTAGCTGGGTCAGATAACATGTCATTCATTATACGGTGGTGCTCAACCAACTGTTTAGACATGTCATGGCTTATTTTCATAAGTTTATCTCGAATGTCTAAATAACCATCCTTTCTACTATTTTGACTCTGGCTATCAATTGTCCAAGATCGTTCCCTCTGAGACTCTGTACTATACCTGTCCATTCTGGATAAAGTAGAGTGTAACCCCAATAGGATATAACTTCTTCAAACACCAAGAACTAACATGCAAATGATTAGAAGTAGCATGCAACCATAGATTTGGACATGCAACTGATTAGAAGCAACATGCAACCACCAAATTATGACATGCAAGATCTGGGTAGTTGTCAAAACTGACATGCAAGATCTGGGTAGTTGTCAAAACTGACATGCAAACTTCTACAACCACCAAATTCACCAAGAACTAACATGAAAATGATTAGAAGTAGCATGAAACCATAGATTTGGACATGCAACTGATTAGAAGCAACATGCAACCACCAAATTATGACATGCAAGATCTGGGTAGTTGTCAAAACTGACATGCAAGATCTGGGTACTTGTCAAAACTGAAATGCAAACTTCTACAACTTCCAAATTCACCAAGAACTAACATGAAAATGATTAGAAGTAGCATGCAACCATAAATTTTGACATGCAGCTGATTAGAAGCAACATGCAATCATAAATTATGACATGCAAGATTTGGGTAGTTCTCAAAACTGAAATGCAAGATCTGGGTAGTTGTCAAAACTGACTTGCAAACTTCTACAAACCCTCAGGCTAGCAAGATCATGGCTCTGATACCACTGAAATGTCCCTTTTCTGATTTTATATGATATTTCCAACCTTTAATCAGATCTTTAAGATCAAATAACTAATATCACAAAGATCCTCCAAATTTCTCAAGAAACCCCAAATCGGGTATGCCAAAAATGGTGCCAAAAGCTTCACAGCTTCACCTATTATTAATAAATCTGAAAATGGACATTTTTATAGAAATTCTCAGCAGCATAACAGCCTACAAAATGATATTTTCAGATCTATATAGCCTTTACACAACAGCTCACCAATGTAGGACAAAAACTATGCTCATCGGGCTCCCGAAATTAACACAAAAATGTCCGGAAACACCACAAAAACACTAATAACTATCTCAGAAGTTTAATCACGTCCCAATACATATATTCAGCTCTATTTTAACAGCTTAAAGTCTAAAATACAGCAGCAACCAAAACTGATATGAAATGCTCAACTGAAAACACCAAACTCATGCAAAAAACACACCCAAAAACCCACAAATCTACACTGTTCAGCACAAAGGCAAACTCTGTATGAGCATGCACATGGAATGGCTTCAAACTCCCGTCCTTAGCCCTCTTGGAAACCTGAAAACTCCCGTTCTTGGGTCTCCCTGGAAACCTACAAACTCCCGTTCTTGGGTCTCCTCCTCCACAGGTTTGGCAGCCTCTGAAGAATAACAAAGGAATTCGCAAAATCAAGTTCTGGAATCAGCCCAAAATGCCTCCAAACCCCTTAAAAGAGGGCATAACCGTAACTCACGTCCAAGAGAGGTTAATGAAACATATTTTAATAATAATTTTCATTTATTAGTCCAACGGTTTCCAAAGATTAACCCCCTTTTTCCGAAACTTCACTTTCTTGGGTCTGCCTGCCTTAGCAAAGATTATTATTTTTTAATTATTTGAAAAGGGGACATGACAAGGACTTTGTGGGAGCTCCTAGGAAGAGTACTAGACAGCGAAGACAACCAGCCAAGTTCAATGACTATGTGGCATTAGTTAGTCAGTTGGTAGATAGTGAGTCTTCTAGCTATCAAGAAGCTGCAGAACATCAGGTATGGCGAGATGCTATGGTTGAGGAATATTCTTCAATAATGCAAAATGATGTGTGGGAGGTAGTACCTAGACCAACAGATAGGGTTGTAGTTGGATCACGCTGGATCTATAAGATAAAGCACGGTGCAGATGGTAGCATCGAGAAATACAAGGCTAGGTTCATGGCAAAGGGGTTCTCTCAGAAGGAGGGAATATACTATGAGGAAACATTTGCTCCTGTTGCCAGGTATACTTCTATACGAGTTGTAATCTCACTTGCAGCATAGATGGGATGGAAAATCCATCAAATGGATGTCAAGACAGCATTCCTTAATGGTGAGTTGAAGGAGGAGGTATACATAAAACAACCAGAAGGCCTTGTAGCACACAGCAAAGAGACCCACATGTGCAGATTGAAGAAAGCATTATACGGACTCAAGCAGGCTCCTAGAGCGTGGTATGAGCGCATTGATACATACTTGCATAAAATGGGCTTTGTGAAGAGTGAAGTAGATGCTAACCTCTACTACTTGATGGTTAGGGGTGAGATTCCCATTCTTGTTCTTTATGTGGACGACCTATTTCTTACAGGTTCACGAGGGCTCATAGTGGATTGCAAGAGGAACCTTGCAGAAGAGTTCGAGATGAAGGGGACTTATGCACTACTTTCTAGGCATGGAAGTGTGGCAGACAGATGGGAAGATTTTCCTTGGTCAAGGGAAATATTGCATTGAAATCTTGAAGAAATTCGGGATGGAGGATTGCAAAGCCATGTCTACACCCATGATCACGAATTGGAGGAAGGTAAATACAACTAAGGAGAAAGATGTAGATCCCACTTTATATAGACAGTTGATTGGTTCGCTTATGTATTTGGTCAACTCTAGACCAGATATAGCATTTGCAGTAAACTCTCTTAGTCAATCCATGGTTGAACCAAAGAGAATGCATTGGATAGCGGCTAAGCATGTGCTACGTTACTTGCGTGGTACAGTTGAGTATGGGATCAGATTTGTTCGAGGTGAAGGTATCAGGTTGATAGGCTATACTGACGCAGATTGGGTAGGAAGTACAACAGACAAAAGGAGCACTTCAGGGTGTTGTTTCAACTTGGGATCAGGAGTTGTATCTTGGTTCAGCAGGAAGCAGAAGTCTGTGGCTCTAAGTTCAACATAAGCAGAATACATAGCAACTAGCATGGCAACATGTGAAGCTATATGGCTTCGAAAGTTGTTAGTAGCCTTTTTTGGTCAGAAGGTTGAGACTACTGTGATACATTGTGACAATCAGAGTTGCATCAAGTTGTCTGAGAATCCAGGTTTTCATGATAGGTCTAAACATATAGATATCAGATATCACTTCATCAGAGATTGTGTACAAAGGGGAGTTGTTCAACTACAATACATACCTACAGATGAGCAAGTAGCAGACATTCTGATGAAGGCTTTGGAAAAGGCCAAATTTATCTTCTTCAGAGATAAGATGGGTGTCTTGCAGAACAGCTTCCTCGCTAAGAGGGAGTGTTAATTATTGTTAGTTGGACAACTGTTATTTCTGACCTGGAAATAGCAGTAGTATTTATGGGTAGCTTGGACAGCTGTTCGTCCTTATCTATGAATAGCAGTAGTATTTATGGGTGGTTTGGACAGCTGTTTGTCCACTTGCCAAGAATTAGTAAATGGTTATTATTTACTAATTTTAGAGATTCCCTTTTGGACACCTTGCAACCAATTCTATTATTGGCTATCGAGTTGTCTTAATCTCAGCCGTTGGTTTGATTTAATCTCGGTCGTTGGTTTACCAACAGAAGTAGTATAAAAAGGGGTCATTGGGTCCTTTGGAGAAACAAGTTTTGGAGAAGCAATTTGCAGTGATAGCAAATTGTCTTGCAGTGTTAGCAAGGGCGCAGTGTTAGCGTGGGGATAGCAGTGGGGAATATCAGCGGGAGAAATTAGGAGGTTGTCGGAGTTCTGCCAGTAAGAGGCAAGGAATTTTGTATCTCTTGATTTGCTGAAGTTTAATATAATTCCTCATCTGTAGAACTGGTTTTCCCTTAGGGGTTTTTCCAGGGACAATTTGTCCGAAAATATTGTGTTCATTGTGTTGTTCATTTCTTTCCGTATTATATAAGTGAAGTTGCAATTGTGTTATTTTTCAATATTAGCTGAAAATTTGTTTTCAGCAGTTTAATAATCGTTTACAATAGGAGATTAATAATCAGTGACTGCAATAGTTAGATTTTTCACATTTGTACACCAATAGCTTCTCTTGCCCGGCAATGCAGTAGCCCAAAAGAGGAACCAGATTCTGGTGCCTCAAGTGAGCCAAAGTATTCATTCCCAACTTGAATTGCTCCTCCGTTTGGGGCGAGGGTTTCAGCCTTTTTATCACCAATACAGATCCATCCACCAGAGAAGCCTTGTAAACGGTCCCAGTCCTGTCAGTGCCTATGATCTTCTCCGGGCTGAAATCATTTGTAGCAATCATCAGATCTGCAAGCCTGATCGTCACAATGGGTTTCTCAAATAGATGCTGGAAGTACCGCTTCCTATGCATGCCCTGTTTAAGGGTTTGCTGCAAAGCCCAGAGTTTCATGCAGGTACCCATAATTGGGTCATCTGTATTTCCTTCTTCCCATGTCAAAATTGCAGTGTGGTTTATGATTAAGACATAGCCTACATGCAGTCAGGGCAAAATTTGCCATAAAAAAACGCTCCAAAAATACAAAGAATATCATTCTATTGTTTGGGGACAAAGAGTGGAGCAAAGAGTCCACCGACAAAGTTGGAGTCGAAGAAGTTTCTAGAAAGAAAAAAAATTTAAAACTTTTGTAACAAAAAAAAATCATATTTACCCATGGTAAAATTCCACTAGCCAATCAGAAAATACAAATTATTGTTTCAAAATTAATTTAAAAATATACTATTTTTTAACTTTAGAAACTCACATGGTTTTTGATTGTGAAAAATATTAATTATGTCCCGGTGAAAACATTAGTACTAATAATAATAATCATGAGACGATGGCTCCTCGTCATTCCCTCGAACCCATAATATTGTTGCTCCCCCATCTCATAACACTCGCCACTTGCCACACCATTCTAAAATCTACATACAACAAGACACCCAGAAACACCATGAAAACAATAAAGAATGCAAGAAAACAGTACCCAATACGACTTACCGAATAGTACGAAGCCCAATGCGAGAAAACAAGCAGCAAAAACAAGAGTCATTGCAATCAGGAAATTAATGGTGAAATACCGAAGGCAAGTTATCATCATCCGCTTCCACACTGCGGGCAAAAATTTCATTACTCCTGCAAAGGAGGGTTTGTGGTTGGCCACGGTGAAGAGTACTGCCGCCATCGAAGGAATCAAGAGAGAATAAGAGGGTAATGGGTACACAATTGTCAACAGTGAAAGCTCTGCCAATGGCTTGAAGGGTAGCTTTTGCACATCGGTAGTGTCATAGGAATTAATCTAAGCGAGAAGAGGCTTCACCATAAATTTTTGTAACACGAGATCTAACAGAGCTAAAGGCAGAATGGAAACTAGAGTGATGAAACCCAATGATTTAAGTTGAGAGGGAATGGTTTTCAAGGCCTCTCCAACAATTCCAAACGTGCCCAATAGCCCGAAGCTTTTTGCTTTCCTATCCATCGCGGATTGCAGATTTTCCTCCTCCTTTCTCTTATATGGAACTGCTTCCTCAGGTAGTTGTATTTATAATGGTGACTGGGAAACACATAAGCTTGTAAATCTAGATTGGAAAAAGTTTATCAGCCATGTGGAAACATACAGAGAGAAAGTTTAAATTGATGACAACGAATACAAGGATACAGATAACACATTAGATGGAAGCAAAAAACGACAGAATGGTAGAAAGTCCTAAGGAAAATGGCACCCACCAAACGGAAGCAATGTTAAATGGAAGGAGAAAAACGGCTTGCGGCCTCACCTCTGCAACCTGAAGATAACAGAGCTGCAAAGCATAAAAAGAAAGAAGGAACCCTCGTGAGCTGCAAAGAACAAAAAACCACATACACATATCTGTAGTAGAGCAAACAGAGCAGACAAATGGGTATATCTCCAATTCCAACAATTTGGACAGAAGATCAAATCCTTGAAATGGGATATAAATGAGGATACCTAATCCCAATTAGGCAAAATTCTAATTCTTGTTTTACACGCCCAAACAGTGGATTGAAATTGTTTTAGAGTTCCAAATTCTAATTCCAAGTCAAATACACGATCCAGACCCTTAGGGCTCATTTGGTTGCAGGCGTAAGAATAGAGAATTAGAATGAAAATTTAAAATAGGAATAGAAATGAAGAATGGGACTGGAAAATACCAATCCCATTCTTGTTTTGTGCCGTTGTTGGGATGGTGTCATGAGAAAGGAGAGCTCCTCTTGTTTTATGAAAGTGCACTGTACCCAGCAAGTCCATCTGAACCCCAACAGATAAAACTCATGCCCTCAGACTTAGCATTGATCTTACAAAACCTGATGAGCTTGAAATGTTGACTGGCCTTCAAGTATTTGCAATACCGTTCTAAAGTCGAGCCTCCTCTCTGCTTGAGGATGATAACAGACCAAACCCAATTTCAGCACTAATTCCATTTCGTCCATGTCATAATTTGCGAGATGCTACACTCACACCGACCGTAAAGCCTCTGGACTTTGTTATTTGTTTTATTTTTGAGGAATGAATGGAGATCCGAGAGATCCAGTGGCAATGCTTTACCTGTTCAAAGTGCAGGCCCACATGAATAGATCAACATTCAATAAAAATACCACCACATAACAAGTAGATGGAACTTAGTCTGCTACATCCAAGTCCCCGCGGCTCCCAAAATCTCCTCTCAAGTAGAGTGCCTCGCTGAAATGCTTTCCCGGCTGCAAGGCATTTACATCCTCTTTGCAATGATTAGCGTCGATTTCATTGAAGCCATTGTAGCCAAACTCAATGTTGCGGATCTCATCAAAGACAATGTTCCACTATGCAAATCTTACAGCCGGAAATCATTAACAAAAAAACAAAAACAATTGACCAGTAACAACGGGAAATCATTACCGAGTAGCAAAGAAATGGCAGACAAAGACCATGGACCTGACTGAATCATAAAATTTGATCAAGTGAGAATGAGAATAGGAAGGGGCATTCCAATTACAAGTATTTTTGAAATTAGATAAAAGTGCATTTTGGGCTATAATGGAAATATGTAATCCTATTCTCCATTCCAATTCTGCCAACCAAACAAAGAATTAAAAACATATTCTAATTTTCAAAACCTATTCCTTTGATATTCCAGCAACCAAATGGGCCCTTAGGGGCTTGTTTGGTTGCTGGCATAGGAATTGAAAATTAGAAGAGAAAAATGCAATAGGACTGGAATTAAATTCTACTTTTTTAAATAAAAAAACAGATTGAGAATATGAATGGCTATTCTAATTCCATCTATTTTTTGGCATAGACATTTGCTCATTTTGGGGGCAAAATTGGAATATGTCTTCCTATTCCCAATTTTGATTGAGCGTACCAAACAGCGAATATAGAACATATTCTAATTTTCTCTTCCTATTCCACTCTATTCCAGCAACCAAGCGGGCCCTTAGTGTTTGAAGCATTTTTATTCAAATGTAACAATCGAAATCAATATAATATAATATACTTTGACTTGTGAATATATCCAGCTTTTGTAACTTATTATTATTGCAAATGCAATTCGCTTGAAAGATTTAAAAGAATGCCTCGAGTAAATGTTACCTCATGAAATGCTATAATGCGTTTGATGTAAAAGAGATACAAATCTGGAAAAATCTTAGAAAGTCCCAGTCAAATGGAATTGATATGAATGAATTTTGTCGTCATTTTCAATTTTGCTACACTCATGCCAAAACTTTAGATAAGCCAGATATTTTAGTTGCAAATATTTTAGTTGTAAATTCATCCACAATGTGAAACCATAGACAAAGTTCCTGAATTGTTTTGACATAATGCATTGAAAAGTGTTAGTCTCAAAGAATGAAATAAAATGGTTACAAAGTTGGTTAAAAAAGATTTTTGAGAGGATCTTGAAATTTTTCAATCTAAAAGCACAAACTACCCAATCGTAACATTGAGAATGTTAATTATGAACATTGTGAATATAGAACATATTCTAATTTTCTCTTCCTATTCCACTCTATTCCAGCAACCAAACGGGCCCTTAGTGTTTGAAGCATTTTTATTCAAATGTAACAATCGAAATCAATATAATATAATACATTTTGACTTGTGAATATATCCAGCTTTTGTAATTTATTATCATTGCAAATGCAATTCGCTTGAAAGATTTAAAAGAATGCCTCAAATAAATGTTACCTCATGAAATGCTGTAATGCGTTTGATGTAAAAGAAATACAAATCTGGAAAAATCTTAGAAAGTCCCAGTCAAATGGAATTGATATGCTCGAAATTAATGAATTTTGTCATCATTTTCAATTTTGCTACACTCATGCCAAAACTTTAGATAAGCCAGATATTTTAGTTGTAAATTCATCCACAATGTGAAACCATAGACAAAGTTCCTGAATTGTTTTGACATAATGCATTGAAAAGTGTTAAGTCTCAAAGGATGAAATAAAATGGTTACAAAGTTGGTTAAAAAAGATTTTTGGGAGGATCTTGAAAGTTTTCAATCTAAAAGCACAAACTACCCAATCATAACATTGAGAATGTTAATTATGAACATTGTGAATATAGAACATATTCTAATTTTCTCTTCCTATTCCACTCTATTCCAGCAACCAAACGGGCCCTTAGTGTTTGAAGCATTTTTATTCAAATGTAACAATCGAAATCAATATAATATAATACATTTTGACTTGTGAATATATCCAGCTTTTGTAATTTATTATCATTGCAAATGCAATTCGCTTGAAAGATTTAAAAGAATGCCTCAAGTATATGTTACCTCATGAAATGCTGTAATGCGTTTGATGTAAAAGAAATACAAATCTGGAAAAATCTTAGAAAGTCCCAGTCAAATGGAATTGATATGCTCGAAATTAATGAATTTTGTCGTCATTTTCAATTTTGCTACACTCATGCCAAAACTTTAGATAAGCCAGATATTTTAGTCGCAAATATTTTAGTTGTAAATTCATCCACAATGTAAGAAACCATAGACAAAGTTCCTGAATTGTTTTGACATAATGCATTAAGAAGTGTTAGTCTCAAAGAATGAAATAAAATGGTTACAAAGTTGGTTAAAAAAGATTTTTGAGAGGATCTTGAAATTTTTCAATCTAAAAGCACAAACTACCCAATCGTCACATGCCTGTGCCAGCAATGGTGAAAACGCCCACCATAAAAATTATTATTATGACGCATTTTTAAATACAAATTAGGCTTGAAATCTGAGAAAACCCATGTAAATATGTCAGGAACACAATCCCTCCATAAAATTGTTGCATAATGTTTAACTGCATTCAACCTTTTATTTTATTATGTATCACCATTTGCTGTGAGCAATCTTCAGATTAAAAATTTGGCATCTACTTCCATTGTTTCACATGAATTGAGAATCTATCAAAACATACAGGGCACTATGTCCTAACCAGTTCTATAGAAATATAAATTGATAACCATCATCCAAATTTTGATCCATAAAAAAGTTGCATCATATTCCCATTTTTTCACATGAATTAATAATCTATCAAAACATACAAGGCACGTGTCCTAACCAGTACTATAGAAATATAAATTGATTAGTAAATATTTTCCACAGAAGTCAAATGATTCAGCCATGCGATTTTCCGAGTTAAATTCATCGATCCAAGTATTATCATGAGAATGAAACATGTGTCAACTAATAACTTAAAAAATACAAGTTCAACAAAACCACATTCCGAACAAATGTAAATTGGACTTGACTGTTGGCAAATGGCATTTTAAATAAAATTGCAATATTGGCTAATAAAAAAAATGAAGCCCTGAATATGTAATAAAAAACACAGTTTTTGGAACATAAGAATCATTAGCACAAGTAACTTGCAATCTATTCATTTGGAAGGTTGGAAGATTCTGATTTAATAAATCTTTTAATATCTCTTCAAATTTCAGCTTTTAATTGCCAATTGAATTCACTGAAATGTACACAATGGCAAGAGTGACATTCGTTGAGGCAGATCGTATCTGTACGCACGTCAGAATGGGATTTAAAAAACATGCAAACTAAAGATAGGGGACTATAGTCGCAACTCTTCAGTTTTCGAAAAATAACATACATTTATCTACTCAATCTAGACAAATTTAATGCTCAAGTAATAACCTTAATTTAAAGTCGTTGCCAACTAAAGGTAAGACTGGAATCATAAATTTATCTTCAATTCAGTTGATAAAAACCATTTATATATTCAAACTAAACAATATATTGCTCAAGTAATTTGCCTTGATTGAGAGCCATACTTAACGGCCATGAAGTAGCATGGATGTCCGTACAAAACTGTAACCTCGCTCAATTTACTAACAGTCAAAAACAGAATTGGAGCAAAAACGTCAGGGGCTCTAGGAGAGAATAATACAGTCAAACAATGCCCATCTAGAAAAATTATAAGTTGCTTCCAAGAATTGGTCACTAAAGTGTAGTGTTCAACTCCCACAAACGCCACAGAGATAACACTGTACTAAACAACACTCCTAAAGACTGACATCTGCTATTCACCAGTCAATCCAGAATCATCTTTCCCTCCACGGTGAGGGACATTCTAGAACATGCATAAGTTCCAACTTCAAATATTGCAAAATCAAGATTTACCATGTTTTGCACTGTTGTGGCTGTTCAGTGCAGTCTCTGAATTGAATGACCTGAAAAAAAATGTAATCATCGTTAGTCAACCCAATAATACATCTGAATATAGTATCATTTTTGTAGTTTAAAGAGCATTTATAATTTTATAATTTGGTTTGGTTGATATATAATGCATATATCAAAAAATGATGTTTATACAAAAGACACTAAAAAAACTGATCCAAAAAAGCTCAAAAATCAAGAGCGCTAACCTTTGACATGGTTGACAGCTAAATTTTTTGCCCGATGCAGGTGTGGAAGCATTTGATTTTGGAGTCTAAATTCCAATTGTAAACAGTGCAGAAAGTTAGTCTTGCCCGTACTTACAGATCTTAATTAACTGATTTAAAATCAGAAGGGGAAAAACTAGTAGTTACCTCTTTTGATGCCGGTGTCTCCTGCTTAGCTCCTCCGGGAGTCTCTTTGCCCTTTTTGTCGCCTTTCTTTGCTCCTGGATGAGGAGTTGCAACATGGGCTTTTTGCTTCTTGTCATCTGTAAATAATAAAAAAATAATCAAATATCAAATACCAAAATAATAAAGAAATGTATGTGGCATCACCATCTGACAATTTTCTTACACAAATTCTTAGCGGGGTCCCAAACCCATTTTAACTTCATACTAATTATTACCTTCCTTTCCCTTCCCTGCAAGGATCAGACTTTCCCAATACTCTCGAGCAGCTGCCTTGTCTGCCCCGCACATTCACTAATTACTTATGGGGACTCATTGATGTTCCACTTGGCAAATGAAACTATAACAATAATGCAATCACTTGCTGGAATCTAAATTTGCTTCAAAAAAATGAAACTACTTAGTTTACACTCAGAAATTATACAAATGACAACTCATTGAGGCATAAAGGTCTCATGCTTGATGAATTCAAACAGTAAGACCAAATGGCATTGGACATTCCATCCAAGACAACAATTGTTCCTACTAGCTACAACTTCCCATTGTACCTAACATAGAACACTCATTTAGTTTTCAAATATTACCACAAAAGTCTTCTCTCATATTCGGAAGTTTCCAACTTACAAAACACTGTTGTGAAATGTCTACTGTTGCTTATGATCCAAGTTTGCAAATTTCACAAGACTATTAACATAATCAGTGCTTAAAAATTCCGAAAAGCTATGTCTATCAAGTATATCATTGACAAAGTGCTTTTTATGAACCTGATACCCATCAATAACATGAACTTTCCATGAGTTGGAAAGGAAAATCTGACTTTACTAGATACTTTTAATTTTGGAAAAATGCACAGAAGAATTGTGACCTGTGAAACCTAAAAATATGAGATCTTGGATTTGCAATTAGCATCACCATAAGCACTTTCTGTCGCAAGCATAGGACTATTAAGTAAATTAAGCATCATGATTACTTTGTTGCCTTAATCTTTAGTTTTACCTAATATATGTAAACTTAAAAGAATTCAAGTATCCAGTTCCCCACAAAAACAAGGTAAATGCTAGTCTTCCTTCCCAAAGAATACCACTCATACAGTATGGGAATCACAAAGACAAAAAAAATCTATACATGTACCAACCATTTCTGAATATGAGCATGATCAACTCAAACACAGTCTTAAAACACAATGAACAAGTATTCAGAATATTTAATAAATATAGTTATATATTTAACCTGGTTTATGACCGTCAGGTGTAGCAAACTTGGCCTTCTTGTTAGATACTGGTGTCTTAGCAGCCGAATCTGGAATTGGCCTCTTCTTTCCGGTAGGTGCCTGTGAAATAATCCACTTCTAAATGAATAAATTAAGATCTTAAAAGACAGGATGTGCCACAGCCAAACAAACTTAGTCTTACCTTTGGAGTTTCCTCATCAGACTCGTCTTCTTCATCTTCATCATCATCACTGTCTTCATCTTCATCTTCTTCTTCATCATCATCATCATCACTAATGTCTTTCATATCCTATTGCATACAATAGAATAAATTTAAAAATAACACAAAAGATTTGACAAAAGATTTGGCATCCTGTGAGAAAGGAAAAAGCAACCACACATCTACAGGTTACCTCCTAACCCTATAAAAATAATTTCCAAATGCTATGGCAAAAGTGAGAAATAGCTAGAAATAAAAAAAGCAGTCACATCTACAAAGTGCCTTACCACCCAAGCAAGGCAATTCCACATGCAATTCAAAATATAAATCACAGACCTCATCTTCATCATCATCAGATTCATCGTCAGAATCATCTTCCTCTTCAACTTTGGCTGGCTGTTTTGGTTTCTCTATCTTCCCTTTAGTTGCTGGTTTATTGGATTTTTCTGGTACAGACACAGATTCAGTCTTTTCAACCTTCTCAACTTTCACAGATCTTTTGCCTAGAGAAAGATTCCCAAAAAAATTCCTTATTAAAAAAATTCAAAGGAAATACAAAGAAAAATTGAACACCTATATAATCATCTAAGCTGTACAGGTAAGACAAAGCAAAAACTCACCTCCATTCTCTTTTGCCGTTACAACTGGTGGCGGCACTTCATCCTCTGACTCCGACTCATCATCTACATTGGTAACACAGACAGATGTCAAACTTAGACAAACAAAACAAGCAAATAAATGACTTTACACAAACATGTAGGCTGGTAAAGTACCTTCATCATCTCCATGCAGGCTTCCAAATGTGCTCAGCAAGAAGAAATAAAAAGTTAAGGAAGCTTTTTATTATATAAAGATTAAGATCACTTTTTCCTGAAAGTGTCTGTATAGATCTAAAACAGTTCGAGCATCAAGCCCAAATCAAGTACTTATGTGTAACACAAAGTACTACATATAAAATTTATAGATTTTTATAATTATGTAAAAGAACTGGCACAAATTAACTTTCTAAGGATATTCATCATCCTCTTGAATGAAAGTTGTATATCCACAGCAGAAAACGCTAGCAGACTTTGAAGTATGAGAGATTTTGAAATCTTTTTCGAATACTAAATCCAGCCCAAACTGCTCACAGCTTCCACGCACACAGCTTCCAATCATGATTTTCTTTCCATCAACATGAATATACACTGCAACTCTATCATCAGATTTTGACCCTTCCCCAATTGCTACCTACATTCAACCAGAATTCTATGAGACAACACAAACCTCTAACAAAATTAGATCAAAATTAAATAATCTAAGAATCAAACTAATAAACCCCAACTTGAATGTAAAAATAGGTAAAGCCAACGAGCCCTTATCTTAAAGTTGTCAGAAACAGCAAACGAAACTGTAACTACAAAGCATAACGCCTAAAAAGGCTTGGCGTGTCTGATATATAATTAAAGAACTAATTCTACGGAACTCGGACATAATTCTACCAAAATCTGCAACAATTCCGAAGATGCAATAAAACAAAACCCTCTATAGCTCCAAAATATCAAAACCTGACCCTTAAATCCAGAAACATCAGACAATCTCCCCAATAGACCTTGAGATAAAATGACAAAACACAAATATGCAACCCAACAACAAAGTCAATGGCCCCCCTTAAACCAATATTAATATATTTATGAACCCGGACATAAACCATACACTACCAGCTCTAAAGAACTTTGGCATAAACCATTAAACTCACAGGGAACTATCTGTAAATAATTATAATATAAGATAATAGAAGAAAACCTGTGATAGATGAATATATTTATCTTCTCCGGGACTGCACTCCAACTGCTGTCCAGGCTTCACTTCAACACCTGTTTTGAGTACCACAGTAAGATTGTATCCAGCCAAGAAACATTGACATTCTCCATATAGACTACTACACCATATGAACTAAAGAAAATAAAATTGAAGACTAAATATAACGGACACCAAACAACAAAAGCATTTTTCCCAACCCACGAATGTTGCAACCCAGATAACTCATATCGCGCCCAGAACAAAGGTAAGTATTACCCTAGACGATTCGGATGAAAGCAGAAGAAAAACTAAATACATTTAGTTGCAATCCCAAAACAGTGCAAAACACAGCTTACAGAACCGTAGATTTTCCAGACTTGAAAAAGCAACAACAAAAAACCCAAAAATGTTGCCAGAATAGTTCTCTTGAGCATATAACATTTAGGATTAAGCAATAAGAAAACCTAAAAGAAATGTGAAACGACACTTCTAATACAAACACAATGCAACGTAAACAGCTCATTCACATAACAAATATTAAACTACCCAGCAAAATCGCCAAACAGAATGTACTTCACAACAAATTAGAACAAAAAGAGAGCGTGTACATGTCTAGGAGATGATAGCCGAAGACTTACCCCAAAACTCCATGGCAAACTGCTAAAATGAAAATATGTTCTCCTCACTTACAGAGCAGTCTGACTTGACAAGGTGTTTTCGTCTTCCGCAGCCGTTGTAAATTATAGAGAGTAAAGGACCAAATTATCGAAGCTGGGATTTCTAGGGTTTATGAGGTAGAGAGACGTTAGGGTTTAGGTTAGCGATTGCGCGGAGATTGTTTTGAATTGGGATTTAAGGACGCCGTATAATGATTTTTTATCTTTCTAATACGTGTTTTGGGGGCTTTCTAGAATATTTTAGCTATTACTGTTGGTAATTTTGAGGAATATTTAAAAGTTTGTGGTCTTATAAATATAGTAAGTCATATAAATTTAATATTTTTTATATTTCTATATAAATATAATTTTGAAATATTTTTATTTTTAAATTATATTTTATTTTTGGTAATATAATATGAATGAAATGTTTAAAGTAATTAATAAATATAAATTATATTTTAATATTTTGAGATGATTGACAAATGATAAATAAAATTTACAAATTAAGGTTTTTGATGTTTTGATATTTGGAGTTTTTAAAAGTAATAATTTTTAGGAGTATTATAAAGTTAGTGATTTTATAAATTTTGTAGAAGTTCTCTTCAATTTTATGAATCTTTTATTTTTTGACAATTCTAACTTTAAAATATTGTATTTAAAATTATAGTTTATCATTTTAAAAAAATCTATACATGAAATATTTAAAATAAATAAATACAAGTCATTTTTTAATTATTTGAGATAATTGGCAAATGATAGATAAAATTCTTAAGATGGTAAGGCAATTTCTATTCCCACCTATTGAAATATGCATTCCTAAAAATAAGAGCTTCTATTTTTTAGCAAAATATTTCAAATCATGTTGACCAAAAAAAGAAATTATTTTGAGGGGTCTTTCTTATCTTGAAAATAGAAATTGAAGCATCCCCTATTAGACACCTTATTACCATCTATGAGCAAAAAAAATGGTGCCAATAGTGGCACATTGGTAATGCCCAAAAGTAAGAAAAGTAAGGAATCAAAGAAATTTTGCAACTTTATTGGAACCAAATGAGCATGATTATTGGAACATTTGTGCATAAGTATTAGGTCAATTGTGCAAATTTTAAGGTGGTCAAAACCATAAAGGGACAATAGAGAAAATGTATAGATTATAATAACTTAAATGACCATATTTTGACTCTTGTACACCTAACAAAGACTATCACATTGGACATAACTACCTAAAAGCCAAAATAATAACTATAAGCACTTAACTTGCATACCAAAAAAATTAATATAAACACTATATAAAAGCTTAGGGGTGCATGGAGTTAGCTATAATAGCTTCTAGTATAATTTCCCTATTGTTATAAACTAGTTGAATAATCTTTTTTTAGAAAGCTAAAAAGCTAATGAAGAAATACTATGTAATTTCGATCAAATAATTATTCTTTTAGAAAGAGAAATTGAGAGAAAATTGGTTGAGAGAGGGAGATAGGAACAGGAGGTAAAGGTTATTGATTCCCACTCCCTTGAACATTAGGAACAATATCAGGCTCATAGTTATCTAACTCAAATGTTGTCAATCTTCCCACTACTGCATCCAATGTTATATCATTATTGGGATTGCATCTCATCTCTTGAATTGCTAACACTCTAATTGCATATATAGGAAAATTGTTTCGATAACCTTGCTTACCAATGTCTCATCTTCAATTTTACCTCCTGAAGCTCTGATTGCACACACACTGGCTTTTAGTATTTCATTGTATTTTGAAATGTTTTCATCTTCTCTCATCCTCATTTGATCAGTTGACCTCTGAGACTTTCTACCTTTGCTCTTCTGATATTATCATCTCCTCCATAGATGGCTTTCAACTTGATCCACACCTCATGAGTAGTATCATAGTCTTTGACTTCATCAAATTCAGCATAGCTAATAGTAGAAGCAATATCAATCATCATAATAGTATGATTCTTCTTTTATGTGATTTGTTCAACAATCATAGCTCTAGTAGGTGCCATGTACTTGGTGTCTAGGTACTTTAGACCTGACTCTCCATTGGTTTCCAAATGCAATCTCACGAGTTTCTGCCATGCCTTGAAGTTATCTATGTTCAGCTTAGGGATGTCCCTTCTATAAGACATCTTGATCTTGGCAAGCACCAAAAGCTCTAATACCAATTGTTAGAAATGTAAGAGGAGTAACTAAGAGGGAAGGGGTGAATTAGTTACCACAAAAATAAATCCTAGATCTCTTAGATGTTAATACAAATCAAAACCAAACTCTGCTGAAACTGGAAATATTGTTGTAACTCAATTAGCACTAAATCACTCAACAAATAATGAGAATTAGTGTAACTTAGTAAGCACTGAAATATTACTTCTTTAGATGTTTAATGTGATTAACCACAAATAACTTAGTTGTGTGCATATAAAAAATATAGCATGAACACAAGTGACACCAGGATTTTATGTGGAAACTCGATTTGGAAAAAACCACCAATTGCAACTAGTTAATATTTTTCACTCTTCTAAAGTGAGCCCAAATAGGAGCCAAACTTGTTAAAGGTTAGAAACACATTGTTAAGTGTGACCTTGTTAAAGGATTTAATCACCCTATTAGGAGTGACCTTGTTAGAGGTCTTTAAACACTTTAATCTAGAAATGTCACCTTATTAGAGGATTTGGCAAATAGTTGTTAAGCTAACTCTATTAAGAGATTGGATACACTGCTATAATTATTAGAGAGTAATAATGATACGACATGATTGTTGATTTCAGATCTTTGTTCTAGCTTGAATACTTGATCCTCCTTGATCAGATAAAACTTTGTAGTTCGGTCAACTCAGGATACTCTATTATCCTTCCAATTTGCTTCCTTGGTTTATCCTTTTAATCCCATGCTTCTCATATTCAAATCCACAACTTGACCTTATATCTTTTGCCTTATCAAGTTAGCTTGAATACACATACAAATATTCAATATTCATCCCTTAAGTTGGCTAGACTTAACAAATAAATTCATCAAACTAAATATGTTGATTCAAGAAAATCCTTCATTAGTCGACCCAGCTTGGTCAACACTAACTCATAAAAGACTTTCTTTGTTAACCATGTGAACTTCGTTAACACTGCATCTTGAATTGAATTCCTTTGGTAACCGAATGAGCTCAGTTAACATTGGTTCCATGCCAACTTTTCTTTGGTGCCTAAGTGAGCTTGGTAGATATTGGCTTCTTGCAAACTTCCTTTACCACTTGAGTGAAGCTTGTCACATACTGTCTCAGAACTTGGTTTACTCTGGAATACTCGATAGACACTAGAAACTATCTTCATTGCCCGAGTGAGCTCGGAAGACACTAACTGGTAAAGACTTGACAATTTGTGTAACATCAAAGACAATATACAATTCAACAATTGTTTTCAACATTGATATCTCAAGATTTCTTTGTTAACCGAGTTATAGTGAATATCTAGTTCTAATTGAGTTGTGCAAGGATTTGAGTTAATAAGAAGTATGTATTGACATCTAAGGGATTTGGAATTATTTTAGTGGCAATTGAGTCACCCCTCCCCTCTTAGTTACTCCTCTTATATTTCCAACAATAGAGAAGGTTGCAAAACTCAAGAGTATAGAAAAGGTCACTTTTGCCGATCAAGGGATGAAAGAGTAAGTTTGAAGATGTTGTATGCATTGGAAAACTGCCACTCTCCCTGATCCTTTGGTAAGCCTTCCCAAATACTTTCTCCTATTAAAAAAGAAGAAATGCATGTGAATAAAATGTCCTTTAATCATTGGGGTTCCCTTAGTGATGAGCACATGGATTCTAATATTTTGGATTGGCTCTATAATGATGGCAAAGATGATCACATAGAAATCCCTAAATATAAGTATGGCAAAGCACCACCAATTGTTGAGAGCATCGAATATCAAGACACAAGCCTTGGACATAATGAAGATGGAATTAGAAGACCCCTAGGGGCTACTAGCTATCCTAAAGGATGAGGATTGGACTCTCTCATACCAGAGGTATCCTTTGTCGACAACTGTTGTACAATTGAACCTGATTATGAGAATAAAGAGGAGAAATTCTTTGAAGTACCCTTCTAATACATTGAAGATGACCTAGATAAGTATGTCCATTCTATCACCATAGCTAACCTTTCATCCCCCGTCTTCCTCTCGCTAACCCCGACATGATAAACTGAAACCTTCAAGACACACCACCAGCTCTCAATATCTGTAACTTTGATAAAGTAGTGATGGCCCTCTTTTGCCTCAAGAATCTCCAAGACTACGAGCACAAGATCTAATACAATGATGAAGCCTAATTTGATAGCCAAGTCAACTCTCTTAGTCACAAAAGTGAAAAACAAAAGAAAAATAAAAAACATGAAGAAACATCCTCTAGTGAAAAAACTTTATGGGGCACTTTTGGATGAAGAAAAAGATAAAATAAAGGATGCATATTTTGGTAAAAATGTCCTTGAGGTGCCAAAAGAGGGAGAAGTTGACTTGTCATTTAGGAATCTACCACCTAAAAAGTCATTTATATTGATTAAAGATACAACTGCAATTAACTTAGGAACTATGGAAAACCCACAAATCACTTACATTACTGCTACCCTAAGTCCTGAAGAACAAGAAGTGATAACTAAATTCCTATAGAAAGGAAAATTAAAATTTCTAAGGAAAAATCAAATTTGCACAAATTTACAAGGATATGTCTAGCTTAGACACAAACTTAGTTGTACATCACTTAGCAGTTGATCCAAAGAATAGACTTATCAAACAGAAGTTACATAAGATGCATCCCAAAGTGGAACTCTAAGTAAAAGAAGAACTACATAAGATGTCAAAGGCAAAGTTCATCCGACCTATTGACTATCTTGAATGAGTTTTCAATATTGTACCTTTAGGCAAGGCTTCTAGAGGCATACACGTCTATTCAAGCTTTTGAGATCTTAATATTGCATGTCCTAAGGATGATTTTTTGCTACCCAACATAAGCATTATAGTGGATTTGATTATCGAACATAAAATGTTATCTCTGATAGATGGTTTCTCATGATATAATCAAATCCAAATTACAGAGGAAGATCAGCATAAAATGACATTTACCACCCCATGGAGAACTTTCTGTTATCAAGTCATGCCTTTTGGCTTAAAGAATGTCAATACTACTTATCAATGCACAATGAATACAATTTTTCATGATCTTCTACATGTGGTTATGGAGGACTATGTTGATGAAATCCTAGGGAAATCAAAGATAGGTGATAATTTACATATTTTTATTCTTACCACAATCTTTGAAAGGTTAGAGAAATACAAAGTATGACTTAATCCTAAGAAGTGTGTCTTCGACATACAATCAGGTAAGTTGTTGGGTTACATTATGTCATGAAGATGAATTAAGGTAGATCTTTTAAAAGTGAAAGCTATACTGAAAATGCCTCCACCTACTACATTGAAACTATTCTGTAGTTTTCAAGACCGACTATAGGCTATCAGGCAATTTGTATCTTAGTTAGCAGATAAAGTCCATTCACTCTAACATTTTCTTAGAAAGGAAACCAAGTTTAGATGGGATTGTCTTTGTCAAAAATAATTTGAATAAGTCAAGGCATATCTATCTAATCTACCAGTGCTCATTCCTCTTGTCACAGGTTGACCATTGATTATAATACATCTCTACTACTACAGTTGCACTAGGTGCTCTCCTAACACAACTAGATGATAGTGGAAATGGACAGGCTATTTACTATCTCAGTCGAACAATGGTTGGTTATGAATTGAATTGCACCTACTTGAGTGTGTTTTCTTGGTTGTAGTTTTTTGCATGCATAAACTACACCATTACATGATTAATCATACTACACAACTCATCACCAAGGCAGATTCTCTCAAATAGATGTAATCAAAAGTTGCACTTAGTGGTTGTGTTGCAAAAAGGGTCATGATTCTTAGTGAATTTGACATTGTCTATAAAGAACACAAGGCTATAAACAAGCCATTCCAGACCGGATCATAGATGCTCCTCTTTAAAGAACCCATCCTATCATAGTTGATTTTATAGATGAAGCAATTATAATTGTGGCCCCTGATACACAATGGAAACTATATTTTGATGGCTTTTTCATGCAAAAAGGATCAAGGGCAGGAATTTTATTTGTTACTCTGCAAGAAGACCTCACTCTACAATCTTACAAAGTTTCATTCCCATGCACAAAAACCATAGTCGAGTATGAAGGAGTGGTAATGAGACTTCGTCAAGCTATATAATAGAACATC
The DNA here is from genome assembly GCA_028749045.1 of Cupressus sempervirens. Lineage (NCBI taxonomy): Eukaryota > Viridiplantae > Streptophyta > Pinopsida > Cupressales > Cupressaceae > Cupressus > Cupressus sempervirens. The sequence continues at coordinate 793,433,833 of CM053791.1, forward strand.
ATGAGCTTGCTTTTCTTTGGTGACTCTCAATTAGTCATCAAGTAGATTACAAATGAATATCAAATAAAGGATGAACACAAATTACTATATGATGAAATTATAGAGGATCTTAAGAAACATTTCACTAAGATAATCTTCTAGCAAATACCAAGCATAAACAACATAGCAACAGATGCCATGGCCACCATCACCTCCATGATCGTAATGCCAAAGTACAGTCCCAAGTGTTAATTTCTTGTTGAGAATATTTTACTTCCTACTTATGAGCATCCCAAATTAAAGCTCATGTGTGAAATTGTTGGCCCCAAGTCTTCATGTAACTCTGATATTTTCTCCTACCTCTATCACAAAACAATCCACATCTCCCTTTCACCTAATCAAACCAAAACTGACATACTTTTTTGAAAATGCTTTGATGGAACCCTCCTATGATTTCTCAATTCAAATGAAGCCAAAAAAATGTTGGAAGAGTTAAACTAAGGAATTTTTGGGGCCCATTCCAATACTCTTATGTTGGCAAAGAAGCTTCTTAGGACAGGTTATTACTGGCCTACTATGGAGGTTGAGGCATATCACTTTGTGAAATACTGTATTCCTTATCAACGGCATGGAGAATTGACACATGCTCCAACCCAAGACCTTTAGCCCACCATCAAACCATGGCCTTTTTTTTTTTTCTGCTGGGGTTTCAACCTTATTGGCCAAATATATCCCAATTTTGTAAATGGACACAGACAATATTGTCGACACTTAGTACTTCACAAAGTGGATTGAGGCTATTCCATTAACCTACACTATAAACATATTTCAAATTTCATCTTGATTTATATTATCTGTCACTTTGGCATTCCCCGAGAGTTAATCACTAATAATGGGACTCCTTTCAAGAACCACAAAATCACCACATAATGTAGGAAGTTTGGAATCACCCAACATTTATCTGCCAAAAAATTCCC